>JARHVA010004093.1:720000-845000 GCA_037957365.1 Torreya grandis | reverse complement strand
AGATCTATTAGTTTGCATATCAATCTTAACATATGATCCTTGAATTTTAAGATATAATTTGTAATTGGATCTAAATAATTTTGATGTAGTGTGGTATGTTTCTCATATGTAACATAAGGGCCCATGTTTATGATGTAGTTCGTAATAAATGCCTCCTTTAAATCATCATATGTGTGTAGTGAATTGATGGGAAGTGTAGATGAAAGATCCAATTATGTGCTTCCCCTATTAATGTCTTTTGAAACAACTTGAGTAGAATCAAAGGGCTTGCATGAGGTGGAAATGCCTTCCAAAAGTCTTGAAAATGTGATAATCAATCTCTAATTCCATCAAAATGAGGTAATGATGGTGGTTATAAATGCTTAGGCAATGAAGCTTTTATGAATGTCTTTAGAATAGGGTTACCATGTAGATATTTGGAATCCATCTAAGATTTATAAGCTTCCTTTTCCAAGGTAAGGAAATGTACTTGGTTTTGTAGTTCACCAACTTCATGCATCAAAGAGATGATCTCCTAGGATGGTATATTAGTATCTTGAAGTGGTTCATTTAATCATTGAATTTGATTGCTAATTTTAACCATGGGAATGCTACATTTAGTAAGTGGATCGTAAAGAGGGGGTGTTCTCACTTGAACCTTTGGAGGAATGACAACTTGGACCTTACTAAAGGGATGTCGGCTACCATTCTCTTTAGGTGAAGGGTGAGAAATAGGTTCTGAAAAAGCGAGGGGTAGCTTGGGGGATTCATTGGTATTTCTATGCGTTAGTGAATCACATTTTAATTGAGTAGAAGATGTGATGTTAATATTATCATGTACATCATTTGGCATACAGTCATGAATAAAATTAGGAACAACATTTTGACATACATGAGATTTGAGAGGAGTAAGAGAAGGGTTAGAAGGAGATGCATTTTATACTTCACCATATGTATAGTAGTCATCATTATTCTATGCATTCTCACAATCTGTATTTTGTTCATTTGAAATTGAAGAATTTGAAGTATCATTTTCATATTCACTTTCATTCTCATATTCATTTACATGTTCACTATCATATTCATTATCACTTTCATCATTGCTAGGGAGAGGTGTAAGAGAAAAATTTAATTCCTTTCTAATATGCAATAAATTATCATTGGAATTTGGATATTATGTGTATCTATGTTATCCATGGATGAAGTATATGTGTTTCCTTGATTTTCAACATGAAATGGGTAAAAGAGTACCATTTTAACATTATTTTGAGAGAGTAGAGTTGGGAACACATAATAAATCATTTGAACTATGCTTTGGTAATTTGATTTTATTGCATTTATATTATTATATTTTGAACATATCATTAGTAAAAGGGAGAGATAGATTATGTTCACATGGAAGCAAATCATCACCAATAAGAGGTTGAGTTGGAAGTGAATGACTAATTTGTACATTTGGTGCATTGTGCCTAGGATAATGATGTGAGAAGTATCTTTCCCATTTATCAAAATTATTTTCATTAGAAGAAGAAATAAAAGAAATGGGTTTAAGAGAAAAAGATTCATCTATTTGTTATTCACCCTCATCATTACGTATATCATCATATCCTTCATTACAATAATAGTCATTATCTTCATTATAAATGAAATCATTTTATATAGTTTTACCTAAAGTGCAATTTTCCAAATTTGTCCAATCATTGTCATAATTGTAATAAAATTTTAGAAATTGATTTATGGGATAAAAAGGAAGAATTGCCTTTGGGGCCATTTTATCACCAAATAGAATTTTGAAAATTACTATGGAGCAAATAAATGTATAAAGAACTACTAACATTGAATTTTTAAAATTACTTTTGATAACCCAAACAATTTACAATAAATTCAAATTATTTTTCTAAAAATTGCAAGGGAGGGAAATTTGAGGTTTGAGGACCTAGTTTTTAAATCTAGGGTTTTAAATTTTTTTAAAATTATACAATAATTTTAAATTATAAAAATATTTTGAAATAGGATAAATGCACCAAAAAAATATACAAAAATTAAAAATTTGGAAATTAAATTTTTGCATAAGAAACTACTAATTTTGAAAGTTTTAAATAGTTTTGACAAGGTAATTAATTTGCAAAAATTCCAAAATATTTTTCTAAAATTGGTAAGGAGGAAAGACTTGGTGTTTGACGACCTAATATTGAAATCTAGGGTTTTGAGCTAGGGTTTTAGAATTTTTGAAAATTGTGAAATAATTTTATATTATAAAAATAGTTTTGAATAGGATAAATGTACAAAAATAAATACAAAATCAAATTTTTTGAAATTTAAATTTTTGCACAATATAAGAAGGAAAAAACTTAAGTGTAGCTAGGATTTTAAGTCTATTTGAAGTAAATGAGGTTCACTAAATGTTTTATTGTTTTAGGAAATTAGATGTTTAATTCATAAATAATAAGGGTCTAAAATATGGTAAGAATTATGATTAAATGTAGTAAAATATATGTTTATATCGATTTGATCAAATTAACTTGCATAAGGGAGAAAAACACTTATCTAGAAAAATAGGATGATTCAAATGTGTTGGGGTTTGAGAACTCACACACAAGACTGAGACACTATTTGGAACCTAAATCTATCTTTAATTTTATAATTAGATAGGAGAACCAAAGATATGATACCTTAGTTTTTGGTGATATAGTCCTTTCTTGACACTATTATCATGAGGCTAAAAGCTTTTTGGGTTCTGTTTGTCTACTTAGTATGACCCTGCATACTAAATTTCAAGTCTTTGGAGTCACCAAAGCTTGTTTTATCTCTATTTAAATCTTAGTACCTATATTTATCTACACACATGGAAACAAAAAATAAATCAAAATCAAAAGGAGGAAAAACTAGGTTAGGGGAAGAATGATCACATAATCAAGAACCCCCACTATTCTGATTACTACCTACATTAACCCTCAAGCTAGGGTCTAAGATATGCTGTAGTTCTCCCTTAGGGAATGTGTATAATAAACACACATGATTGATGTAAGAATGAATTTTGCCTAGGCACTTCATTAATAAAGCATGCAATTTTATGTTTCATGCAGAGAAGCTGAGTTATACTATTAATTGATTTTATTATGTCTAATGTGCTAAAATAGTAAGTGCTAGATATAAAATGACTTATGTAATCTTTTATATAGGAGACTTGTTATTTTTAATTTGGGGGATTTATTATCATTTGGATAACATTATAAAACTTAGGGACAAAGAAAATAAAATGGGCAAGACTGATCTTATGAAAGAAACTAATCGTTAGACCTAAATTTGCACTTGGACAACAACACCAAAAACTAGACACCTTGGGTTTCAGTGTTGTAATCCTATTTGGGCACTATTATCCATAAGGTATGGGACTTGGGGGAATGGATTTGGGACTAAAATGTATATTTGGGTTTGCAATGGTTAAGTCTAAAAAGCTATGGATGACTAGGGATAAGAAAAGAGATGTTTAGGGAATGGAGTAAGACTAAGACAAATAAGATAAAGGGACATGGCTAGATGTGAATAACAGATCATATTATCAATTTTGAGTCTCTTTGGAAAGGAATATTAAAATACATGATATGTGTGGTTTCTTTGCTAATTTAGGGTGTATACACTAGCTTACTTTTGCATGTTAGGTTTGTCTAGTTACATGCCTTCCATGTTTCATCATCCTCAACACTGAAGTTAGTATTGAGGGTTTGATGTTTGAATAATGTCAAGAGTGATAGCCTATTTTCACCAAAAATGTCATTTAGGTGCTCCTCTAATATTAGTGTCATTAAACACTAAACTTTAAACTATCCATAGTGGCTCAATCAGGTAAAGATTTTATGAATAAAATGAGGTGTGAACAATCCACTCATTAAGTACATCATAATTATATGTCATATTTCACATATAATTGATGAGGTACCAATATTTCAACCATGTATTCAAGGCCCTATATAATGCCATAGATTTCCTAGGGAATTCTTGTCATAGATAGTCCATGTTTCTTTGAACAAGCACACATATGATATAGGGTCAGAGTCACTAGAGTAGATAGCGATGTCCAAGTCCTCATTTATCTTCCTAAATCTAATTCACATGGTTTCCTTCAAATATTTCCAAGTTTACAAGTTAAGCCTTTGTGCTACCCACTAATGATAAATAGTTCTCTTCAATATATACACTAGTACACCCATCCTATCCACTTTTTTTTGGATGCATGATTCAAGGTCTTAGACATAGTTTTCTACTAGATTACTCCCTTAATATCATGGAAGAACTATAAGTTTTTCCTTAATAAGGTGAAGCACTCTCTTTCCATTATTTTTGGAACAAGGGACCCATATTTCTAAAGTATGATCAATCTAGACCTAGCCTATCTTTTCTAGTTTTAGTGCCTTTGCATGCACCAAACGTCACCTTCTACCAATGGTCTCATATTATTACCTAAACCATAGAATTCAAGCAATGTAAATGGTGTTTAAGTTTTGTTATCTATCTTCACAAGAAATAAATCCTTGGTTATTGGGGTTGAGAGTCTTGGTGCCTTGTGCCTTGATGTTGTATATGTGGCTAATCTCATCTTCAAGTTCCACACTCTCTAAATAGGGGGCTCCTTGGTCACTTGAGAGGGGGATAACTACCATTTCCTTTCCATTCTTAAAATCCATGTAGAACTTATTAAAGTGTATGTATGCATTATTCACATATCATTATGGCCTTCTCATAAGTAATGGATAATTATCTTATTCTGCTAACTCTATCACCATGAAGTTAGTGTGAAACTTGACACCCATGATATATATAATTGTAATATTTAGAATTATAATTATTTATGATTAGGTCTTATTAGCCACGAAAATTAAATAAGGGGAAGGTTTCAAGGATAGCCTACCCATCTTCTCCCATGTATTCCTAGTTAATATATTGACCTCGACATCTATATCCATGAGGAACTCACATAAATACCATCCATTAAAGGTGGAATTCATAAGGAGGTCTTGATCATACTTTACATTCTTTATATGTCAACTTAGTATGCCCACTCCTTGTGTGGCATAGTGAATTCAAATGTACTTTTACTAACATGCTCCAAGAGAATGTTTTTCAATAGGTGAAACATTTCTTCTATCTATAGGAGGTACATAATCTTTGTTAATTCTTGTATCTACACCTCTTGTTAATCTTTCTTCTTTCAGGAGGTATCAACCTACACTTATAAATCTCATTCTAATTAGATCTTTCCTTGTAGGGTTTGAGATACAAACATAGCCTATTATAATGCATCTTTCTAGTGTGATTGGTTTGGGTAAGGTGTATCTTTATATTTAGGCCATGTTATGTGCTCAAGGTGACTCTTATCCCCATATTATAAATGTAACTCAGGTATTGGTATAGTTGGTAGCTAAGTGGTGAATCCACTGTGAGTAGTTTCCTACAACTTAATTGTCTTATTTTGAAATCTATTTATCCATTTTTGGCGCATGCCTGACCATCCATGCACCCTTGTCTATGACAATCCTATCTTGGGTTAACTTCTTATACAAGTCAAGACATTTTTTAACCTTATGAGACCCTCAAAAATACCCACATATGGGATGTGTATGTAAATTATGTTGATAGTGTTTTTTGGAATCATACTTATAACATGAGAGGGGTGGGAAATTTCCACCACCACATCCTCTACCTCACCCCCTAGTACCTAATTATATCCCAAATCCCATATTTAATTGGCCATAACCTTTATTTCCTTGGTTAGCTTACCCTTTGACTACTATATTGGCCTACCTTTCACCTCTCTCCATGTTCTTGTGCATCTCATCAATCACCCTACAATCAGCTATGGTATGGGTATAGGAACTGTATAATCAATAATATATGGTTTTATTGACCTAGTTGGTGCATTGTAATAATGGGTAGTTGTAAACATCATTTACCTTTCAATAAACTTCATAGCTTAAAAGCAATGTGTGCACATTTCTTTGAGGATATTTATTCTTATTATAGCCTTTTGTTTTAAAATTGATGTACCATAATCCACTTTGAGCATATTGAGATTATCTAGTAGTAATATTTTGGAGTTAGGAGGCCATGGATGTAATATGTGCATTTATAAATGATCTGATCATAGTATCAACACTTCCAACAACCTTGGCCTTGAGTGTACCTTTAAGAACTTTATGAGAGTATATAAAGGTGTTCATGGAAAACACTCTTTAAAATGGCACTAACAACTCTCCAATAAACCATTATGCATGTTGGGAAGGGTGTATGTCATAGGGTATATTTAAAAGGAGAGTCTTGAACCTTGCATCATACAAGTGTACCCTTTCTAAGAGTCCTTAGGTTATCTCTTTCAATGTGGTGATGCTCTAATGTTCAAACTATAAAATGTTAAATTCCTTAAGGAATTCCTCCTTCAGGGTGTCATAGTCAACCATAGCCTAGTTTGGGTCAAATTCCCTATACTAGGTATGGGTGCAATCAAGTAGAGTGGTTATAAACTAGGTTGTCTTATATTACGAATGGTTTATTCCCTGAGTGTGCCACTATAGTTCACACTTCAACACATACACTATAGTATTTTCCATGATATGATACTCTAGAAAATATATGGCCATTTAATAATAGATTTGTTTTAAGGAAAAAGCTAACATAGGGTGTTTATCCCCATGGTGTTTATCTTGGTGATATCCCTCTAATTCCTTTAGCCACTGGGTTAGGCACTGACCCTATTGTTATTGTTGGCACCATTGATGTTGATGGCTCTATACTAATTACTTGTGGTGTTGAACCACTTCTTAGAGGTTATTTCCCACTTTTCATTACTAACATCAACTAATATAGGATGTTTGTGCTCAAGTTTTATTATGATGAACAAGTGCCTAATGATTTAGAGCTAGTTTTTCTCAACTTCTTATAGTGAATAATTTTATTAATCACAAAATTACACTCCAAATTTGTAAATCATCTAAAATCTATGTCAACAATAGGGTCACGTATCACTATTGTGATTTATTTCCAATGTGTGATCATGCATCATAGGTTTAAATAGTGTAGGCATACCAAGAACATATTTAGTCATGAATTATTTTAAGAACCTAATGGATTCCACAACTATCAATTACTAAGTTCGATCCATTGCTTCATTATATCTCTCCTCCTTGCATTGTTGTATTTCAAGATTTGCTTCCCCATGCTATTCCTTCTCGTTATGGGTTCTCTCAGCACTTTTAGGTTCCAAATCTTCCATCATCATATGTCATCACTTATTATAGGTCTATCTTCTTAACTCTCAGGTGTCAATCTACTCATCCCCTTCCATTGAAATTTACCTACACATCCTCTTTTCCCCCCTTTTCTACTCATATGTGAAAGGAATTTAGCCTTCTATCCCTAAATTTTCAAACCTATAATCCACCATTATATTTTTAAGCTATATGTCAAATTCCTTCACAAATGTGTCTTTAGGTTCATGTAAAAATTGATACTCTACTTCCTTAGGTCATGATTATGTTGAAAATATGAAATCAATCATGTAACTATTTAGTGCTCATTACCACTGTTTTTCTACTTCATTAGTCTAAGTGGCATCCAATATCTCAAGCCTCTCTAGGCTTTCGTTTGTCCACTCTTAGTATTATCCATAACTCCTCCTTCTATGGGTTGCATATGGAACCAACCACTAGTACATGTGCTTAGGGAATTCATAGAATAAGACCTTGTATAGAGCATCATATAGGTTGTTCCAAACCCACTTTCTTGGATTTTGTCCTCTACAGGATAGATGCTTCAAGAAGCTATCTTCCACCTAGTTCAACTAGAACTCAATGTTTTCTAGGAAGGGTTGGAGCATCATTCTATTATACCATTGTAATAATAAAATTAAAAATAGGTCCAAAAAATGGAACAAAAATGTTGTAGGGAAGTAGGAGTTAAACATTCATTCAGTTGTCTAAGTTAGTTCTAGACTCATTAAAACTAGGTGCAAACATGGGGTTATCTTTCTGCACTCAATATTTAACACTCAACTATGCCAACATCATTTCACATAAGTCACAATCCTTATACATGCATTCAAAGTGTAGTAGAGAAAGAACTAGGGCCTATATTAGGCTGGTCATTCCATGGCACACAACATGGCTTATGGGACTTGGTTAATTCATAAAAGGCTTAAGTAGATCCATAGTTGTAATCCTTTCATGGACTACACTTAGTAGTTTGTAGCCACAAGCCTATTTTTGGGGGGTTATATAGTATTAAGGGTGTAATCATTTTTTTCACTAATCTTAGCATCATGTAGGCACTTTAAAGGGTTAATGGACTACTCTTACTTCAAGTATTCATACTTGGGATAGCAATTATTAGCAAGAGTAGAGACATTTGGCATAGGTTGTCTCAACACTTAGAATATTTCTATAAGATATGCTATCATCATTAATATTATAAGGATACCATTAATGTCATGAACAAGAAGATTGAAAATGACATTCTTAATCTAATGTATGAAACTTACAACTTTATAAACATTGTGCATTAAAATATTAATAACAAAGATGTATAAGCTAGAATCCATGTTTTAATTTAACCCTTCCATGACATGAATCAAAGTCCAAACATAACAAAATTCATATAATTTAAAATAGAGTAAATGGTTAAATCAAACTTCTTAATGGTCCAAAGGCTCATAGGTGAGCTTTAGCATATATAAATAGAGATTTAATGGCATCCATGTTATTCCTAATACTAATAAATATTATCGCCATGAATTAAGAACCAATTATCTAGAGCTTCATTATATCAATTAGCATCTCTTTTACTTGTTAGATCGAGCTATTTTTATATCTTTACAAGAACTCCTTTGTTAGAGTGGGGTGTACACACCAAGTGCCAAGATAGAGCCTAAGTAACCATTCTCACTAGATCTATCACCTTTCACCCTTCATGCTAAAATAACCATATCTCATCCAACCTAGAAGATGTCTTGAGATTCTAAGAAATTATTAGCTATCTATCAACTGGTGCAAATTATGTGTTGAATCCTTCAAGTGGCACCAATATGCCGAAATAATGATCATCATGCCAAGTGATTACATAATTCTTAAATTACCATCAAGATGGAGTGAATCCCATACTAAAATAGGGGCCAAATATATACTCTTCACCATAGCAGAAACCTCATTATGCCTAAAGTATAAGAATACCCTTTTGAGAGTCTATGTGATTCAAGTTGCATCCTTCAAGAAACTTGATACCTTGTTATAGGTGATGTTACAAATGAGAAAATGACAAAAAATTAGTTACATTCTCATTTATCATATGATTTTTATACAAATATTATAGCCATATCCTTATAAAGCTATATCCTTCCTACCACCATTCCATCTTCTTGAAAATAGGCCTTTCACTCACTGTATACTTGATTGTGTATGATGTTCAAACCCTTGTACAGACTGTAGTAGGGTTTTAGGATGCTTATTTTTTTTTAAAATAGGTAAAAAGAGGTTCATGATTCATTCACTTATAAAGTGATCTCTATAATCTCAATAACCTCTCTTTAAGGTCAACCCAATGATAGTATCCTTCATAGCATTATCCACCTTCTTTAAAATATACTTATGACTATGTCCTTAGTTGAGATTATTTTAGGTTACCTTCCTATATTTCATGATCTATTCAATAACTTATACTTGTGATGCACCTAATATACCTCGTTAGTTTATCCATCATAAATTAATTATGTACTTGGTTGATCTAACTAACCTCCAAGAGCCTATACATGCCTTAAGACTGCATAGACACTTGGTTATTGTAGTGTTAACTTGAATACATGCCTATAGGTGTCTTATGATACACTTGATTATTTGTTTATGGCTATGTCTTGGCTTATTCCATGAATTAATTCAATAATAGGTGAATAAACCTTCACTAATTTCCAACTTTCACTCATATATTAATGTCATGACCAAATCTTTAAAAAATTTATGTAGTAAAACTTCAGGTCATAGTTCTTGTACAGATTGTGTGTGAATTTTTCCTTTAGAATGTTCAAAAAAATTCTAGGAGAATCTATCCTTCAATCAATATAGCTTGAGGAGATAGTTTGAGCAAAAAAAATTTCAATGGGATATCTCCTTCACAACCTTCTTCCTTATTTTCACTTCCATTAGAAACCCTTGCCTATACTTTTATTAGTTGTAGATGATAATTCTAACCCAAATTAGCATGGTTCTTTGGTTTGCATATCTTATTTTTTTCTCATGATGGTCTCTACCCTTTTTGACTCCTTATGGTATGGAGATGAATAAAAGTGGCATGATATGAGTGGATGGTGGTAATCCATGAATGAAGGTGAAAATTGGGCTTATACAATGAGAAATGGTAGTGAAAGACTGCGATATGCGGATGAACCAAGATGGTGGTGAAAATGGACATGAGGAGTATGTCAAAACCATTTTAAGGGTCCTATGAAAGCATGATCATATCCTCTACCAGATATATAAAATTGTATGTCATTGGAGGATTATAATATGCTAAAATTAAAACCTAAGAGTATGCTTAGATCCTTAACAAATGCTAAGAAACCTTAAAACTTTCTAAACAGTGACTCTATGAGAACTCTTGAGAGCCATTAATGGATTAATTGCTATGAATATATGGAAAGACCTTTAATAATATTTAATGAGGATGATAAAACATTAATTAAACCCCTTGAAATAAGAATCCAAGAAATCCTTGATTCTCCTTCTCTCTCTTTGCCTTGTACAACTATCTTTTACATGCTTGTATACTACATATTTGCACTATTATGTGTTTTTTATCCTTGTATGATCTTCACATGAGTGAAAATTAACTTATTATTACCATGTAAAGGTGAATTATGTTCCTTATAAGCTCCACATTCTTTAAATTTTCTACCATGATGACTTGGTGGAGAGAAAATATAGAAAATCAACTACCTGCTTAGATGAAAGAGAGATAATGAGTGCCTTAACTTCAAAGGGAGGGTTCATTAAGGAGGGATGACTAAATTAAGAACCACTTTCCATATATGTAATCCCTCTAATACTAATTTCTCTAGCTAAAATTTTATACCTTGGTCTTCTCTCTCATGGTCATACCACCTACAAACCTAAAAGGCTCTCACTATGTGTAAAGAAGTTAGATGATTGGAGGGAATCAAATTTTGGGCCTATATTTAATCCTTTTTATTTTAATTTGTTTTGAAATTCCTTCCATATCCTCATCTTCAAATACTAGGCCTTTGTTATATGTCAAGAGCTATACAATTTTGTACCCTTGCATGAAATTACATTGAAATGGCTCTTTCTTTGCATTCTCTTCATACTTAAACTTTGAAACCACAAATTTAGGACAAAGAGAGAATACCATGAGTCAAATTACATGTTATAACAATAAATAATCTTTTTGACATCTTTTGAGGGTTAAAATTAGCACATGTGAGCTCAAGAAGGACCCTTTACATGCTCTAACTTGCATTAAATGATATTTCAAAGCATAAGACCTTATAATTATGGTAACTACATGTATATGAAGGTATTTTAAATTATTGTGAAATATTTAATGACATCTCAAGGTATAATTTAATTATTTTTTAATCCAAAAATTTTACTTTTGACCTCATACACAACTTCATTAGATGATGTTAATGAATAACATAGAAAAGTACCTTATCACCTTAAATTTATCTCTCTATGAAACTTTTATGTATGTTAATTACCTTTGTTTATGTTTTATATAGAATTTTGCTTGAACATACTGAGTATACCTAAGAGTCATCATCTACCACCCTTTCTATATCACCATCAAAGCACTTTTAGCTCACAAAACATACTTGAATTCTCTATCAAAACCTCAAAATGACACTTGACACCATTGACATGACACTAATACAACTCTCACTTCACTTGATAGTTAAGGACACTATGATGGCCAAGAAAAATTTTCAATTATAGGGGTTGGTATTTGGCCTTGATAGTTTAAATTTCTAGTATTTTTGGTGACTCATAGGGGTTGACCAACCTACTAGTCAAGAAAATTCAAAATATCTATGTTATATTAGACCTTGGACTATACTCAAAATATCAAAAATTTTAGACCTGACACAAAACAAATGACTAGAAAAAAACTAAAAATAACAAGAGACAACTAAAGTAGAATAAAAACTAACAGATCATGTGTAACATGTACTGTTAGAGGAATGAAACTACAACTATGTATAAAAGAATGACTCTCTTAATAAAAATACTTGAGGAACATTCCATTTATAGGGATAGGGAATTCCTCTACACTTAGTTTGGATTATTTTAAATCATTACTTTCCTTACAATTAGTAATAACATATGGACCACTGTAAAGGCTATTAAATTTGGAATGTTTACCTGGTTTAGCATGGTCTTCATCCAACTTGAGTACAATGTCACCTTGCTAAAAAGTCTTGGATGAAGCTATTTTTCCAAAGGATTCCTTGAATTTATATTAGTTTTACCACATGATATTCATATCATTGTGTCTTTTTTCCTCTGACTCTCTCAATTCATTAATTTTTACCAACATGACATCATTATCCATAAGTTCCAACTGATGTGTAATATATAAGGCTAGAAGTTACAAATAAATGGGCAACCTTAATTCCATACCATAAACCAAAAGATAATGAGAGTGAAAAAATGGACTTATTTGGAGTGATTCTATCTACCCAAAAGGTAGTATTCAAATTTTTATGCCATCCTCTTTGATTGTCTTCCATTATTGTCTTGATGATCCTAATCAGATTCTTGTTGGTGGACTCTACTAGTCCATTACCATGTGGATAGTAATTTGATGAATATTGAAGATAAATAACATGATAAATATCCCAATCACATAACTTTTCACTATTTAATGCCAAAGCATTATCTAATATGATGGTTGAAAGAACTCCAAAATGAATCACTAGGTTATCATAAAACTCCACAACTGAGTTCTCATTTGTCTCCTTGAGTGAAAATACCTCCACCCATCAATTAAATTATTATGTGGGATATTAAAACCCATTTAGGAACATCAATTTATGGAGGATGAAGAATGCTAATTAATTATAAACCCCATTTAATGAATGGAAGCTCAACTTGAATAGGTTTCAAAGTCATGGTAGCAGGTCTTTGTTTTATGGTAAGCATTGCACACTTGAAACATTTTATAACCCATATATGTGATTATTTAAACAAATTAAGCCAAAAATAACCATATATTAGGATATTTTTAGCTGTAATATTGGCTACAAAGTGTCCTCATGAGGGACTATCATGAAATTTATCTAACAACTTATCTATTTGACTAATTTCAATAGATCTTAAAAACATACGTCCAATTTACTTCTTGAAAATAACTCCATAAATAAAAATGTAAGTTATAGATTTTAGCTTGAAATATATCCTCTTTAATCCATTTAATACCATAGGACATTCTCCTCTTTTGAGGAGTCTTTTTATGTCTTGTGACCAACTAGAAGGAGAGATACTTACAACTACATGTTGAGTGTCTTAAACTATCAAAATCACTTCTTTTTATTCCTTAATATCTTCTACAAGGTGTTCAAAAAGTCATTTACCTATGACAAAAAATTTAACCTTCACTTCAATTTAATATTTATTGAACTTGATCACCCATCCAACCCTGTTTTCACTTAAGTCTCTGTTAAGAATAAAATCCTTCAAACTAAGATGAGCTACCATAAAAAATAACTTTTTATTAGAGACAAAATGTTAGAAAAAAATTAATACTCTTATAAAAATAAGCACATTATTTTCAAAAAATTAATACTTACATTCATTCCCCTCTAATTTTTGACTAAAAAAATAATGGGATGATCCAATCCTTCACTATTTTCTTTTGTAAGCATGGAAAATATTGTACTACATGTGGATAAAGTATACATAAATAAATCCTTAGTGAAATCAATATTGAGAAAAGTAGGAGCTTGTATAATATCCTATTTTATGTCCTTATAACTTTTATTGCCTAATTTTATCCATGTGAACTCTTGATGTTTCTTAAGCATATGAATTAGTGGCCTTACAAATTTCACAAATATAGGTATGAACCTCTTAACGAAGATGATATTTACCAAGAATATTTGTAATCCCTTATTATGCTTAGGAAATTATAGATAAATTATTTCCTCTATTATTTTAGGATAAATGAAAAGTCCATTATTGGATACAACATGTCCAAGAAGTTTCCCCTCATGCACTTCAAAGATACATTTTTTGGGGTTCAAAGAGACACCAAATTTTATACACCTATCAAATACAAATTTCAAATGTGTTAGATGATATTTAAGATATTTAAAAAACATAGTAGCATCATCAATATAAATAATAACTATTTCAGTTAAGATCCCCTAAAAATAAACATCTATTACCCTTTCAAAAGTAGCTCCAGCATTGGAGAGTCCAAATATAATTTTTTTATATGCATAGGTATCCCATTTAGTATTGATCCTTCACCAATATTTTATTATAATATGAGTATCCATCAAGTAGATATAACTTTTGTGGACCTAAAACTCTTTGTAAAATATCATCCATAGAGGGAAGAGGGTACTTATATCTCAATGACACTTTATTTAGATCTCTAAAATCTACACATAGCCTTATATCTCAATTATTTTTCCTCATAGGTAAAATATTTTAAACCCATGTAGAATGATTTATGAGAAATTTTATTTTTAATTCAATCAAATTTGTAAGTTCTTTCCTTATAAGGATCTCAACCTTGGGGTTGATTGGCCTTTTCTTCTATCTCATAGGTTTGGCATCTTATTCAAGCTCAATAGTATGTTGTGCTAACTTGGGATTAAATAATTTCAAATCATGATATTACAATGAAAAAACATACATAAAATCCTTGCACAATGATATGAAATATTCTCTCTCATTATTAGAGTTCACTTTTCCTAGCTTGATTAGCTTACCTTTAGTTATGGTTATTTTCTCATAATGTTATTTTATGGTAGAGATGCTTACCTTATCTTTTATTAGATGGTCATCGTCATTAAATATTATTTATAAATTCACTAAAACTTTAGGTAAATTTTTTGATCTTAATTTAAAAATCTTATCTTCTTAACGGTATTGCAACTTATAATGATTCTTTGGGTTGAATTCTACCTCATTTTATAGGAAACAGATAATCTATTTATCAATATCAAAAACATGCCAACTTACCTCATTATTTGAAACTAAGGGCATACATAAAACCTTTATTTGATAATTATCTTTATTTTCTTTGATACGATCAACAATATCATATTGTGCTTCAGTGGAATCTATCCTATATGCATGCTAATTGGCTCCTATAGGAATATAGTGAATGTCAAATGTATATAAGTCTTCCATAAGATGCCAACATCTATGTTTTTAATATTTTATAATCAAATTATTTGTTTCTCTCATACCTCTAACTTTATGCACTACCAATTCACTATCACCTTTCACCTATAGAAGCTTAATATCCCTCTTTCTTTCCCACTATAAAAAATGAATAAGACCCTCATACTATGCATTATTATATGTGAAACTAAATTTGAATATTATATATGAATAATACCTTTGATTTTTAGGATAAAAAAACATAAAAACAGCCCCACTCCCATTGTTTGATGTAGATCCATCAAAGTACAAATTCCACACTCCTCTGATCCTACATTGAGCCAATGAGACTAGGAATTATGTCACTTTCCTCATGCATGAAGTATACATCAAATACTAATTCTTAAATACTTTTATAGGGATCATAGACCTGATTATCAATTTTCCACTCATCAAGGAGTAGATCTGGTATACCTTTAAGTGATTTGGAAGGTTCTTGATCACTAATATGCTCATCTTATTTTGAGATAATGCAATTCACAATTGACAAATTAGGCATATAAGGTTTTTAAATAGAATATAGATATAGGTTCAAACATTATAGTGACCTTTTCTCCATACCTATTTATAAAAACCATGTATTACCAATTATAAGAAAGATGTCTACCTATTTTAGCAGTGAAATATTTGGATAAGCATAAGGTAATGTAGGGAGGTAGATCAACAACTACGACATCTTGTGAAATGGTAAAATTAGGAAAATAAGAAAGTATGAACTTAAGGTCTTTAATAAAACCTATAGTCTTAGTGGGATACCCATCCAACTATAAAAGTCCTTTCTCTTGAGGCTCATAATAAATTCCTAGTTTGTCATCTATTGATTTAGGCATGATAAAAGTGATAGCCCCACTATCAATCATATAATTATGAACAAGAAAATATCCTATGATAAATAAAAGATATAAGGGAGGTGGATTAATCACCTATGGATATTGAGGCTTAATAAACTAATTAGAATTTTTTATAATAACACTTACTCTTTCTAGTTGTCTATTTAAAACATGTAGTTTTGAAAGCTCTTCTTGCAGGAGGTCCTTTTGACCCAAAATTAGAAGTGTATCCTACATAGAAATAGACATATAATCCTTATTCATTTGATCCAAAATACTAAGTGGATTAGTGGTTTTCATAGGCTATAATAAGTGGTTTTCCTTTTGACCTAAATGTTGTGTGAATTATGTAATGAAAGGACCCATCAAATTTTACCCCTTACCATCTTATACTTGCTTATTTGATGAATTTTGGGATGCATCATGAGTGGTATTATTTTTAGGTTCCTAAGAACAAAGAGGAGTTGCCTTTTTAGGACCTAAACCTTCACAAATTTCCCTTCTCTTGGACCTTATTATTATAGGTACAATCAATGGGGGGTGAATAATTGATGCAAGAAATTCAAATCTAATTCTAAAAACTTTAAAATATCAAGCACTCAATAATAAACATTCTTGAACTACTATCCTATAATAAATCACAAACAAGAGACCTTTAGGGAAGCACTGGCTTCACAAGGAGAAACCACCCCTATGCATGAATAATCACAAATTTGTCCTAGATGTTGAGCACTAATACAACACCTTTAATATCAATAGCTCTATAAATCTTATTTCCTTTCAATCTAATGTATAAATAATTTATAGCATCCTTCTTCAATCCTTCACACTCTCTCAAGACTTCACAGACATGAAATGCATATAAACCACCCCTTCTGGATCACTTTATACTTCTTCACTCATCTTCAATCTTAAAGGTTATAAGAAATTAGTTATAACATAAAAATATGACCTATAGGTCATACATACATTCTTTAACCTAGTCTACTCTTCAATCTATCCACCAAGCACACTCACACTTCACTATGCTTTTCCTATCAATTCTAGAAAGCTTCATCTTTGATTATCCTCTTTATAGAGCTTTCATGATCATCACCTTATTGGTCGGCCACAAAAATTTCATTAAACCTTAAAAATTCTATCACATTTTTTATAAGATCAACACAACCTTCATAGGTCATCCATACCTTTGATACACTACCATTAAGCCTCAACACCTTTTAATTAGGCTTAAGAGGCTCTTTTAGGTCTATAGAGGCCTATTCACCCTTTTAGCACTTCACTGAGATAAAATAGGAACACAAGACCTCTTAAAATAACATAGGTCTATGGCGCATGACCCCTAAGCCATCCTCAAAATATTACATTCATCCATACACACCTCTACATATGGAAAACCTATCAAAAATTTTCATTTTACATGAAATCACCATGAACAAACCTAAAGTCAACTTGTAAATAACTATTCATATTGAATATAGATTGGTCAAACAACCAAAATCCATAAAAAATTATCCTTAGGGAGTATAAAACACTCTCCAGTAACTAATTCACCTTGAAACATCCCAACACCATCAATAGAAACTCAAATATCTTTCTTAGGTCACTTGAAGAAGAAGGTCAAACCCTCAATGAACTTTGGACCATAATAAATGTAGTTATATGACTATTCAAGCCTCTAAATTACTTTTATTAGATTTACCTTGAAATTATCTACCACTTTTATTTTAATACCACCATCAAATTTGTGAAACATAAAAATTTATAGACAAAATAGTGAGGACTGGTTTTCCTTTGTAAATTCAAATATTTGAATTCCAATGGTCACTTTTTAATGTAAATTTGGCTATGGAAAATAGAGAAATATGCCTAGGAGATGAACTTTACACTACGATGATGTTTTCTAGACACCATGTCAAGACCTAAAATTTTAAACACATTATTTAGGAAAGAACATCAACAAACCCATGTGACCATTTTATTTTGACACCTTCACATGTGAAAATGTTTATGTCATCAATCTACTCACTCATCTTGATTTTCTAAAAGACCAACTAGGCTTAGATGACCACATCGATGAACCAAATGGAAAAAAATTCAATTCCACAAGAACTCCAAGCACTATTAACACTACATATGGAATTTGAAACATGATCACATCATCATCAACATCCATTAACCTACGTATCCAACCAAACACCGAAGATCGATGCATGACTACTGAAGCACACTTTGTCATTGATTAGCTAACAACCTTAACACCTCATGAGCACTCTTTTATACCTCATGAAAATTATTGGACACATTGGATACATAATTGAAAACACCTTAAAAATATTCCCCTATATCATTAATGTCAAAACCAACAGAAAGATATGCGCATACTCTTTATCCTTTTGTAAACACTTTCTCCCCCTTTAACACAATGACAAAGTGGGCCCACCACTGAGATTGAGGACCTATAAATTTTTAAAATGTTTTCAAATACAACATCAATAAAGGATCTCCTATGGTATATTATAGAAATCCCCTATAATTTTTCATATCATTTTTTACCAGATCTTCACAATCTTGCTCATTGACAACACACCATCTTGACCATGCTCTGCTATATGAAGAATAAACACACAATATAAATAAAATGGGAGTGATAAAACCTTAATAAAATTTATATAAACTCCCCATAATTCTCCTAACCTTAGGCTCCCTTTGAGTACCTTCAGACCATCTCCAACCATGATGATAGCTCATAATTAGCTTCAAATTTTCTCTCACAAGTCAACTCCATGATCACGAACAACTTTTAAATACATACTCAAAACTTGAAATATGTTCAAAATAGACTTAAAAACACATATAATAACAACAAAAACAACAACAACAACAACAAAAATAATAATAATAATAATAATAATAATAATAATAATAATAATAATACCTTTTTCATTTGGATAAAAGTATCGAAAATCACTTTTCTTCACACTAGCCTTACCTAGAGGCCTAGTAGTCCTACCTAAACCTTGTAGAGCCGATAAATTTTTATGTATATACTTTCATGGATTAAAATTTCATATATGGAGTAAAATAATGTGTACCCTAATTCATGCCAATAATTATCATCCAACTCTTCCTCTACACCATAGGTCCTTCACAAACTAACCTACTAATTAACCCTCCATTTGCACAAAATCTCATCCATAGGACAAACTAAACACTTATAGATGAATGTAAAGAAATTTTTGAGCACCATTTTGTAAATTTAAATTTATTAAACAATGTGAGGTCTCTAATCCCTTGGGAAGGTCTCCAAGTCACATGGTGCAAAAACTAGGGCATCAAAAAGAAATCTAGTTAATTTACTACCTCATCAACATCAAATACTAAAACTTATTCCACACCTTTAGCTCACCAATACACACTTCTTGATAAAATATTGAGGTCATAATCATTTTGGAACCCATATAACCATGAAATGGTTTTTGACCTTCTAGCCCTTATGCACAAACATTCATACCTAAGAGCCTTCAAAAATATTCAACTTGCCTTCAAAAAATATTCAAACCCTAAGACAACTTGGATCACACCTGAATGAGGTCAAAACACCTTTTTATTCCCTAAATTTACTTTGAACACTCATCGATCCTCATTTGACACCTAGAACCAGTCATTCTATGTCTATGAACCCTACATACCTAATAATCACTATGGCAAAACACCATAGAATGATCATGTAATCATTATTACAACTCCTTAATTCCTTTTTCACATTAAAACATCAAATACAAATTTACTCCACCCTTGGTAGACTTCATAGTCTCCAAAATCACCAATTTTTCAAGATGAGCTCTCACTAGGCAGTGATCACTAAGAAAAATGGACAAACTAAACAAATTATCATTAGAGTTACTTATGACCAATATAATGCATGAAACCTCATGTAATACACTTGAAAAATTCCTCTCTACACTCCATACCAAATTCACATTCATAATTCATGATTTGACCTATCAAATCAAGCATAAAAAATTGACTAAAAACACGCCTTTAGGACCAATATCATGGAATAGAACTTTTAAACCTTTTCATCACTCACTTATGTAACGAGCTCATGAACACATTTCTTCCCCTTAAATAATGACCTTATAATGATTTAAAGTCAAAGAGATGACTCCCAAACTTTGTCTTAAATATTCAAATGTTTCTTTTATCAATGGTTTAGTCATAATATTTGCAAGTTGTTCTTTTATAGGCACAAAATCTAGCTTAACACTTTGATTACTCACTTTTTCTCTCAAGAAATTATATCTAATTATAATGTTATTAGTTTTTGAGTGCATAATAGGATTCATATAGATACTATTTACACTACTATTATCATAGTAGATAGGACAAGGTCCATTTTCTCTTACCTTATAGTCTTTCAAGGTTTGTTTCATCCATATTGCTTGAGTAGAATAAGATGTAGCATATATATATACACTTATCTTCTACACTTGATAGAGATACAGAGTCTTGCTTCTTGCTTATCCAAGACACCAATCATTCACCCATGAAGAAAACACCACCACTAGTTCTCCTCCTATCATCCACATTTTGTGTCCAATATACATTAGTGTATGTCTTTAGAGTGAATTATTTGTTCCTTGGGTACGATAAAACATATTATATGGTGATTTTGAGATACCTTAATATCCTTTTAACTAACTTCAAATGATATCCTCTAGGATCATCTTGAAACCTACCCATAAGACATACTGCTTTCATGATATTAGGCCTAGAAGTAGTGGAGTGCAGAAGACTTCTAATCATGGATCTATACAAGGTTTGATCAACCTTTAGTGAATCATCTTGTTTACTCAACTTTCATCCTATGATCATTGGATTACTCATTGGTTTACAATCCAACATGTCAAACTTCCTTAGCATATCCTTTATTTATTTTTACTATGAAATGAATATCCCTACATCAAGTTGGTTAATATTTAATCTTAATAAGAAATAAATTTTACCCAAAATTGACATTTCAAACTCAGTCTTCATAGCCTCTATAAACTCTCTACTCATGTTGTCATTATTAGATCCAAAGACTATGTCATCAACATATATAACCACTACTAATTGATGAGTGCTATTTATTTTAATGTACACATTATTATCAACAACCCCTCTTTTAAAGCCTTTTCTTAAGATATACCTATCTAATCTATCATACCAACCTCTAGGAGCTCATTTAAAACTATATAAAGCCTTATTTAGTTTACAAACATAGTCCTAATTACTTGTCATGGAAAAACCTTTAGGTAGGTCTATATAGACTTCATCTAAGTTACCATTCTAAAAGGAAAATTTGACATCCATTTGATAAATTTTGAAACTTTTGAAGCTTACATATGATAAGAAGAGTTTAATTTCTTCCATTCTTTCCATAGGAGCAAATGTCTCATCAAAATATATCCCTTCAACTTGAGCATATCCATTACACACTAGTCTAGCCTTATTTCTTATGACTTCTCCTTTCTCATTCATCTTGTTTCTAAAAAGCCACTTAGTTACAATCACATTTTTATCTTTTAGCCTAGGAATCAAATCCCATGTTCCGTTCTTTACTTTTTGATCAATTTCCTCATCCATTGAATATGTCCATTTTTCATCTTAGCTAGCTTCCAAGAATTTTTTAGGTTCAACCTTTGATAACATAGTTGTGTCTTGTTGATTTTTATTGATAAAAATTCTCCTTATAGTCTATAAACTAGCATTCACATCTCAAATTACCTGGGAAACTAGATTATCATTCTATATTCTCCTATATGGGGCTCTAATGTCTTATCTTACATCTTCTTCTTCATCATCTAATTGATTATATATGCCTTTATTATTTGAATTAGGGATATATATAGTTTCATTTATCTTTAAGTTAGTCTTTTTGATTTCACCTACCTCTTCAACTCTTACATTATAACTTTCAACAACATTATAGAGTCTCGTATTGAAACATTTGTAAGTAGAACTTATGGAGGAATAAACTAAGAAGATGCCTTCATAAAACCTTGAGTCAAATTTTCCAAGAGTTTTTTCATCCCTCTTGATAAAACACTTGATCTTAATCACTCTAAAATGTATAATATTAGCTACCCTATTTTTCCATAGCTCATATGAAGTCTTATCATGATTTACTTTACCTTGGCACCTATTTAAGATGTAAATTGATGTATTAATAGCCTCTTCCTAATAATCATC
The DNA here is from genome assembly GCA_037957365.1 of Torreya grandis. NCBI lineage: Eukaryota > Viridiplantae > Streptophyta > Pinopsida > Cupressales > Taxaceae > Torreya > Torreya grandis. The sequence continues at coordinate 822,505 of JARHVA010004093.1, read as the reverse complement.
TGATAGTTTGGAATCTTTAAGCATGGTTCTACTCATCTCTTAGACAATTATATTTTTCCTCTCAACTACCACATTTTGTTGGGGTGTCGTAGAAACATAATATTGTCTTATAATTCCTTATTCCTCACAAAAAGTGTCAAAATCATAAGACCAAAATTATGATCCTCTATCTAATCTCACACAATTTATTTTTAAACCTAATTCATTTTCAACAAGATATTTTAATTATTTAAACTTTGAAAAAGATTCTAATTTGTCCTTAAAGAAATATATCTAAGTCATTAGTTAATAACATGAAATAGTTATCACCTTAAATAACTTGAGTTATTGTAGTTCCACATAGATTAGTGTGGATCAATTACAATGGTATTGTGTTGGAACTCTCCTTATATTTATATATTCTCTTGGTTTATTTCCCATGAAGGCATGCCCTTTAAAGAGTACGAGGAATGTTAGCAATTTTAAGCATATGCCTCACTAATAATTTTGAATTGATGATCACCAAGTTTTCAAAATTTAGATGTCTAAGTATTATATGCCAAATCTAATGTTCTTCTAATTAATTCATCAATCACTATTCTCTATTGGATTCATGGAGCACATACAAGTTATTATCTACCTTGTGAATGTTTGTAAAAAAATTTCCAGACTTGGCTCTTCTCACTTCAAATGATTTATCATGAAAAGTCAAAACATTTATTTACTTACACATTTCTCTAACACTTAGAATATTATGTTTCAAACTTCTACATATAGAACATTTTCTATTTTAGTGTGACCATTATCCAAACTAAAAGAACCTTTCCAAACTATGTTAGTAGAATTGTTGTCACCAAATCTTAATAAACTTGAATTATGTTTCTTGAGAGAGATAAACTTGATCTTGTCTCCTATCATATGACTTGATCATCCAATTTATATGTACCATTTATTTTTTTCATCCTCTTGAGTATACAAGGTAATTTGGACAAACATTGACTCTTCTTTTAGTACAATATCTGAATCATGCTTCTTATTTTCCTCAATCTTAGATTTATCTTCCTTGAACCATTTAATGGTGTCAATGACATGGATGTCCTTTTTACAATAATCCCTCTTGAATTATTTGGCTATATTTCCCTATTTATTATAGTTATAACATAGAGCCTAATTTTTTCTCCTTAAATAGAAAGTACATTCCCTGTATTTATGACCATATTGATTACTAGATTGACAATACCCATTGAAGACATACCTATAGTTTTTCATGTTAGTCATCCATTTTACTTGACCATCAACAACCCAAGACTTATCATCTTTAAGTTATTTATTAGAGATAGAATTATACTTATCCTTAGATAAAATCACATCTATATATGTCATATATTTATCTTCCATATGATCCATTCTTTGACTCAAGACTTTATCCATCATATCCGACAAAATCTTGAGTATTGTTTCTATTTTACCTCTTTGTGTCTTCACATTATCAATGCTTGCATTAATCTCATAACACATAGAGGAATTTAGATCTAAATTTTTACTTCTTTTCATGTTCTTCAATCTTTTATTTTCTTTCTCTAGACATTTTATCTCTAATAAGGCACATATTGGTTCACCTTGAAGATACATCATAGCCTCTTTGTCATCCATTACACCTATGATCACCTTCAAGTGGTTAAACTTACAAAGAAGGTGTGGATATAATACCAATTTTTAGAGGTACAATCACTAAGAGGTAGGGGTGAATTAATTATATAATCAATTCAAATCCAGTTCCAAAAATTTCAAACTCTCAAGCACTCAATCATAAAAATTCATGAAGCATATAAACCATTCAAAAAGAAAGTTATGTAATATCAATGGCACATAACACATGAATTATGTGTTAAAACCTCATGGGGGATTAAACCCACTATCAATCTGAAAAACATGTGGACTATAGTCCTATAATAAGTCACAAAAATGATACCTTTATTGAAGCACACACTTCATAAGGAACACCCACCCCTAAACATGAATAAGCACCAACGTATCCTAGATGCACCAAAACAACACCTCTGGTATCAATAGCTTAATAAATTTGATTGAATTTCAATTTGATGGAAAATAATTTTATAACACCTCTCTTTAATCCTTCATACTCTCTCAAGCCTTCACACATAATCAATGCATCCAAAACAACCCTTTTGGATCACTCTATACTTTTTCACTCATATTCAATATTCAACCTTGTAAGAACACTTTTATAACATAAAAATATGAAATATAGGGAATGAATACAATCCTAAGCCTAATATTCTCTTCAATCCATCCACCAATCACTCTCACACTTCACTATACTTTGCATATCAATTCTAGAAACCTTCATCTTTGATTATACTTTTTATAGAGACTTCATGATCATCACCTTCTTGGTTGGCCACAAAACTTTCCTTAACCATTAAGGATTTTACCACACTTGAAATGAGATAAAAAAAACCACCTTCATAGGTCATCCATATCTTTGGTATACCACCCTTAAGCATCAAAATCTTTTAGTTCGGCCTAAGAAGCTCTTTTAGGTCCATAGAGGCATATTCACCCTTTTATCACCTCACCAAGAAAAAATAGGAATTCAATACCACATCAAAGCACATAGGTATATGACACATGACCCCTAAGACATTATAAAAATATTACATTCATCCCTACACACCAATTCATATGCAAAACCTATCAAACATTTGCCTTGTACATGAAATCACCACAAATGAACCAAAATTCAACTTGTAAGAAATTGTTCATATTGAATATGGATTGGTCAAACCATCAAAATACATATAGAATCCTTTGGGAGTCTATAAAACTCTCTAATAGCTAGTTGACCTTTAAATATAAAAACTCATGAATAAAAACTCCAAAATACTTCTTGTATCACTTGCAGAATAAGGTCAAGCCCTCAGTCAACTTTAGATCATAATAAATGTAGGTGTATGACCAATCAAACCTCTAAATTATTTTTCTTGGATTGACCTTGAAATTATATACCACTTTTTTTTTGTATACAATCATCAAATTCATCCAACATAAGAATTTATAGCCAAAATAATGAGGACTAGGTTTCCTTTATAAATTCAAATATTTGAATTATAATTGTCACTTTTTAACGTAAACTTGGACAAGTATGGAAAATAGAGAAATATGCCCTGGAGATGAAATTTGTAATGCCATAACTTTTTCCAGACACCATGTCAATACATTAAATATAAAACACATGATCTAGAAAAAACCTCAAAAAACCCATGTGACCATTTTCTTATGACACCTTCACACATGTAAATGCTAACATTATCAATCTTGTCACTCAACTTGATTGCCAAAAGACCAACTAGGCCTAGATGACCAAAAGGATGAACCAAAAGGAAACATTTCACTTATATAATCACTCCAAGAAATCTTACACCCCATATGGAATTTATAATATGATTACATCATCAACAACATCCATCAACCTTCTTATCCAACCAAACACTAAATATCCATGCATGACTACTGAATCACACTTTGTCATTGACTAGATAGTAACCTTGACAACTCATGAACACTCTTTGACACCTCAAGGACATTCTTGGATAGATTAAATACATCATTGACAACACTTAAACATTTTTATGGGATGAAATTTAATTGTCCACATTGGACATGTTTTGGCCTTGATTTGGTGCCATCTAATTGAAATAATTCTCACCTTCCTAGGAATTAACAAATGTAGTTTTAGTAGGTGTTTTACTACTACCTTCTCCTTTTTGATTTGGTACATTAGATTGATTTAAATAAGCATTGTCCTGATGTGGTATATAATTTTCCTTTTGTTATGAAGGTGATTTATCATTATGTGGAGGAAGAGTTGAACCTTGTTGCATAAAAGACTATTGAGTACCTTCACTAGTTAGAGCCATGACCATGTTGTTAATCTAATCTAGCTAATTTTACCATTACCTTCTTGGGCATTGTTTTTTTGAGTTGGCACTAAATTCTAGAGTTACTTACAGCATTGGGATTGTAAGCATTGTATGTCTTTCATTGTGAATTATTATATTATCCTTATTGATTGGATTGATAAAGAGGTTTATTATATTTGTAAGGTTGATTAGGAGTTTGGTAATATTTGTAAGATGGAAATTTCTACCTTTTCAAAGAAACCAACTTGTTTTTTGAGCCTTGAGTGCACTCTTTTTTTTCACTATTCTATTTACCTAATTACCCTCTATTTGATAAATATTAGTTGAATCTAGTATTAGATCAATGGTAGGATCATGAGGATGAATATATAGAAACAAAGGCATATGGGGTCTTGGAGATAATTTACCTACTTGTATTAGGTAGTTTTCAAACCTTATGGCTACTTCATGATCCTTTGAAAAAAAATTCCTCCCATGGATTGGATCATAAATACCACATCTAAATTGAGAGATTATAGACAATACAAAAATGCATATTTTGTAGTGGGTTTGATAACTGCAAGAATCCTATTCTCCATTTTTTGAAACCTGTAATTGAAATCCACCATGAATTTATGAGGGAACCTTTTGATTATTTTCAATTTCTCTACCAATGAAATATGATCAATTTTGTCCTCAAAGTTCTTGAACATGACTTATCCAAACTCATCTCAGTTATTAATGGATGCAGGTGTCAAACCTCTATATCATTTAAGTGATTTAACTTTAAAATAAGTTTCCAACGACCTCATAGAGACATTTTCCTAAGTCAAATTATGCACTAAACAAATACTATCTATATCTATAATATTCTTAATAGGAGTAACTATATTTTATCATGTAAAATAAGGAAGGATATTTAGAGCAAAAACTAAAATATCATTTAAATTGATTGATGTTCAGGGGAATTCCACCATTGAAAGGCACAAAATCTTATCTAATAAGAATCACCATCTGGGGTATGAGATTCATAACAATGTTTGGTTGAACAATATTTGTCTGCATAGGAGGATTTTTTTTAACAACAATAGGATAAATAAGTTGTTTAGGATTTGGATTGGACTAAGAAGCCTTCTTTTTCTTTGTTGTTTGAAAATACAACTTACTGAATTTAGTCTCTTTCCCTTTTGAGGAAGATCTTCTAACCACTCTTGGCATGAAATGTATGTAAATCTCAATTTGACACATTTTAATCTTGATATTATACACAATTTTTTTAATGTATGCTCCAAATCCTATATATAATTAATCCTATTGGGCATGTCAAATCTGTTAGCAACCCAAGTTACACCCAGTTGAAGGTAGATTTCTCATATTTTCTTCAAATATGGACTAGCATTAGAATGGTCTAAATATGTGGGATACCTATAACTATACTATACTTCTATTTTGTGATGATATTTCATCTAAATATATGAATTTTGGATCAATTATTAAACCTATTTGATTTTGGTATGACAAGAGTAAAGAAGATTACTAAAAGATAAATCTATGCTATTACTGATGATGCACCTAAACTATAAATGATCCTATGTAAACTTTGAACTTGGGAAGACATGTGAATCAAAATGCAACAATTTTTCAAGAATAATTACATATAACAATCCTAAACATAAGTGTTTCAGATGAAGATTTCATATAATGTCTAGAAATTGAAGGATGAGGAATGAAGGTCTTTAAAGACATTGCATACTAACATTCTTCAACATAATTTCTATTATTTACACTAATGATGACCTATAGAGGATGAAATAATAGTAATATGTGAGTAAAGGACCTATAAAAGGAGATAATTATCTCACTTATCTTAAAATCAACAATTAAAAGTACACGCTATCACCATGAATGAATCTACAAATTTTTTTTTTTATTGATTTATGGTGTAAGTTAAAATTCTAGTATAGTTTCTATTTACTAGCCTAATGGATCCAAAAAAATGGTCTAAAGGCCTAAATATATATAAAAATATAATAATATCTAGCTAATGTGGAATAGAGGAGAGAAGAGGAAGTCAACTAATCATTAACTCAAGTCAAATTTTAGTTACAACTTGATAATATTTTTAAAGAAATATCCTTATGTTTGGTGCCTTGCATGATATCTTTGGCATTAAAAACAAGGTGGTGGGACATATTTTTCTTGTCTAATCTCTTTATCTATAATTTTAAGTCATTATTTTTTAGATAAATCTTGTGGAGGTGAGTTAATTCATGCATTGATACTCAAGATGAGTTATGCATGTGCTTAAATTAGTTGAAGGATAGTTAACTCATTACAAGGATTACTTAAGAATGTAGTTGACATAAAGGATTAGTTTTTCATGATATTAAAAATCCACATTATCTCTTATCAATAATATTTTACACCATTATTTCTTCACTTAATTGAGTAAATAGGTCTACTAGGCCAAATATGCCTAGTATCCTAACTCTTTGTGCTTGATGACAATTAGAACCAACATAGAACCTTGGAAACCTAAAAATATATTGAATTAAAGATATGAATAAATGCCTTATGTCATTACATTAGTCTTCCTTGGCAAGAAATGCTTGTAAATTAGTCAAATTAGTTGATTAGGGTATATTTCCTTCATTTCTTATAGATAAGATGATTTGGATAAGATACCAAGGGCACTTTCAGATAGATTTATAATCAAATTATGATTTGAGGAGGAATAAAATGTTTTAGGGTTTACTAAACCATGATTGGAATTTCTTCAAACATCCTTGTAACTCTCCTTTTGTGTTTTTTCCCATGTTTGTATAGCATTTGTACAACCATAGATCATGGACATGAAGATCTCAAATTTTACTTGATGATACTAATGATATTAAGTATGTTTTAATAATTTTGGATGTATTTTTATTAAATTCTTCAAAAATAGGTTTGTAGTAAGGTTATGTGAGGGTTTTAGAGTGCTTTGGGTTCTTAATGATGATTCATAGAGCATGAGCCTATAATGCATGAACCAATGATACAAAACATTAGTGTATTAGTCCATATAGCTCCCCAAAGTCATAAGACTCGCATGAAAAATGTATGTAACATGGTCAGCATGTGAAGTCACTTTTTAGAGTGGAAAATTGGCTTTCTAGGTAGTGATTGGTGTTCCTTGGCCAAGATGATCAATGATACTGCTTATTTATGGCTCAAACTTAGCATACATCTCTCTTAATACCTAATGGTGATGTACATGGTGTTTTAAAGTGTCCTTAATACCATTATTTTTCTCCTTTTACCCATTATTGATGGCCTTGTCTACTAATGTCAAGGACAAGCATACATATCTACATAGATATATTCACCTAAAATCACTTGCTTCATTATTATCAAGTAATATTCCTATTAGTCAAAACTAATTTTGATTAACCTATTTTCTTCTTCTAATATATACCCATTCCTATCTATTCATCTAATATCCCCTTTTATTATCATGTATTCACTAACCTTATTCATCCCATTCCTTAATTAATTCTTCTTAAATATCTATTATCTTAAATCTAATCCTAGTTATCCATTTATATGGGAATTTTTAATTCCCATAACCACACCTACCCAGGTAATAACCTAAACCCTAGCCTTTCCTACATCCCTAGTCCCTAATTACTTACCTAATCCCTATCTAACTCCCACCTAATCCTCCATTATCCCTAAACTAATGGACAAGTCTCTATAATTGGAAAAGTTCCTCCAAGTATCTAAAATCTCTAAACTAAAGTCTTTAATAAATTTAATATTCTTTGAATAATCCAATGCCATTGATCTCATCCCTCTAACTTCAAATATCAACCCTTGATCTTCCCTCCCTATATATATATATATATATATATATATATACATACATATATACATACATATATATATATATATATATATATATATATATATATATATATATACATACATACATACATACATACATACATATATATAAGCAAGGCTCCTCCTCCATGAAAGCTAACTACAATTTTCATAACATCTTCATGCCAAAATCATAGTAGAAAGATTGAAAGGAATCTATGCCAAATTAGTCCTTAAATCAATCCTTCATCCATCATCAAAATCCCTTTATCATGCCATCACTATTCAAAAAATTTGAGTCTAATATGTAATCATAAATCCATTAAAACATCCTATAAGAAGGTGATATGAAGCAAAGAATTTGGTAAGGTTTTATATCATTCTAATTTGTTTTATAAATCCTTCCTAATAGGTAGTTTATATTTGAGTTTGAATTAGCTAGTTTAATTCCTAGTGTGCTCAAAATTCTACTACATTTTGGCCACCAAAGTGGGATTGTTCCAAATTTAATCAATTTTTTTCGTTAGATATATTTTTGATAACCTTTAGGGTCAACTAAATCAAGGAAATCTTGGATGTTTTATAATTTTATGTGTACAAGTTGCGTCAGGAGATTTTACTGGTAGTCATGGCTTTGTCCTATGTTGTCATGATATTGACCCTATAAGTCATGATTTTTCCTTATCCATTTACAGTGATCACTAACCATTCGTATAACATAGGTTTTTACCCTTGGAAAATTTTGTGACTCATGATTATTGATATTTTTAGGTGACTCATGATTTTTCTTAACCTAGTCAAGATTTTATAAATCACTAATAGTTTGTGTTATAGGTCCATTTTTGATAATACTAAAACTCTCCCAGTTATAACTTTGTCCTATAAATCGTGATATTTTTATGATAGTTTCAATATTTTAGTTTTACAGAAAATCATTGATAGTTGACATCTATCAATAATAGGGTCTATTATAACATTCTATGTCTCTACATGGATTTTTCATTATCAATATAAGTCTTCTATCTAATCCTTTTGGGGTTTTTATTGCTTTAAACATATATCCATTAACTAACCCCATTTTTATACCAAAATTTTGTCATTGATGTAATCTATGTGCTTTACAGGGTCAGTAGGGTAAGAAGAATTAACCAAAGACAAAGATAAAACATAGGCCTCACCCCTTTTTTGATTTTTTACAAACTCACAAGTCTTGATATTCTTGGAGTTGCGACATTGTTTTGTTGAATCATGATATTGCAGGCACATTAGTGATTTTGTAATTTTAGTCTAATTCTACTTATTTATGTCATGTTACCTACTAGTTTTTATTATTAGATCTTGTAGGGCATATTTATAATTAAATTTAAATAAAATCACTCTCTAGCATTTTAGATTCTACTCAATTTTGGTTAAAAATGTCATGTTAATATATTTTGGTCAATTTTTTTTAAAACATCATGAACATCAATTTGTTAATTTATCATTTTTAAATATTAATTTTAGCATTTAAATCAATATATTACCTATTTAATAATTTTTACTTTTGTTAAATATCTAGTTCTAGAAGTTTTTTCATTTATAACAACATCACAACCCTCAATTTACTGACACTCATGATTTTGTATTTTCCCTGTCATGGTTTTGTATTTTATCATGAAACTACAACTTTTATATTATAGTGAATAGTGATACTATCTATTTCAATCATGGTATTATCTAAATAATCATTATTTTATAATTAAATATCATGGTTAAGCTAACTATGACAATATTGTAACTTGTAAGTAGCGATTGTGACCCCCCAGTTGTGATTTTTTGCTATCTAGTTATGATTTTGTGTTGATTTTTTTTCCTTTTGAGTACATTTTTCAAGTCATTTTTCATGAATTTTGAGTCCTTTTAAGCCACCCACAAGGGAATCTACCCCTTGACCCCACAAGGGGCACTCCCCCTTAACCTTGCTGGGGGATTCTACCCCCAAACCCCCACATCATGTCCCACTCACCCCAAATAAATTATAGAGCCAAACCATTATTTTTAGGGTGTTTTATTAAGGCATGTTAAACTAACATCTTGTTTGTTTTAGGGGTAAATATAGTTAATATTTTATCTAACTAGCATCATATTTTTTAGGTTTTGGTTCTAACATTTTGTTTTACAAGTTACCTCTTTTGACTACCACCTAAACTACTAACATACTTTCTCACATACTACTATATCTTACTCATCCTTTCATTGTACATCATTTTCATTATCTCATCTCCTATATTAAGTCTAGTCATATCTCACCCATCATTCTCACATATCCTAATTAAACCTTGTTCTAAGACTGCATTGCCTTGATTTATTCAAACTTGACCTTGTCTTATCGACATTTTATTCCACAATAGTCCTAATCATTCCCATATAATCTAGTCTCATTTTATCTCATAATTGACATCATACCCTTGTACATATTATCCTCTTATATCCTTTTCATTTTCCTTATATCATCCTCCATATTGTCTTCATCTCATCCTATTCCAACCACACCCACTTATCATTGGTCTCATCCCCCATCCCCTCCATCTTATCTTGAACATCCTTGTAATCATCCCTTAGTACCTATTGTCTTATTATATCCTTTTTCATTATCCTATTCCATATCCCATATTTTCTAATCCACTCATTATTTGTCATACCCCTATTACCTAAATCTTGTCTTATACATCCTTATCCAATCATCCTTTGTACCTATCACCTAGTACATCTTTGACATCATACCATTATTCATATTTTCCTTATGTATCCTCTTTTTGTCCTATCCTATCCTCTATTATCAATTTGAATTCATCTCATCCATATATCCTTAGTCAGAACCTTATTACCTACATACCCCAATACATCTTACATCCTTACCCAAGTTTACATCATCAACTACTTGTCTTCACATAGTCACCTCATCCCATATTAGTCTAACCATATCAACCCTTCACTGATCACCCCCAACACTCACATATATTGATCATCACCTCGTATATCCTTGGCATCATCCTATTTAAGTATTTATAATTATCTTATCCCATCTTATATCTTGTCTTATCCTAACCATAACCACTCATCATTGTTCACATCCCCATCACCTACATTATTTATATATTTTGTACGTCCTTCTAGTTATATACCATCCTATCACCACCCATCATTAGCCATCCCTCCTCCACCTAATCATATCTAGTCATCCACATCCTAATCACATCTTGTCTTAAGTCCATAATCAATCCCTTGTCATGACCTTTACCTTCATCACCCATCTAGCCTAATCTCATAATATCTTATATTAGTTGGATTTTTAAGTCATAAATAGGTCTACACCATCTCCATCATTCCCCAATCATCCACATCCCATCATCACCTATATAAACATATCCTTATCTCATCATCCTACCACCTTCATCACATACTCATATCCCATCCCATATTGAGAAAATTAGTCTTAAGATTTTGAGATAATATTTTTATCTACATCATCCTATAATTTTAGTCTATTATCATTCGGTTAGATCTCATACCTAGTAAATATCTTGTTAACATCTTATCACTCTATTAGTTTCAATATAGTAAACCCATCATCAATATAATCATCCCTAGTCAAATCATCTTTCATATTCATAAATATCATCCATCATATCATACTCTTTCTAGTTTGAATCTAGGAACCCATCAAATCTCCAATCCTTTTTCTATCTTGAAAACTATACATCATTGATAGGTCGTTAACACCTATTATACTACTAGTGTGAAATTTGATCATAGTATTTAATCCATCAAGTTTATCCCATATTTTTCATCATCCATCATACTCTATTAGTCCTTATGACTTAATTTGTTCAAATAAAAGTCCCTAATCCTCATCCTACCTTTTATTTTCCATCTATTCATCATCCATCACATGGATCTAGACCTTGCATTCATAGACCAATATATAGCTACCCATAAGGATGAGATCCTCTTAAAGTTAATTATGATGGTTTTACCACTCCCTAAAGGTGTTTACCCCCTTAAAATCATTTTACATCCCATCCAAGGATCTTCATGTGAGTCCCATACCAATCTTCCATCTACTAGTTGTAAACTATCATCTACCCCTTTCCATACTAGCAAAGGGAACCCTATCTTGGCCACCTTGTCTCTTATTAATCCATCCACCTAAAAACATTAAAAACCATTTGATCATAATTATAATGCTTCAAAATCTAGTCACAACATGAAGCGGGTCCTTATACTCCCCTTCCAATGTCCATGGAAGCCCTTTTCAAACAACTAGTCACCACTAAAATGATGGTTTATCTACCTATCTGACATCTTGACCTCACTAAGCCTAAGCCCTCCTAGTATAAAGATATTCAATACTACATGTATAACCAAAAATAGGTACATATCATTAATTAATATTGACCTTTCCAAGATTGTGTCCAAAACCTCATTGATCATGGTGATATCATAATTAAGGACAAAATGGATGTATTTATATCTCAGGGTGAAAAAGAACAATAATGCCAAGATTCTATTCCCAATCATAATCAAGCCCTTCCCTTTCCAAGCCAAGATCAAAACACCACTCCCATTATCAAATCCTTCATCACAGCTGAGTGTATTCATAAGCCTAGTCCTCCCTTCTCTCGTACCTATTTCCATGGGCCTATTATCCATCTATCATCTCCTTCTCCACCATCACATCAAAAAACCCATCATAATATGTCAATTACAAATAATAGATCCCCTATTAGAAGTATTACATATTTTAAATTATATTTTAGATCAAATTTAACATTAAAAGTCTTATCTTTAGGTGAATCATAATCAATGCAAGGATTTGAATCAGATTCCTTATAAAAAATGTCATACCTCATTGATTTTGATAATGTCTATCTTCTTGAGAATGCTTCTAATACAAGTACCTCCAATCCATCACTGGGCATACCTTTGTATCTTGATATAGATGATGAATTCATAACAAAGTGCTTATAAGATTTATGTATTGAAGATTGTCAAATTAAATATGATCCTCTTCTGGATGTGTCTACTACGACTATTCCTAGTGATCCTTTTGTTTACCTTGAGGAGATTTTCTCTTATATCAAAATTGGGTCTCCTAGGAACCCCTATGAAGAACATGCTACCCCATCACCACTCATTGACCTCACCATGCCATATCCATAACCTTCATCTATAATAGACCCTTTTCTCCCCATTGATGATAATTTGATCACTTATTTCCATAATGACAAATAGGAACATGCATCATTGGAATCTTCTTTGAGCTAAGTAATGTGTATAAAGGTCTAATATTATATTCAAAAAGTCCATCATAATCAAGGCATATTTGATCCCAATCAAAATTAATAACATTAAAATCATCATCCTAAAAAAAATCATCACTCCTTAGTGATTCCCATAATCAATCACTAGGGGCATATCAATGTCAAAATAATCTTTCAAGTAGTGAAGCCAAAAATCAAGCACTAGGGGCCAGTCAAAATCAAACACTAATAAATGATCAAAATCATATGGTCAATAATCCATCAAATAATTAGATAAAATATGAGCCACAATGTCAAAGTGTCTTGGATCTCCTAAAATATTTTATCACATGGCACCAATTAAATATGTAATGTCCAACATCTCTAATGATGTATGTGACTACTAGTCCTAATCCTCCATTACCCATTACCTTGTCTTCTCAAAATATTATCATTCATTATCCTCTATCATCCATAATAACATCATATCTTGATCCTATCATCCATAAAAATAAATATTTACTTGAATCCATACCTCACATCACCTACTCAAGCATCATTGTCTCTCTTAGGGGCAGTGACGATACCTGGTCTAGATATCTAGAGGGGTTATATTGAATAATCATCAAAGGTCATATAAACCCTAATACATCTAGTAGTGATGACAAGATCATACCATCATACATGCCCATAATAGGTGTCATATAAAAATTAAAATGATGTCATCATCTTGCATCTTGCCCACTTTCAATAAATTGAGATGCCTAATAAAAAAACAAAAAGTCAAAAAAAATCATTGAGTGGTGAAAACAAGTCTTCTAGTGCCTTGAGAAAATATCATGATGAAAAATAGTGTTTGGAATTATGGTAAAATAATAAATTATCCATATTTCACCTCACTACTTGGGGGCACACTCCATCCATCCATCCCTCATCAAACACGTCCATATCACCCCTTCATCTTCTCCCTTGGTTAAACCCATAATTTTCCAGCATGTCCTCCATTGTATCTATCATTAATTTAGTTATTGACCTTTGTAAAGGAGTGGAAGGTGTCTTGAGAAATTTTTTAGAATCATCTTGGCATATCCTCTAATGGAAACTTAGACATCCAACCATTTAGTTCCTTCATGATGTGGTTATTGGCCATCCCTAGTCCATTCCTCCTTAGTCCTCATCTCCCTTTTTCATATCACCCTCATCCTTTTATCATCCCATCCATAATCCATCCTCATCTTGGATTCTATTATTGGTATTCCATTTTCTAGTAACCCCATTTTTATAGTGTATATACATATCCTAGAAATCCCTAAAAAGTAAAATATGTCAAAATCTTAAAAATCATAAAATCTCAAAAAGTAAAAAATATTACATAATGTCTTGTCTTCTACCTAATCCCCTAGTCACATCCATCTTCATGTAAGTTATCTTTTCTTATCCCCCATATTTGGGTACAACATCTAGTCTTGGCACCAAATCAGAGTGGTCACCCATATCTCCATCTCTTTATCATCCTTGGCCTAGGTACTATTGGCACACATCACTTTGTAAAGAATTTAATATGGCACCTATCACTTCCCTATAATTTTAGTTTTCATACCTAGTACCCATCACATCACTCTTTGTTAGTATGTAAGTTACTTGATCCAATCACTATTCTTATCAATACTTCTCCATACCTAGCAATCATCCAATCCCTCTTTACTAGTATGAAAGGTATTTAATCCCATCATCTCCTAGTATTTTTTATATATTGGACACTTAAAAGGCATTATCTATTGGCAATATTTGGTCATAAATTTTCTAAACCACCTTCGTTGACCACATTTTGATTTAATTTCTATACCAAATTAGTATTCAAAGACCTCATGACATTATCCATCCTTTTATCCTACACTAGGGGAAACACCTCATCTTTGTATTAATCAAAATAATCCTATCCAAATCCAAGTCTATCCTAAGTCTATCATCACATAATGATCATCTTAGTCTAACTTTTCACTCATCCTTATCCTTAGACAAGACATTATGACATTAAATATAGATACTTTTCTATTATTTGTCTATTGTTTATTTTTCATCATGTATATATCTTATTTGTTTTATGTTTTGTTTGCATCATGTATTTTTTGGAAATTAATGAGGATGCTATGAGGAAACCAAAATTACCATCAAGGATGCTTATTTCACCATTTTCCCATGAACATTGTCATAATGTCATCTTTGTCATGCTTATATCATGGGTCATCTTGTCAAGTGTTATATTTTTGGATTACTTAGACTATGATAAGACTTATGAAATTTGTGATGTATTTATCTCACCATTTATCTCCTTATCTTTCTCTCCATCATAACCCATCTCACTAACATCTAATATTTTATCCCCATGCCATCATCTAAGTCATATCCTATCATCAATAATATCATCTTTAATCCCTACTCATCATTATCATCATCATATTATATCCAATAGTCATAACTACATTGGCTTAATGTATTTTTAGACTATGTAGGTAGCACTTGGACACTTTTAAATTCTTAAGGATAACTCATCCACTATCTCCTTTCTCACTCCCTTACATATATATTTATTAGGGAAATCATTGCTATTCATTGGTAACTCAATCATATCAATTCTTCTCTATCATTAGCGACATTTATATTGATCAAATTTATCTTTGGGCTATACCAATCATTACTCTTATAAAATCAATCTTATCCTAGCCAAAAACTCTCCCTTACATGCATCCTTGATTAGGATACATCTAAATCTTTTAGCCTTTTAATCCTATCATCATCATGTTAAAATTGATTCCCTCTTGGGATGTGTTGATAACCATGACACCCATCATCTTTACTCCATAAACATGTGTCTTTGATAGGAGAATCATTAATTTTTAAGCTCACTACTTAGGTCAATCATCTTCATCATCTTTTATATCACACCTAAAATCCCATCCCCACATCTATCCATCTAATCCCACCCCTCACTTTTTCTATTGAGTGGCCATCCACCTCATTCTTCCCTGCATGTCCCCTTAAGGGGGCATCAGATCCCCTAACATCATTTATTAACATTCATCCATGACATGGTTTTTATTTGAAATACCACTACTCCTACTTCACTCTACTCGTAATACCATTTCAAAGAGGGAAAAAATGTATGCACCTAAAATTTCTCGCTTCATTATTGTCGACTAATATTCCTTTTAGTTGACACTAACTCCACTTAACCTATTTTATTCCACTAATATGACCCCCTTCATATTCATTCATCTAATATCCCATTTTATTATCCTACATTCACTAACCTTATTCATCCCATTCCTTTATTAATTCTTATTAAATCCCTACTATCTTAAATCTAATCCTAGTTATCCATTTATATGGGAATTTATAATTCCCATAACCCCACCTAACCACCTAATAACCTACACCCTAGCCTTTCTTACATCCTTATTCCCTAATTACCTACATAATCCCTATCTAACTCATACCTAATCCTCCATTATCCCTAAATGAATGGAGAAGTATCTAGATTTAGAGAAGCTCCTCCAAATCTCTATAAGTCTCTAAAATATAGACTTTTAAGGAATTTAACATTCCTTAAATAATCCATAGCCATTGATATCATCCCTCTAACTTCAAATATCAACCCTTAATATTCCCTCCCAAAAATATATATAAGCAAGGCTCCTCTTTCATGGAAGCTAACTAGAATTTTAATAACATCTTCATGCCAAAATCAAACTAGAAATATTGTAAGGAATCAACTCCAAATTAGTCCTTGAATCAATCCTTCATCCATCATCAAAATCATTTTATCATCTGATGACTATGCCAAAAATTTGAGTCTAATATGCAACAACAAATCCATTAGAACATCTTGGAAGGAGGTGATATAAAGCAAATAAATTGGCAAGATTTTATACCATTCTAATTTTTTTTTATAAATCATTCCTTATAGGTAGTTTATGTTTGAGATTGAATTAGCTTACTTAATTCATAGTGTGCTTAAAATCCTAATACAATATCATTATTCAATATTTGAGTTTATGATGAATTTAAAGGTTCTTTTATACTATGTAAAACATAAATAGCCTATAGATGATGCTCTGGAGTCATGGTATAGTCTTGATCAAGTGATTGTTTTTCACATTGCATGTAAACAAGTCTTTAATTTGACTTCCAGACCTATCTACTTGTGAAATCACCAAAATGACCCCTTTTGATGGTTGTGGAATGTTTTTGAGGGAATTTTAGACAACATATTTTTTCTCAAGCTCATTGAATGTGTAATTACCCTTTATTCCTTTGTTTCCAATTTCAAAATTGACTTATTTAGCCTAGTTTGTATAGTAAATTTATTTCATGTTGTAACTAATAGGTCATGGAGGTGCTTAGGGGAGTTGATAAGACCTCAAATTTCATTTCATACCTCAAACATAACATATAGATGCATAATTTGGATTCTTTTCTCCATCAGGTGGTTATGAGGGTTTTGCAAGGGTTTAAGAGGTCCATAAATTCTTAATGATTATTCATAGCATATGGAACCCTGATGGGAAACAACTTTAAATTAATATGGATTATATCAACCCCCTCGTCAACTATGAAAAACATGATCTACCATACAAAGGATGCATCAAGATGCAGTCATGGACTATGTGTATATAGTAGAAGATTGAAAGTTCTAAAAAACAATATTTATGAATTTTATCCACTTCAATATATCGACCAGGGTTTCAATGACTCCTACACTATCTCAATGCTTAGAAAATTAAGAACTAGCCCATGAAAGAGTCCAAAATGGTGACTGTGTACCTCAAGGGTTTTAATCCTAATTACTTATTTTAGTCCTCAAGGGCATGGTTTGTATTGAAATTGGAGTTATATATCCTATTAAAAAGTTTATAGAGACTTAAAATCACCTTTTTATGCTTATCAAACACTCTAATGAGGTTAAATCCCTCTACCACATCTTAAACACTTCAAGAAGTCTGCCTACTTGTTTTTTGATTGACAATAACTTGACTATGACAAAATAGTGAATATTTAACCTATTAAATTGATCTAAAAAATATTATAAGTAGTTATAACAAGTCATGATGATATTTTCCAATGATTTTCATGGCTAGATCATGCATATAGTTTCCTATAAGTGCTTTCTACCAAAACCTACTAGTATATTGCCTATGTTTCAAATATTAAGACTAAGTTTTTCTCCTTTTTACCTTGATTTTTAATTAGAGGATACTAAATATGATTTGTATATTTCATGAAAATACATATTATAATGTTATCATCCTTCATTATTCACCTTGCAGACTTATGTAACCTATCACCATACCATGCTTCTTCAAGGAACTTCATTATGACTATGTTTAACACTATTGAAGGTGATGTTTATGAGGTGTATAGGTATTTAATAATCATTAAACCATTATTTTTTTCTTTTAATACAAATTAATTCATTTTAAACTTCCCTTTTATCATCTTATTCAAGCATGTTGACTCTTCTTTCTTTTCTCTCAGGCTTCACAAATAGTCCTATTCCATACAAGATTATGTAGTACTTTCATGAGTTGGTAGTGTTTTAAATATTGACCAAGATTTTGGAGATGACAATTAATTAATTGACTTGAATATGTCACTTCATTTGTCACTCATTTATTGGAATGGTCTTGAGTTTGCACTTTTCTAGTATGTGACTAAGTGAGAGGAAATGACATTTATATAGCTATATACATACATTTATAAGGTGAACCTAACTATAAAGTAGTGTCTAAATCCATATATTCATCCTTTTACCTCATTACATCATCACATATTTATATGAAACATTCATTTTAACAAAAAATTCTATGACTTTATCATTAAAATCCATCTTGGAAGACTTGTTAATAACTCCATATGCTTGGAGATAGGCTTGTATCCTCATGGATATAGGTGGACATTTATGAGGTGTATGACTAAGTTTTGGTACCATTAGAACTTATGGATTAACATAATCTTCACACCATTCTATTATACTCTTTACCATATTAAAAACCTCATTGAAACTAAAGTATAGGGATACCCTTTTGAGAGTCTATGTGAATTAGGTTGCATTCTTCAAGAAACTTCATACCCTATTGTAAGTGATGTTCCAAATGAGAAAATGATAAAAACTAAGTTTGGTTCTTATTTATAGTATGATTTTAATATAAATATTATATCCTTCTCTTTATAAAACTATGTCCTTCCTACCACCATTCCATCTTCTTGAAAAATATCTTTCCTACCACCATTCTATCTTCCTAAAAACATGTCTTTCCCTCACTATATACTTGACTATGCATGATATTCAACCCTTTATATAGAATATAGTAGGGTTTTATCATGATTATAGAGTTTAAAAATAGGTAATAAGAGGTTAATGAGTCCTTAAATTATAAAATGATATCTATAATATCAATAACCTCTCTTGAAGGTCAACCCAATGACAGTCTCCATATCATTGTCCAACTTCTTGTAAATAGACTTCTGACTGTGTCCTTGTTTGAGATGAATATAGGTTACTTTTCTATATTTCTTGAGATATTCAAGAAATTAGACTTGTATTACACCTAATATACCTCATTAGGTTATCCATATCAAAATGATTATGCACTTTGTTGATCTAACTAGCCTCCAAGAACCTAGATAGGCCTTAAGACTACTAAGACACTTGATTGTTGTAGGTTTTGATCTGATTACAAGCCTATAGGTATCTTATGATACACTTGAATATTTAATTATGGATACTTCCTTGGTATTATTCCATGACTTAATTAATTCATAGGTCAAGAACCCTTCACTAATTACAAACTTTTACTCGTACATTGATGTCATGACCAATCCTTCAAAATGAATTTATAGTACAACTTCAGGTAACTATGCTTATATAGAGAATTTGTCCTTGAGAAGGTTCAAAAATATTCTTGGTGAACATGTAATTCAATCACTATATCTTTAAGATATATTTTGATAAAAAAAAACTTTAAATATGATATATCCTTCACAACCTTCTTCATTCTTTACACTTCCATTATAATCCCTTGACTATAATTTTGTTGGTTGTAGATGATCATTATACCTCAAATTAGCATTATTTCTTGGTTTTCATATCTTCCTTCATACTCATGATGGTATTTACCCCTTTTTAATCCTTATTATAGTGTATTTATGGGATGGATATGAATGAAAGTGGTATGATGTGATTGTATGGTGGGAATAAATGAATGGAGGTGAAAATGGGGCTTATGCAATGAGAAATGGTAGTGAAAGACTATGATATGGGGATGAACCAAGATGGAAGTGAAAATGGACCTAAGGAGTATGTTAAGACCATTTTGAGGGTCCTCTACAAGCATGATCATATCCTCTACTATAGATATCAATTTAAAGGTCTTTTAAAGAGCACGAGATACTAAATTTGAAACTTAGGAGTATGCTAATATCCTAGACAAATGCTACAAAACCTTAAAAATTGTTAAATGGTGATTTTATGAGAACTCTTGAGAGCCATTAATGGATTCCTTTTTGTGAATATTTAGAGAGACATTTGATAATATTTAATGAGTAAGATAAACCATGAATAAAACCCCTTGAAATAAGAATTGAATAAATCCTTGATTCTCCTTCTCTCTCTTTGGACCATATAACTCTCTTTTACATGCTTGTATACTATAGATTTTCACTTTTATGTGTTATTGATATTTTTATGACCCTCACATGTGTTTAATTATTTTAATTAAGGAGGGAGGACCAAATTTATAACCACTTTCCATAATTATAATCCTTCTAAAATTAATTTCTCTAGACAAAATTTTAGACCTTAGTTTTCTCTCTCATGGTCGTACCACCTACAAGCCTGAAAGTATCTCACTATGTGAAAAGAAGATAGATGAATTGAGGGAATTAGTTTTGGGCCTATATTTAATCATTTTACATTCAATTTCTTTTGGAACACCTTCCATGTCCTCATATTCAATCTCCAAGCCTCTGTTATACAAAAAGGGTCATACAATTCCATACCCTTGCATTAAATTACATTAAAATGGATCTTTATTTTCATTCTCTTCATAATTAAAGGTTAAATATGAAAATTTAGGACAAAGAGATAATACCACAAATAAAATTATTTGTTATAACAAGAAATAAGCTTTTTGAGATGTTTTAGGGGTTAAAATTGGCATGTGTGAGCTCAAGAAGGACCCTTTCCATGATTTAACATGCATAAAATGATATTTAAAATATTAATACAATATAATTAAGGTAATTTCATGTATTTTAATGTGTTTCAAAGTATTTTTAAATATTTTATGGACTTTAGAGGTATAATTTAATCATTTTTAAAGCAAAAATCTTCACTTTTGACCTCATACACATTACTTCATAAGATGATGTTAGTGAATAACATATAAAATTACCTTATCACTTTAAATTTATCTCTCCATGAAGCTTATATGTATGTTAATTACCTATATTTAAGGTCTATATACCATTATTCTTGAATATACTAATTATATGTGAGAGTCATGAGTTGCCACCCTTTGTATATCACCATCAAAGTGATTTAGGATTAAAAAACATACTTGAATTATGCATCAAAACATTAGAATGACACTTGACACAATTGAAATTAAATTGAGACAACTCTCACTTCACCTTATAGTTAAGGACACTATGAATGCCAAGAAAAATTTTCAATTACAAGGGTAGATATTTAGCCTTGACAGGCCAAATTGATGACATTTATAACATATGATAGACAATCAATTAAATTTGAAATATTTAATTAACAATTATTTATAATTATATATGAATATTCATTCAAAATTATTTACTACTTTATCTATAATTTAAACTACCACTTGGATATTTAAATTTATACTTTCAATTTGAATATTGAATATTTTATTGCCAACTATATAATAATTTTTTTTTATAATTTTGTTTAGATTTTCAATGTAACTTTCTAATTCAATTTTTATCTTTATAAAAAAAATTGTATTTTATATTTTAGTTTTGTTTTGATGATGAAAAAATAATTATCCTTAATATTGCATCTAACTACACTAAAATTAAAAACCATTTATTTATCTTTTATTTTTAAATCTCATTTTAGTTGGAAGAAAAATATTATTGTTGAGAGTGAAATAAATTTTATTTGGAGTTATATGAATTATTGAATTTTTATCTCTAAGAGTTAACCTAATTTTTCAAATTCATGTTATATATATTTATACTACACATTTAGTATTGATTTATTGAGGATTGTAAAAACATATTTCGATATTGGGTTATGTTTTACTTATTTGCACTCAAGAGTGCTTAATTATTTCATTAATTAGTTAGACTAGCTAAAAAATGACAAATTTATTTTTAGTTGGATTATAACGTAGTATGAGATAGGTTATAAAATGTTTAGATCAAAGAAAGGAAATATTATACCATTATAGATTAAAAATGTAAAGTTGGCTATATAAAAATATAAGCATGTGGATGGAATGTAAAATGCATTGTTCATATATTAAAAAAAAAAATTTGATTGCAAATAAAAATATTCCGTTTAATTTAGACAACCTTGGAGCTGGAAATTTGATAGCACAATTCATTCTAATAGAAAAATATTCACACATGTGTGTGTAGTTAGAGATGTGGGTGTGCATATAAACATGTATCTATCTTTGGAAAGATATAAGAAAATAATTAGTGATTTTGATTGAGTTTATTTTATTTAGGGAAAACTATAAATATAAGTAAATAAATGTAACTAAGTTATATTGCATTGTTAAATTGTATTTACTATATAAAATTATATATTTGTTTCTTTATGTATTACTTACATTAACGTATAAATTTAATATAAATTAGAGTCCAATAATAAAATTACAACTTATAAAATCATACTATTATAAATTCTCAGATCATATTATTAATTTATAATATGATAATATTTTTATAAAATATTTATGAAATAAGTATATTTCAGCCAACTATTATTTTGTGTTTGGTGTAGTAACACAATGTTTTGTATTTTATATAGTAGTAACTTATATAAATATAATCATTTGAATAATTTTTTTTAAATATTATATTTGAATTACACTATTTTTGGATAATAAAAAAATTGATTGATGAGATTTTTATTTGACATTCTTATGGAGTATATCTCAATGGATCTAAATTTAAAACATTTTATTATTTGCATATTAAAAAGTGCATTGGTCAACTTTGATTATGTTTGAATTCAATGGTGTTTCAATTCATATGTTTCATAAAAAATAGGTCACTAAAAATAATATCAACATAGTAGGGGATTTTGACCAAAAAAAACACCAATTCCTTCGAACAAACTTAAGGGATTTATTGCATAAATTTTTATGTATTTTCAAAATTGGTATATGGACATGAACTAATTATAAAAATGTATAAAAATAAACAAAATCATTACCTAAAGAAATAAAAATGCCGCTTCCATGCTGATTCCATCGCCACTTCCAACACGCGTGCAGACTGATAATTTGAATTTGGGAAGCGATTATCGGGTGTATGAAGTGGCTACGGCCCCTAAAATAGCTACGGTTTCTAAATCAGGATGCACGGAGAGGGTTCTGAACCCTAAAAAGACTGCTCCTATGGGTGGAGGAAGGTTTTTGGATGGGCGTTCTGTCAACGCTACGGGAAAAGGGTATGAAGCAGGGGGTAGATCTTTTGCGGATGTAGCAGCATTCGAAGCGAACCTACATGATGCAGTGCCTCGTGCATTATCTGGGCCGTCCATTGCATTGCTAGTAAGTGCTCTAAAACCCATTAGGGTGAATCTAGATCTGGAAATAGTTGATGGAATCCTCGAAAGGATAGAATTTTTTTCTTCTCAAGCCGCTATTTGTCATTTTCAAGGTTTTTGGCCCTCGCTGGTTGATCTGCATGGATGGATATCCAAGAATTGGTTGCCACTTATAGAAGACAGTGTTGAAATCTTCCCCTGTGTAAAAGGATTCTTTATTGCTGTCTTCCAAATCCCTGAGGATAGGAGGATAATCTTGAGTAACAGTGATTTTTTATGGCAGGGCAAATATCCTCTCATGGCCAAACGGTGGCATAAGGATTTTAATCTACTTACGGAATCCTTTAACAAGGTTCCGATATGGGTTCGGTTACCAAATCTACCATTACATCTTTGGCATGAACCGGTCTTTGAAACTATTGGGAATGCAATAGGAGACTATATGTTTGTGGATAAAAATACTTTGTTAGGTTACCATTCGACCTGTGCTCGCATTATGGTTGAAATGGATGTTTCAAAAGGCCTACCAGAGGCGATTTGCCTAGACTCCCCAAGGTGAACTTGGACACAGGTGTTGGATTTTGAGGGTGTACCTTTTCGATGTAGAAGATGTCACCAGATGGGTCATCTGGCCGCTCGTTGCCTGGCAGGGATTACAAAGCCCAGAAGACCACATTCTTGGTGGGCCAATGCTTCCTCAGAACACTATATAGCTAATCAACCTATGGAAGACCTGGCTGATTCTAAGATAGAAGTTAGCACTCACTCTGAGCCGATGATTGAGGAGGAGCTGCTGGTGAAAGACTCCATAGATGGTCTCATGGTGACTAAGATTAAAGATCTTTCAAAGCCAGTGGTCGTGGCAGCTTTGGTTTCTCCCCCTGTTGTGGAGGAACAACGTAGGAGCTAGATTTTATCTGGTGTTCATAAGGATATTAATGAGCCATCTGTATCCATTGGGCTTAATGGACCACTGTTACCTGAGGTATGGATGACAGAGGCAACTAAGGTAGAGGATGGATGAACCGCTGTGAAGAGGAAGAAGTCTAAGCCTTTGGTCCCCCCTCTAGATATGAACTTGCGTTCCTGTAAAAGGTAACTTTTTATTTTTTAAAGGTTGAAGGAAGTTTTTCTTGTCTTTAGATGGTACGTTCTGTGTAGTGGTAGCGGAAACATCTGGTCTTTTCTGCTATTTTTAGGTTCTGATTTTACCTGGTTTGGTTTGTACCTATTTTGGTGTTTTGAACTTCTCTGGGCTTTAAGGTTTATCTTTTTTGTTGTAAAGGGTTTCGGGGTCCCTTCAAAACTTGCTTTTACCTTTAATCTAAAACAATATCATTATCTAAAGAAAAAACATCAATGTGAAATAAATTTGAATTTATATATACCCAAAAATATTGCAAATTAATTGATCAAGATGATTATAAAGGTTTAGAAACTCTGTAATATTTTTCAAACCACTTGAGTTGGTTTGGAAATGTAACATGGGTCTACACAATCAATTAAACACACTGTTAATTGATGGATCTTATGATAAAAATTGTTTTAACAATAAGGGTAATCATATCATCACAAATACATTTAATAATTATCCATATGAAGATAATTACTTGATGCATGAATTATGACCAATGTTACTATGTGTAAAATATGTCACATATGTAAGGAAATAATAAATAAACATAATTGTCTATGATATTTAAATTGATACATGGATGATTTTTTCTTTAACTTCTTACATCAATCATTGTGTTATAGATACATTTGTGATAAATTAACCACACTAAATATTACATTAGATTTTTGTGAACTTTTTTGTGCACTTATATTTTACCTAATTTGTCCACACTAAACATTACATGAATATTTATGGTATTTTTCAAATCATCAATGAAAAAATAATTTTAGATGATTGTTTTAGGAATGTTAAAGTATTTTCATATAATTGAGGTAAAACATATGGATGGTGGTATTTTTATATCCCAATCTAAGTATGAAAATAAATTTTTAGAGAGATTTAGAATATTGAACAACAAACCAACATCAACACCCATAGAAATAGGTCTGCAATAAAGTAAATAATATTGGATATTGTTGAAATTTATGCTAAAGTACTAAAAAAATAATTTTTTTAACATCTAAGAGATAATTTAGGTGTCATAAATGAATCAACAATAGATATGAAGAGTTTATTCATGATATTTTTGACTATATAAATCCAATTCCAAAGTATATACAACTAGTTATAGACTCGCATAGTCCTATATATATTATATAAAATTATCTTTAAACACACATAACAAACTATAGACTATATAAAAATAGCTTTGTACTCACACAACCAAATCTGGACTATATAGATAGGCAACTTCAAACTATCTTCACAAGTGGAGAAAGATTATGTATAACACATTGGCAACAATGTAAATATTAATAGATGTAACTTGGTTTTATCTTCATGGCTCTATAATTTTTTAATAGAGGGTAAATAGAATAGATTTTAGTAATATTAGAACAAATAAAATAATAAAAACCTAGACTAGAGTATGGATATTCATAAAATAGGATAGGAATAGTTAAATTTGTGAAATGAAACTTTTCGAATACATGTTTATAAGTAGTAATATATATCAAAATCAGGTAAGCAAAACTAAATAGGAACCAAATGTAGTAGATAAGAGGAAGGGGGTTGGGGATATAATCGATACCTACCTAGAGAAACGGGAGACTTCCCTAAACTAGAATGATCAAAACATGGCTTTCAATAACTTGGTTAATTCACTCAAAGGCAAGGAGAGATCAAATACAATTATTGAATAAATTGACCTCAAAAAATATATCATGAGGTGTTTTATGTGTGAGATCATTGATCTAAAGGTTAAGTTGAATATGTTGCAATAGGAAAATGCATGGATGACCCAAAACTTGGTAGATAGGGAGGAAGATAACCCAATTTAAGGACTAGATTTTAGAGTGGAGTTATTAGAAAAAATTCATGAAAATGTTTAGAATAAGATTAGACTTTTATTTAATTATATTAAAGCATAAATGTATTAAGTAATAAAAAATGTTGAAAAATTGTGGGAACATCTTAGATATCTATTTGAGCACAGTTTTATAGGTAAAGGGAAGGGCAAGGAGGATTAAATAAGTGGATATCAATACACCATCGATCATGAAAATTTATTGCTTCATATTTAAAGAAATTCAAGAAGATGAAGGCATGGTAGGAGGATGTGTTTATTAGTTTGGATTTAGATTAGCTATTTTGTTTTTTTATGGCTATTTTTGGGATTTTATTTTATGTTTTTGGACTGTGTTAGTCCTGGTTTATTTTTTGTCTTGGTTAGCCTATTGTTTATTTTGTGTTTGGACTTTTCCTAAGGTTTGGATACCCTATCTAAAAAAATCCCTCCTTTTAACCTAAATAAAAAATATATATATCAAAATCAAATATATTTTTCCTCATGTATTTATTGTGCTGAAATAGTCTATGGTTTTACCATACAAATATATTCAAACGTGAATTTGAGTTGTGATAAATATGACATGGATGTTTCATTGTGATCTTTTTATTTCAATTATAAATATTACATATAAATAAATTTTAAGAATTAAAATAATATTTAAAATTATCCCAATATATTTTTTAATAAAACATTGAATTGATCCACCAAAATTAAAAAAATCAAGAATTAGATCTAAATAAATTATTAATTATTTTCATGTTTTGCAAAAAAAAACATTGAATCGATTCACCAAAATTAAATTCAATAATATAGTTTTTTAAAACTTATAATAACCTTAAATATGGAATCCCAAAAAACATGATATCTAAAACAAAAAAAAACTAAATTATAATATGAAAATATGAAATCTAATACCAAAAAATATTAAATGGGAATATGATAATAACATTATATAATTCTTATATTTGATCATATAAAATTTAGTAAAAGTAGTTTTGGGTTTTAATCTATATTTTAATATATCCAAATTTAATGAAATGATAGTTCGATTATGTTTTTCTTTGTACTTGGATTGTGAATATATCTTGCACTTGGAGGTGAATTTATTAAATATGATAAATTAATATTAATCTTTGTGGACCAATCGATCCACTTTCCCATTGAATCTATATGTATTTCTCAAAATAATATCAAATTTTTATGGAGGTAAATATCAAAAACTAATTTTAAAGATAGATTTACCTATTTTAAGAATGTTCAATAAACACAAATTTTCATCCAAAGACTTAGGATGCTTTTTATTGTACACTCAATATTTGTAACAATGTTCTATTGAAAACCTCAGTTTGCATATAACTTTATGAGTGAAAAGTGGTATAGTGTTATAAATTAATATCCATAGTATCCCTAAATGTGGTCTAAAACTTCCCAAGAAACCTTGAGTCATAATATTAAATAGTAGAACTAGGTACCCAAAATGAACTCACACTTTATAAAAAAATAATGCAAGTACATCACTACCTTTGATGGTCTTATTACAAGGAATAATATGCACATCATACTATACCAATACAAAACTAAAAATTTATATGTATTCCCACTCCTTTACATATTAAATCACCTTAAAAACTTATGTAAATGCTTTATTATGTCCTCAAATTAATCAATAATGGCATATACAAACTCGACTTTCCTTAACGAGGTTTACTTCTACTATATAATACACATTATCCTATGAAATTGAAAACATCTTAGTAGCACTATGGGTAGTAAACATATATACAAAAATGTGAAAAAATATTTGTAACATCAAAATGTCTTACAAATTTTAAACTATGTGCTTCCCTCATTAGATTATTTTTTTCCTTCTTATGTATATAAATTTTACCTAACTTATAGAGAAATCCATATTGAAGATAATAATCCTCCCTAGAATAAAAAACTACACCTTGGGAATTATATACTTAAATAAATGGATATCCAAAATATTCATCATGATCATATACATCTACATAAAACTCTAACATAAAAATCTCAAGAACAGTTATGGCCCTCATGTTCAAAATCATAGGAGGCTAGATAATATGTCAAATAGTTTTTTAGTAACACATTTCTTATATTTGATAAAAAAATGAATTTGTTTCAAAAATACCATCAACTCATAGTGTCTATTTTTTTAATTTTATTTTGAGCTTATAAATATTTGAGAGGTTGATGATTCACCTGGATAGTATTTTCCTTACCCATGTAATAGTTTTTCCATTTCTTTATCGATTGAAAAAGATCATAAAATTATTTGTTGTATGTAAAATAATTCAAAATTGAAACATAAAATAACTCTAAATGGTAATATATCAACCTACCTAATTTAAAAAGGAAAAACCCCAAAGCATAGTCACTATCATCCATTTTCACCTCAAAGGGAAGTTTCAAGTTAATCAAAGATAAAAATGAAGCATAGCTAATATTATGTTTGAACATATTAAATACACTTTATTTATTATTACCAAAAACAATTTTTTAAAAAATTATTTTAATGGAATGCAAAGGTGTGGTTATGGAAGATAATTTATTCATGAACTTCATCAAATATTAAACTACAGCCACAAATCTCTTATTCTCAATCACATCAGAAGGATTTTTTCACTTCATGATGGCCCCTAATTTCTTTAGATAAATATTCAAAACCCCATATTCAACAACATGCCCTGATAAAATAATTTATTTTTGAGAAATATTGAATTTATCATAATTCAATACTAACTTATTATCCTTAAAAACTTGTAAAAATTGTTTAAGATGAGTAATATGCTCATAAAAATTTCTACCAAAAATAATAATATCATCAAAATATACAATGACAAATGAATCAATAAATTACCTCATTCATCTAACTCATGAAAGTATCTAGTGAGTTTCATAGCATGAAATTTATTACCAACACCTCATACAAAATTCATATTGTTTTGAATCGTATTTTATAAACATCTTCTTCTTTAATTTGTACTTGGTGCTAACCAAATTTCAAATCAAGCTTAGTGATATATTTGGCACAGTAAATTTGATCAATAAGACTATAAATAATTAGAATATGATATTTATTCTTGATGTTTATATTGTTAAGTGATCTATAATCATCACACATTATCCATGAACCATATTTCTTAGGTACTAAAGTAATATGAGAACCACATGGAGAAGTAATAGGATTGATTACACTTTGATAAATCAAAGAATATCATTATTTTTTAATCTCACTAACATCCTTCAAGTTCTACATATACAATCCCATATTTGGAACAATAATGTCAATTATAAAATTAATTTCATGCTTAATAGGAGTTATTAGTGGTAACCCCATCAACACCTGAAAAACCTCACTAAAATGTTTTATCAACTCTCCCATATGATTCTACTATTTGTTAATAAACTTGATAAAAGAAGTATTACGTGAATCTATTTATTCATCTTGAATATCATTCAAAATATTAAAATCAATCTTCCCATTAGTATTAATAAACTTATTAGCTTCACATGAACTTAACAAAGAGATCTTATAGTCACCTTTGAAATATGAAATAATGTATCTCTTACCATACTTAACCAATGAATATTAGTTGGATATCCTCATGTATATAACATCCCAAATATACAAATAAGGGTTCATTAATAGTACATAACACATGTCAAGATGCAAAAAATCCATTGTAACTTCATCAATTAAATGTACATTAATACTAGACTTTAATTTACATTGCTTGGTCACCTTGATGCCTATACCTTTCTTCACCCAACCTAAATAATATTGACTTTTATTATTATAAGTATCAAACCTTAATTTTTATACCAACTATTTTATTATCAAATTATCTTATAAACATGTATAAAAAATAACATCTAATTTTGTACTCTTCATCTAGATTTTAATATGAAAACTTCAATAAATTTCACTATGTTGAGCACTAATACTACTAAAAAATACCTATATATTTATGGAGGTACAACAAAAAGTGTCATAAAAAAAAAATACAACCAATATTCCAAATTTTGAGATAGGGCATATCCTTATCATCCTTATTATTCTTGAATAGATGCAATTTTAAATGGAGCTTCCAACATTGATCCAAGGAATGACTGTCAACATCAATTTTATAACAATTTATTTTGGTTTATTTGTTATAAATGGAAATATTATTATGATTACATTGAAATTTAACTCTACCATTTCTCTTAGAGTTACCTTATTTCTTAGAAATGTTTTGAGAGGTAGGTGGAACCTTCTTCTTGTCCACCTCTAAGTAGTGAGCTTGAGAAAGAGCCTAATATACATGTGTAGGCTTGAAAAATAGGACAAGTATCATCAAATGGATATTTATTCCACCCACATACTTCATAAAGTTGTCATAGTATACTATATATTTTCTAATTTGGACAACCTTCTTGTAGAACTCACTTGTGTACTCCTGCACACTTTAACCTTCATTTTAATTATTATATTTCCAATATATAGAGCTCTCTTACTCATACAAGATATGATATAATTTATTCTTAAGTATCATATTAAAATAATCCTACTTAATAATATAAATAATTTAATTAAAAACCAAAGTATAAACATAGACCTCACACCAAGTAAAATCATGACTGATTAAAATATTGTTTTGGCCTTTATTAATTTGGTGAAAACTAAATTATAACTCAAGTTATGATAGAAATTATTCTAGAATATTCACATTCACATACCCGTCATACAAATAAGTCCCTATATTTTCCTTAGCCTTGAATGGAGATGTAACTTGGTTGGCATGGGGATATTTTTCCTTCTTATCTTGAATCTTATGAGTGTCCTCCTTATTTTATTTTAACACCTCTGTATAAACACCAAGCTTATTCATGATAATCCTAATTATGGAATCCAACTGTTCAAGCTTGATCATGGAAATATAAATGATATATTATCCTTATTCAATCTTATAAAATCAATATTTCTCTATTCATGTGTATTATTCATCATCATGGGCCATACATCTGATATCTTGTTTCCACTTCCTTGTGGAAATATCAACTTCAAATGGAACTAGAATACCTTGACAACTATAAATAATTGTTAGTGATGACCATAGAATTTAATGTATTCACAAACACACAAAACAAACAAAGGATTGGCACTAAACTATATTTGATAATATGATATATAAACTATATGGATATTCTATATTGAGATTCACTAATATGAATGCTATAACTTGTAACTCAAAAATGATTAGAATATTATTAATATAGGCCATTTAACATACTCTATATATATATATACATACACACACACACATATATATATATACATATATATATATATATATATATATATACATATACATATATATATATATACATATATATATATATACATATATGTATATATATATATATGTATATACACATACATATATATATATATATATATACATATATATATATATATATACATATATATATATATATATACATATATATACATACATATATATATATATACATATATATACATACATATATATATATACATATATATACATATATATATATATATATATATATATATATATATATAATAGTGTTTAAAATGAAATTTAAAACATTTTACATGTGAAAATTAATCATAATAATGAACAAATATTACAATAAACACAAAATTTATCCTAGAGAAACCCAATGTGGGAAAAACTCTAGTGGGTGAGAAAACTTCACTCCCCTACCACTATGAAATGCAATAAATATAAAAGGTACTACCATACATAGACTTAATGCATAGTTTTATAACTACCACTCTATCTAAAACTAGTACACAATATTTATCTACACTTATCAAACACTTATCTAAAATCCAACACAACTAGACCAACCATCTACAACTAGGAAAAAATGAGACAATAATACAAAAGACTCAAAGTTTCAAATTATAATCGGAATACATATCCAATACTTACCACTACATTTTTTGATGTATTTTACCATTCTAAGACTTTTATTTATATTCTATCAATTTTTAATTCGACCAAGATGCTCAAACAAATCATCACTGATAATCTAAAATGGTAACAATCATTCCTATTATCATAATTTATCTCATAATGAAACCACTAGTGTATGCAAACCAATAGTTTTAAAATATTAAATATGGTTACAAAATTATCACCTACAAATACAAATGGTTACATAACCACTAGGGAATTTACACAATCACCACCCTATAAATAACAATGGTTATGATTTTTATGATAAACCACTCCATTTCAAGAGCTAAAAATTACTAACCTCATCACTCTGAAGTTGTTTTGATCACCCCATTAATTAATATACCATTGTAACATGTGTGATCTAATATATTTAATATTAAATATATTTTAATAGTTTATTTCAATAATTAATTACATATAATTTGGCATAGTGGAAACACCTAATATACATTACCAGTATATTACGATGTAAATTTGGATCATTGATAGTATAACAACTATAAGAAAGTACTCATTTGAAATTGGATTATACTAATATAAGATAGAGAAAAATTGATTTCCTTGTGTTTCATATATATTTTAATAATTTTGTGTTTGTTCACATGAGCTTCTAAGTGCATTTTAAAGTCCTATGATTGTCATATAAAAAATTGGTTTTGGGATTCTATTTTAAATAACATGATATACGAAATCCATCTTATCAAACTATGAAAAACATTCTAATTTAGTTACTCTAACTCATGTAATTTTATTTTAACGTTGAATTTAGTTTCAATCCTTTTGATACTTGATTTCCATCTTTTAGTTAAGTTATTGATCTTCAACTAAAGTAGTGATAACGTTAACTTATTTTTTTGAAGTTGCATAGAAAGTTTTAAATATTTTTCATCTTGGTTGTATCTGGACATAATGGTGTGTATAATAATGAAATATTATTATTATATAGGAAATATTTATATTATAATTTATTTTAAAAATAATTTATTTATCTTTACAATTTTTATTATTAATAAAATATGGTTTTGGCATCACTCACCCCTTTCATTCATAAATGTAAAAAGTATACATCAAATTACATGAAACAACAAAAAGTAATAAAAATAATAAGGAATTAAGAAAAATAATAATCCATAAAATAAAATTAAAATAATATCACTTGGACCTAAAACATTTTAGTAAGCATAGCTTCCATAGTTTGAAATAAATATTATAGTAGACCTATACTAAAAATTTAGAGGGAAGTCTTCACCAAAATGAAGAAAAATAACCAAAAATATTCACTAGAAAAGTTATATCCCAAAGTGATAACTTTATTTATATTAAAGGTAAATAAATTATAAATGAGAAAATAAAAATTTGTATATCTACATAGTCTATAAAAATCAACATCATAAAATAATATGTCATGAAGACATACTTCCATAGTAAGAAACACTGAATCTCAAGAATTATATTTAAAAGATAAAAAAACAATCATTTTATCCACATAGCTATAAAAATGTGCCAAAAAAACCCAAGAGAATATCTCTTCCTTAGCCACAAAATGAAGACTTATATATCATACTAATACAAGAGGCCTATGGCTAAAAATCAACAGAATATTCTGATAACTAATTTAATCATAAGGTGAGATTAGAGGAAGATATCACAAAGAAAATAAAATCCTACCATCCTCCATATTATTCTAGGGAGTCATCACCAAAATAAAAATAAAAATTCATAAAGCTTCACAAAAAAAGGTAGACCCAAAAGTGAGCACTTAATTATGATAAATTTGAAGTATAAATGAGGAGTTTCAAAAAGTTTCACAAATATAGAAGCTAGATAAGTTAGTGTCATAAAAATATATGTAGTAAAGATAAAACTTCATCACAATAAATACCATATCTCATTATACACTCAAAAAATAAAAAATATCCCATCTATCCACCTAGTAAAAAATTTATGCCAAAAATAACTATGACAACGTCTCTTCCACAATTATTGAAAGGAATATTTTTGAAGCATATAAATACAAGAGGCTATGGCAGAACATGGATAGAATATTCTAACATTTTTTTTTCACACACCATTTTGAGAACAAGGTGATATTTAAGGAATATACTAATAAGATAGTAAAAACACTAGGTTATCACCCAAGTAAACCATCATCAAAATAAATGGAAGCTTCAAAACTAGGCATGTCACCAATATACTTATACAAGCACTTCTACATCTAATTTTTAATGAAAAATTAGATCTTCATCCTCCTCAATAAATACATAGTCAAAAAATTATTATTGAAATTAAAGTACAAAATGGATCAAACTTAGCTCTCAAAATCCCTATAAGGGAATAAAAATTCACCTCAATCTATTCAAAAACCCATATCAGAAAATCCAAATTCCTGAGGAAAAACTCCATCTATAAATGATATAAAACACTAAAGAATAACATATCCCCTATTAAAAACCAACACAGGCATAAAATTTCCTTATCATATAGAATTTTGTCCATACACTCACCCTTCCCCTCCCTTTACCCTAATGATTCTTAACAATTCAAAAATGAAGGTGTTGGGGGTGGGGGGGATATCCTCCTATAAGTATACCAATAAAACTTTGTACTTAAATCAATGGAAAACCAATAAACCTAAAATATAATATCTAGTTACCCTAATATATCCTAATAAACCACTGCTTTAAACATCCTTTTAAATTAAAAATACTTCCATAACCTTAAAACTATTGTATAATCATATGTTCAAGGTTATTTCAAGCCCATATCTCTAACAAGGTAAATACATCCTAATTTTCTTTTAACCTCTAAAAAAAATACAATTTCCATGAAACCAAAGAAAAAAATATATAAAAAATGATAATCAATGTTAAACTCAAATAAATATTATACCATCATAAAGAAAATATCCATCTTTTAATTAGTCATGGAGATGCACAATAGGCCCAGCATCATGTCCAAACCATTCCCTAACTCTCCCCCCTTATTCAAAAAAGGTAATACCACATGACATTCATAGAGTAAAAAATACAATAGTTATTAATATAATAATTTTAATTTGAAGGGAAAGAATATATGGAAAATAATGGTTGAGTTATGAATATTTTGAATCCATGTAATCCCAAAACTAACCCAACCATGAAAAAACCTAAGATAAATGGATGATATGACTAACACAAATTTAAAAAATATATTTTTACATTCCACTTAAGTTTATTAATCTATAGTTTCACCGCCATCAACTACAATCCACTGTTATCAACAAGACCCCAGAAGTAATTTCATGCTTATATGGCCCACATGGTACAAATTTCAAACAAAAACAAACATATCATCCATCATGAATGCTAGATGAAATTTATAAATTGATAAATGGGATTTTAAATTAGACATATACTCCTCACCAAACACAACAAAAACATCAAATTTTTTTATTCAAATTAGAATCTTGAACTCCATATTTTCTCCAATTTTATACTATTTAAAATTTATATTTAAAATAGAATGGATATCCTTGCATGAGATCATGACTAAACATAGGGGACACTTCATCTAGTGGTAACCTTTGTGATCACCTTCTCTCATCATAAAATACCTTAAAACACATGGAAATGAGAATATGTGAAGCATTTGTGATTACATCTTTAACCAACCTCATGGTATCTTATTAATAAATTTATCTAGTCACCAATTTTTACTGTCATCTATTTATATTTTTATATATTCCATGCCTTCTTCCCTCAATAGCATTTTTTACATCATTACAAAAAATTCATGGTAATATAGTGTACATGAATTATATTAAAATCATACATTATTTCCTCATTCCCATATCTATGCATCTTAGGTTGAAAGAATACTACTAAAAAATCCATCATGATTACCTCCTCCATCAATAACCATCTCTCCACCCTTATCTTCAATAATTAGATTACTATCCAAAGGTTAATGATTTTATGTTGGTACAATATAAACCATATTATAAATAT
The DNA here is from genome assembly GCA_037957365.1 of Torreya grandis. Taxonomy (NCBI): domain Eukaryota; kingdom Viridiplantae; phylum Streptophyta; class Pinopsida; order Cupressales; family Taxaceae; genus Torreya; species Torreya grandis. The sequence continues at coordinate 785,672 of JARHVA010004093.1, read as the reverse complement.
GTGATTAAATTTATTCAAATAGTAAAATACCATTAAAATCATTGAAATATATATTTTCCAAATAAGGATAAACCACTTACACTAAGGGATAAGTAGATGTATCATAAAAATTATAGTCATCCACAATCATCATATTAATTTCAAACATTGGCTTGTCAACCACCATAATAAATACATCATAAACAAATACTCTTTATAATCACCCACATCATCCACTTAAATTTTTATAATGTCTCCATTTTCTTTGTCAATATTAATATCCATGCAACACCCAACATCAATGTTTCAAACATAAGGAGCCACCTTTACCATCATAACACTAAGTGTGTCTCAAAATTCCAATAATTATTTTCATTAGATTTAAATCTAGGGATTAGGAAATAAATAATCATACATAAATCCATTTCCCCTCAAGCTCAATCCTATAGATCTAATAACCCCTTGATGATAGGCCCCTTCAACTTCAATTCCAATGATTTCCATAACTTTTCTTTGATTCCAACTAACACTCCTAAAAATACTTTTAAGTTATTTTAATCATTTATTATTGATCCATGTCGATGGTTTACTCTAGTGAACCCTTTTCTATCATCTACTCCAACATCTAATCCCCTATTTGATTTGTTAACTCCTCCATCTTCTATTATACTATCTATTTCAACTCACTCTATTTCTACTCACTCCATTACATTATCTCATTTTATGTAATTTATATTTCTAAACAAATCTTATAAAATAATGATTGATATTTGTATGGGTAGTCTAATAATCTTTTAGATATAAAAAAATTTGCATTTTGAAAGAATATTTCTATTCATAATGGCATTCACTTGAAAAAACATAATCTGGTTTTCAATAGAAGTATCATAATATAGTTTTTATCTACAATGAATAAATTTAATAAGATGGATATTATATTTCAAGGAAATTATTGTTTGATCAGATAGTTTTTATTTTCCGTAATGTTGTTAAATTATTTTGGCTAAAGCATTTGAAATCCATTTTTATTTTATCATAAGTTTTAAGTTGAGTTGTCATTGTAATTTATGTTATATATTGCAATATGAATTCACATGTTTGTTTATTTATTTAATGGATGTATTTTAAACATGTTTCTCTTTTCAATGTTATTAAGGAAAAATATTAGGCTAGAGTAGAGATTCACACAGTTTATTAAAAAACTAGTATGGGATAGAAAAACTCAATAGGATAAAAATACACCACATGCATGTGATAAATACTATGAAAATATCTTTACATATTCAAGGGCCCTTGACACGTGTATGCAAGTCTTTGGATATAGTATAAGAATCTCCCTCCTATTTTATGTTAATGATCCATTTTTGGGATGTTTTAAATGCATAGCTTGTCATGATTTTTCAGACACAAAATTTCCTTCATATAGTGATTCTATATGGAAGGATTATAAAATAAATAATTTGTGACCTCACTCTTTCATATGTACTTTACCAAGGGTTTATTCTCACTAAGTGTGTCCTAATCTAGTGATTTACAACAAGATTTTTGTACCTTCTAACTAGTTTCCCCAAACTGATATAATTCTTTAGTTAAATTCACATAATATAACTATTGTGACTCAAAATTATACCTCTTCTAACCATAAATGATATAAAATCCCTTGAATCCCACTTGTGATAACACATTTGATGAAAAATATTAAGTTATAGGTTTATTATAAATCATGTGGACTTGTCAGAATCGATATGCCCATGACTCCCATGGATTATATTAATTTTAACACTGATAGAGGAATTATGTTATCTGATTTGGTATCCTCATATAAAGGATAAAATATCTAATTTATCAATTTAGTTTACTTTTATTTTATTTTGATCATCATTTTAGACATTTTAATAATTTTAGTATTTATGGATGATATTGTAGATTGTTATTTTAATATTACATAATTTTCATTTGATTTGAGTGAATAGTTTATTTCATCATCTGTGTTGAAATTATAGTATGATGATTATGTACATTTTTGAAAGTTTTTTTCTCATGAGTTTGAAATATTTAGGATATGGATATAATGATAATTTGAATAATATTCAATATTTTGATTCAATTGGAAATATAATATTTTTTAGATCTTATATTTTTAGCACTCAATCTTTTTTTGAAAAATATATAATCACTAATTTATGTTAATATTTTTATGCTTATGGCTTCATGATAAATTACATTTAATGAATAAATAGTGTTTAGGTTTTTTTGTTTAGTGTGATACCACCCATGAGGTATTTCGTTTTACCAGTTAAAATTATGAATAAATTAATATTCAAGTCTCTTTATATAATTCAATTATTAAAAGTGACTTATTAGTAAAAAAATAACGACTTAGTATAAATATAAAATTTTAATGAAATAAAATATAGTTAAAATAACTTTATTTAAGTCTTATAGATAGAGTTTGATTATAACCAAATCTTGTTACAGTATTTTAAAATACTTGAATGGGACATTATTTAGGATGGAGTCACACATGTAAAATATCTAAATAAATTTCATACTATTTTTATCTTCTATGAAAATCATATGAGATTAGGACTATACATTCAATATGACCAAATAACATATTCCTTGAAGGTGAAGTACTTCACTTATAGTAAGGGATATATATTTCTATCACTTATTATTGAATTGATTATTTGAAAGGTATCAAAGTTTTAATACATTTGATGATTTAAAAAATATTTCAATTACATGCTTCTATACTATTTATATATTTTGTCTAAAGCTAATTAATACTTCATGTAATTCATGCATGACATCTTATTTATAATTATTTATGTGGGATTGAAATATATTTCATGTTTTGGTACATTTTTTTATTAAAGATAAAATGTTTTGACTAGAGCTATGAACCAAGAAAAAAGTGGGTTTTGAAAGGTCCCAAATAATTGAATAAAATCAAACATAATATATTAAAATATATAACCAAAAATAGGATCTAAAAAACCACAAGGCCAAAAAAATCCAATGTTTAAATAAAAGTGCCCCCAAGCAACAAAAAAAAAATACAAAAGCAAAAGAATAATCCATATTAACACAATACTATAGATCAATTATACAAATATAAGAATAACCAAAAATAATGGAATAACTTTATATAAATTAATATGGATATCCCAAATAAGGACCTTCAATTGATGGATTTAACTGAAGCCTTAAAAGGGATTTTCAACCATCTAAAACTCACAAAATAATTATTATTTTCAAAGTTTATATGCTCCCTTCAAACCACTTAGCTCCAAAATACTCTGGTTTCTATTTTCTATTTCATTAGTTGATTCTTTGTTTATAACCTCCTTTTGATTAGGTATTTATCTTTTAGATTATATCCTTAAATCAATAGTTTTCAAATGTCTAGTTAATTTGACACAGGCAAAATCCAATTCTATCTTCATAATTGGGGGAGGGGACTCAAATTTAGATCCACTAAGTTATCTAATAAACACATGACCACTTCCTCAACATTTTTTCACAATTAGACCATTTGTATTTTCTTACTATACAAATATTTGTTTGACTATCCACTCCTAATTTTTAATTAGTATATATTAATAACAAATACTCAAGGGGTCTTACCTTTAGATAAGATCTCTCCTACATCTATTTTTTTTATGTTTCTCTTTTATATTATTATATTTTACTTTTTTTATAAATATTTTATTTCAATGATTCAACATATGGTTATTCTTTATGATATTCATACCCCTAGATGATGATATAATATTCTATTTTTTTCTCCAACTATCTTTTTTGTTGAACATTGTCATTGATTAAAGGAGAGATTATTGATCATTGTAATTTAGTGTTGAGATCTGATATTTAATGTTGTCATTGATGTCAAAGGTTATTATAAATATACATGGTTCATTCATTATGTTCAATCTAATATCATTGATGTCAAAGTTTTTTGTGAATAAGATTGGTTAAGTAATCCTTGAGGTATGGATATGAATGAGTTCTAATTACCAACACAATGTGTGTTGTTGTTTTAAGAGGGAAGTGATGAAATAATGTTGTTTGAAGATTATTCTACATGTTAGCTTAAATCAAAATCATTGAGAAGTATCATGAATGAGTAAAAGTCAATATAGAAAATATAAAACATTTTGTAATGATTTGTATAGACCTTTTGAGATTGTATTTGATGGTGGTATGATGAAATACGTGAGCTCTGAAGAAGTAGTGTGCTCTGAAGATCCATATAAGAAACTCTAAGATGATTTAAATGAGTTATAAAGATGAAAAATATTAGAAGAGAATTATCCAAAGAACACTTGAAATTATTTGAGCATGAGAGAGACTGTTTGAGTTTGTATATGAGGTGTTGAGGACCTTGTAAATGATTAAAAGGTTAGCTCTTAAGATCTATGTACATAGCTCTGAAGATGTTACAATTGAGCTTTGAAGCTATTTAAATAAGTATAAAAAGTTATGTTTAAGATCCAAAGAAGATTGAGTGTATAAGTTTTCTTTGGCATACACAAAAGGTATTGGAATATAGGTGAGTTTCAGGGTAAATCCTATAAGGTGGCTAGAAGGTCATATTCAAGGATTGATGAGACTTATTGATTAAGGCTTATAAAGCAAGAAGAGAGATGGTAAAATGATGAAACAAGAATATTTATCATGTCATGAGTGCCAAAAAGAACATTTATATAGGTTATTAAAGTTGTTTTAGGTATGTTCATGAAGATTTAGACCAAGGTTTGCAAGAAAAGGGTTGAAAAAGTATTTCAAGGTTTTTTGAGTATATAAAATGAAGAATGGTTTACCTGAGAAGGTTTCACAATGCTCATTCAAATGTGAAGCATAAAAATGATATAATAATATATTAATTATATATGAGGAAGGATTATAGATAAAATTTCCAAGCATTATTTTCTAGAAAGAGGAGAAAAGTTTTATGAATGATTTTTAAGATTGAAAGATGGTCTAAACCCTCATAAAACCCTAACAAGGACCTACTATTAAAGATATTATTATAAAGATATAATAATGGTTTGATATGGTTATAAAATTTATTTTAGGTTGAATTAAACTCTCCTAGTCATCTTGATGTGTGATTTTTTTCTTAGGTGAGTAAGCAAAGCCTACAAAAAAGTTCTTATCATTTGAATATTTACTATAGAATATAGAGTTGACTAAGTAAAAGTGATTAAGTAGATGAATATAAAAGTGTGATACTTTTAATTATTATTCATGAATATTTATATATAGTTTATATATCTTAGGTATGTAAATTTGGTGATCCAAGTTGGCCAGTTGCTAATAGACCTAGTGGTGCAGACACTAAATAAATTAGACAAAAGTGAAAAGATGATTCTTAATATGTTTTGATGAAAGAAAGATGAATTGAAAATTATGATGATTTTTTATGATATTTAATGATATATCCCTTATTTTTATAATATTTTAAGTCATTATAAGAGGTTGAAACATTGAATCCAAAATGGCTTATCTAGATGAGTAGAGTTTGTCAGAGAGAAGGTTAAAAGATTGGTCTAGAAGACCAATAATTTTCATTAGAGATCATGATATTATTAGATGAGTTTAATATAATTATTTCATAACATATTTTTCATTCATTTAAATCCATTAAAAAGTATTTAATCATGTGTCATATGTTCATGTTTCCTTGACTATGTTTTGGAGTCAATTGGTAGTTTTAAGTGAGCATCTTATAGAGAAGTATTTTATCTTATTTACCCTAATTTGAGGCATAATATGAATTTTTTGATGATATTTAGGTCATGTGGTTTCTAAATATGTAATTTTTTTCCATGTTGTTTTGTAAAAATTGATTATATGCTTTAGTTATTCAAGCTAGAGTTTTTGTATATGTGCAGGCCTTTTATCAACAATGATTTAAAGAAAGGTTCGAGAGGTAGTTGGACCTAAAAGGTGTTGTAGGAATAAATCAAATTTATATAGGGTATATTTTATTTTATTATTAATTATTAATACCATTTTAGATGTTTATGTATGATTTAATAAATATCAAAGGGTATAACGTGTTCTTATGAAGGCCTATTAGGTCTCCATAAGCCTAAAAGAGGAGTAAGGACTAATTGATGTATGTATAACCTATTATAATGATTGATTAATTATTAATGAATTTTATTTTAATATTATAATAATTATTCATGTATTAAATACATTATTTTAATATGTAAATGACATATAAGGATATGATCAAGCGACTTGTATAAAAGTAAGGCATTTTAGGCATAATTGTGTGTGTTTAGAGAGTGAGAGTAGAATAGGATATTCAAATGATATAAATAATTTTAATAAGTATAAGTTAATTAAAATAATTATATAATTTTCATGAATACCTTACATAGTTTATAAAATTTATGATCAAGGTTAGAAGACCTAATCAAGCCATGAAGAGGGCTAGTTCAGTGAAGAAGGTTAAAAGTTAGTTTGAGAGGGACTATAGTGAGTGAAGAGATGAAAGAGTAGATAATAATATTTTATATAATAAATAAGTTTTTATGAATTTGATCAGTTAATTAGGTGGTTGAGTTGGTGTTGAGTCATCTAGGGGGTTGGTGCCTCCTTACAAGTGGGTGTTTGTTAAAGCCTAGTTGAGTTGGTGTCGAGATAGTTAAATTTGGTGCTCCATATGAAGTTGGTGATTCAATAAAGATTTGTTTTTATATTATATGACTATATTTTATTTACATATTTAGGGTGTTTTATACCCCTATATGGTTTCTCACATATTTTTTGTGTTCATGGGTTTCATGCTCTTATGTTTTGATGCTTATACTTGCTATGATATACATGTTTGTTATAATGGTTCATGTATAATTTAGTGGAATTGAATGAATTTTTTTAAAGACTAATTCACCCCCCTCTCAATCATATTATTTAAAATAATTAGTATCATATAAATTCCTTTGTAATAGGTTTGATATGTAAAAAGAGATCGTAAGAGTTAAGGATGACTAGTCACCAAGCTCAAGGTGGTTTCTCTATGAGTAAGGATCCATTATTTAGTAGATATAACTATTCATTTTTGAATGTTAGAATTAATATATATCTAATGTAATTGGGTTATGATATTTGGTAGTCAATTATGGAAGGATATATTACACCTCTAATTACACCAATAGATGTAGCAGGTAAGAAGTCTAGTGAGAATAATTCCAAGGCAATGAATGCCATTCTATGTGACCTATCAGAGGTATATCTTATAAAGGTAATGCATTGTGTTTTATCCAAAGATGTATGGTACAAATTTAAAACCATATATTAAGGATACACCAAGGTGAAGATGGTCAAGTTACAGACCCACATAAGATAGTCTTAAAGCCTAAAGATGAATGAAGATGAAACTATTGCATCCTACCTGATAAGGGTTGATGAATTTATCAATATCACAAGAGTATTGGGAGAATAACTGAAATATTATACTATTTTTCAAAATTTATTGAGATCACTAACTCTTAAGTTTGACTCTAAGGTTTTTGTAGTAGAAGAGATGCAAGATTTGGACAAACTAGAGATGGATAGGCTTCATGAAATCTTGACTACCTATGATATGATAACAAATGCAGGAATATATCTTAAGAAGGTATTAGCTTTAAATGTTGAAAATAAATCAAAAGCCAAGAAGGAAAAAGATGATGTATATTCATATATTTATGACAATGAACTTATAGCTATGTTTATTATAAATTTAAGGTTTAGCTCATATAAGTATAGGGGTAAGTTACCCTTCAAATATTTTAGTCATGGAAAAATTGGTCACATTGTAACCAAATGTCCTAACAAGGATAGAAATGACCATAATGAAGAACATGATTAATCTCATGGAGATGATATAAAGATCTATAGGTTTGATAAGAATAAGAGAGATTTCAAGAATAATAAATTAATGAAAGGATCATTTAAGACTAATAATATGTTTTATACCAAATAAGATAACTCATCTAATGCAAGTGATTTAGACAAAATTAACAATGATGATGATAGGAATGATTCAAAACATGACAACAATGAAATTTTTTACATAGGCATAAAACCAAATAATGAGGGTAGTTCAAATGGGAAAGGCCTCGTGATTGATTAAAAATCATATGAATTGGTATACTATGATAGTGAATAAGGATAAACTAAATTGGATCTTGAGGTAGAGCTGGTAAGTTCCCTAGAAGAGTTGAAGATTGTAAAAAATAAGAACAATAAATTGTATTCACTAATTTAGAACTATGAAGAGTAGATTGCATTATTTGAGAAAATACTAAAAAACACTTCCAAGGAGTATCAAGAGATCATACAGCAAGTTAAAACTGATATGGAGATTGTGGAAAAAATCCTAAAGTCTAAAAAGGAAGATTGTAATAGATATGAAACAAAAATAGAATCTTTGAAATCTGAGTAGGATCAAGCATCTAGAAAGATGAAGATCTTTGTGAAGTTTAAAAATAGAACTATGTATATAGATGATATCTTAAATATTCAAAATTATACATGTGATAAGACAAATATTGGTTTCAAAGAAAACTAAAAGAAGGCACCTCAAGTTGAAAAAAAGACTGTTAAAGATAAGGTTAACATAAAAATATCTATCAAATAACCCAACCCTACAAGATATTCTAATTTTTTCAATGGTTACTATTTTACATGTAATAATTTTGGTTGTAGAGTAAGATAATGTAGAAGATCTTCAAATAATAGATAATCATAGAACTATGTATAGAAAAGCAATTTGTCAAATGGAGATCACAGTCCTCATTAGTCAAATGGTATGTATAAGTTGGTTTATTACAACTATCATAATATAGGACTTATTGCAAGATTATATCTTAATAGATATATAAGGTCATCCAACCAAGATAATAAGGTTCATAGTCCTACCACTAAAAAATGGATCAAAAAGACAAAATTTGTAGATAAGGTTAATGTAGAGTAAAAGACTAAAGAAGAAGATTATGTCAAAACTCAGAGTATAGATAGTGGTTGTTCAAGACACATATCAAGAGATAAGATAGGGCTTGGTTCTCATATGATTGATCACTTTAGTAATAATTATTAATTGGATAAGAAGAAAAATCATGACAAGGTGAGTCATGATCAAATCATAAACCAAGGTGGGATGTTTGCTACTTTAGATCATAAATCAAAAGTGAACGAATGTCAAGAAAACTTGTTATCTATATGTGTTGATAAAGCATTCAAAGAAAAGAAGAATGATAAGTTTGATGATGAAATCAAGCCTAAAAATCCAATCAATTTTAGAATAATGTTGAAAAATATTTAGTCTTGTAAAAGGGATATGGAGGTCTAGGAATCTCTTAAGTTCATATTATTTTAGTGCCTAATGAAAAAGGGGTGGCTCCATTAAGATTCATGGAGAAATTATTATATAATTAAAATCATAAGGGTAAAGTCAAAGAAGAAGGCAACAAGTTCAAAAAATTTATATGTAAAAGGTAAGCTTTTGAGATCTGGTTATTATGAATAGTTAAACCTGATCTATGAAGACAAAGGAGTCCTTATTTTTGTAATTGGTTTAAGTTAATATCAGTTCATATCAAGTATGGGATAGCCATATGTATGGTCAAGAGTCTAGTATCTTCTTTAAAGTTATGTGATCTTGAGTTCCTAAGTTCTTATAAAAGAAGATATGGTTGTTTTAAGGGGGAGCTTGTTAGCTCTATTTTCTTTATCAAGAAAGTGATTTCTTTTTTATATACATGAAGATAAGGAGAGATTATGTCTAAGATGCTTCATATACTATGTTTATTGATATTTTTAATGAATTAGCTATGAAATTGACCCAATTGACAAGTTTCTAAGAATGGTTGTCATAAGTTGTTATTGTAGTTTCTGAAGACTGTGTGCCATCTAGTGTCTTTGTGAGATAGTATCAGCTCATAGGGAGAAGAGTATGATTTTAGTAGTTTTAGCTGATCTTTGATGTCTACTAATAATATGAGCATGATGGATTCTTGGTTTGAGTGGGAGTTATTTAGATTATTGACTGAGCTTGATCTATATTTAAGTGATATTGTAATATGAGTTAATTATGAAAGAGATGATAATTTTGGAATAACTTTGTCATTAATGTCAAATGGGGAGAAAGATAAGAAAATTTTAGAATGGGATAAATATCATAAAGATCATAAATAAATGAAAAGGGGTAATATAAAAAAATGTGAGAAAGAAAAGGAAAGAACCAAGTCTAACAAATTATTTCTATCAAGAGTGGTTGATAAAGCTTTTTAATCATGATTGCCATCAATGACAAAGGGGGAGATTATTGAACATTATCATTTAATAAGGGAGAGATAGTTGAGCATTGTAATTTAGTGTTGAGATTTTATATTTAATGTAAGTTCTTATAAATATGTATGGTTATTTCATTGAGGTCAATCTAATATCATTGATGTCAAAGGTTTTTGTGAAGAAGCTTGGTCAAGTAAGCCTTAATGTATGGATATGAAAGATTTATAATTAACATCATAGTGAGTTTTGTTGTTCTAAGAGAGAAGTGATGATAGAATGTTGTTTGAATATTGTTCTAAATGTTAGCCTAAAGTGAAATTAATGAGAAGCAGCATGAGTGAGTACATGTTAGTATAAAAAATTTAAAACATCTTCTAATGTTTTATCTAGATCTTGTGAGATGGTATTTGTAGGTGGCATGATGAAATGAGTGAGCTTTGAAGAAGTAGTGTGATCTAAAGATATGTGTAAGTAGCTCTGATGATTCTCCAAATGAGCTATGAAGATGATAAATCTATGAAGAGAATTCTTCAAAGAACACTTAACAATGTTTAAACATGAGATAGATTATTTGAGTTTTTACATGAGGTATTGAGGACCCTAAAAATGATTAAAAGGTCAGCGCTAAAGATATATATATATATATATATATATATATATATATATATGTATATATATATATATATATGTATATATATGTATATATGTATATATATATGTATAGTTCTAAAGATATTACAATCAAGATATGAATATCTATAAGTAGCTCTAAAGAATTTATGTTGAATCTCCAAAGAAGAGTGAGTGTATGAGGTTGTTTTGGCATAAAAAAAGGTATTGTAACACAAGTAAGTTTCAAGGTAAATACTATAAGGTAGATAGAAGGTCAAATTCAAGTCATAATAAAACTGATAAGTCAAGGCTTAGAAAGCAAGAAGAGAAATGATGGCCAAATGATGAAAAAAGATCAGTTTCCATGTCATGAGTGAGTAAGAAAAGATTTATAGAGGTGATTCACATTTTTTTAAGTATGTACATGAATATTCAAATCAAGTTTTACAATAAAAGGCTTTAAAAAGTATTTCAAGGTTTCTTGAGTATACAAAATGAAGAGTGGCCTACTGAAGAAGGTTTTCTTACTACTTGTTGGAATGTGTAGTATCAGCATGAGATCCTAAGAATTTCATGATAGATGATGAAGTTTTCTAACTCAAATTTACAATAATTAGTTTTTATAAAGAGGAGATAAGTTTTATGAATAATCATTAAGACTATAAGATGGTATAAACCCTGATAAGGACCTGGTATTGAAGATTTTATTCTAAATAGAAGATAATAGTTTGATATGGTTAGAAAATTCATTCGAGGTTTAATTAAAATCTCCTAGGCATGTCCAAGTGTGATTGCTTTCCTAGGTGAGTGAGTAAACCCTACAAAAAAGTGCTTATATTTCAAATAATTATTGAAGAAGATAGAGTTGACCGAGTAAAAGTGACTAAGTGGATGAAGACAAAAGTGTGAGACTTTTAGCTATTGGTTATGGAGATTTATGGATAGGTTATAGATCTTACATTTTCAAATTTGGTTATCTAATTTGGCTAGTCACTAATAGACCTAGTGATGTAGATAGTAAAAAAATTAGGTAAAAGTGAAAAGATGTTTCTTGATGTATTTTCATGAAAGAATGATGCATTGAAATACATGATGATTTTTTTTGGGTAATTAATGTCTATAAATTATTTTAATAATATTATAATTTAGTGTAATATGTTGAAACATTGAAGCTAAAATTGCTTATCTGGCTAAGTAGTGTTTGTGAGAGAGAAGGTCAAAAGATTGGTCTTTAAGACCAATAGTTTTTATTAGAATCATGATATAATTATCTGATATTGATCTAAGGATTTTATAATATCATATTCATGTATATAAAATCCATTTAAAATATTCAATCATGTGTTAGTTGTTTGTTTTCCTTAACTATGTTTTGCAGTTAGTTGGTAGTTTTGAGTGAACATCTTGTAAAGAAGTATTTGAGCCTATTTACCCTATGTTCAAGCATCATATGAAGTTTGTGATGAAATTTATGTCCTTAGGTTTATAAATATGTAATTTTATTCCATGTTTGTTTATAAAATTGAGCATATGCCTCAGTTGTTCAAGACAAATTTTATGTATATGTGTAGGCCTTTTATAAGTAGTGATTTGAAGAAGGGTTCAAGAGGTAGTTGGAATTAATCAAAATTTTAGACCTAAATTAAATTTTTATACTTTATATTAGAGTCACATATTAATTTTTCCTATCATTTGAGGTGTTTGGATATGCTTCAAAAAATATCAAAGGGTAATGTGTTATTAAGAAGGCTTATTAGGTCTCCTTAATCCTGAAAGAGGAGTAAGGGCTAATTGATGTATGATCAACCTATTGTAATGATTGATTCATGTTTAAGGAATGTTTTTTTTTAATATGATATTACTTATTCATGGCTGACCTAATTTATTTGAATATGTATTTGACCTAAAAGGATATGATCAAGTGACTTGTATAAAAATAAGGTATTCTAGGCCTATTTGTGTGTGCTTAGAGAGTGAGATTAAAATAGAATAAGTGAATTGTATAGATAATTTTTTAGTATAATAAGGTAATTAAAACAATTAGATAATTATAATGAATATATAATATAGGTTATGCATAGGAATATCAAGGTTAGAAGACCTAATTATACCATGAAGTGGGATAGTTGAACGACTAAGGTTGAAGGTCAGTTTAAGAGGGACTAAAGTAAGCAAAGAGATGAAAGAGTAGATAATCATATATTATATATTAAACAAGGTATTTTAAAAGTGATCAAAAAATTAGGTGGTTGAGTTGGTTTTGAGTCATCTAGGGAGTTGGTGCCTCCTTGTAAGTGGGTGTTTATTAAATATTAGCTGAGTTGGTGCCGAGCTAGTTAGGGTTGGTGCTCCATGTGAAGTTGGTTATTCAATAAATATTTATGTTTGTCTTATAGTATTCCATTTTATTAATTAGTGTGTTTTCTACCCATAAATGGTTTTCCACATATCTTTTGTGTTCATGTTTTTCATTCTCTTATGTTTTGATGCTAATGCTTGTTAGAATGGTTCATGTATAGTTAAGTGAAATTAAATGAATTTTTTTTGAAGACTAATTCACCCCCCTTCTTAGTCATGTTATTTAAAATAATTGGTATGATATTAGGTTCATTAGAATAGTCTTGATAGCCTAAAGGAGATCCTAACAAGTAAGGATGACTAGTCAACAATTTCAAGGTGGTTTCTATATGAGTAAGACTCCATTATTTAATGGATCTAACTATGCCTTTTGGAATGTCAAAATGAATATATATCTGATGTCACAAGGACATGACATTTGGTAATTAGTTATGAGTGTCTATATTGTACCTCCAATTACACCAATAAATGTAGTAGGCAAGAAAGCTAGTGAGAATAACTACAAGGTAATGAATGCCATTTTGTGTGGCCTATCAAAAGTAGAGATCGTAAAGTTAATGTATTTTATTTTATCCAAAGACATATAGGACAAATTGAAAACCATCTATGAATGAGACACTAAGGTTAATATTGCTAATTTATAGACCCACATAAGACAATTTGAAATCTAGACGATGAATGAATATGAAACTATTGCATCCTACTTGTTAAGTGTTAATGAAGTTGTCAATATCATAAGAGGATTATGAGAATAAGTGAAAGAGTATACTATTATTAAAAAAAATTTAAGATCAAACTCCTAAGTTTGACTCTATGGTGTCTATAGTAGAAGATATGTAAGATTTGTACAAGCTAGAGATGGATGGGCTTCGTGGCATCTTGACTGCTTATGAGATGAGAATAAATGAAAAATATATCTCAAGAAGGAAGAGTCTTTGAAGGTTTAAAATAATTCAAAGTCCAAAAAGAACAAAGATGAGGTATGTTTAGATATTGATGATGATGAAATTATAACTATTTTTTCTATAAAGTTAAGGTTTGGCTCAAGTAATTATAATGGTAAGTTATTCTTAAAATGTTTTAGTTATGGCAAGATTGGTCGCTTTGCAACCAAGTGTCCTAACAATGATAGATCTGACCATAATGAAGAACATGATGAATCTCATAGAGATGTAGAAAGGCCTATATTTCTAATAATAACAAGAGAGATGTCATGAAGAATAAAGGAAGGAAAGGATACTTCATGAACAAAAAGAGATGCTATACCAAATAAGATAACTCATTTTATGTAAGTGATTTAGACACATCTGACAGTGATGATTATAGGAATGAAATAGAACATGACAATAATGAAACATTTTTTATAGGCATAAAATCAGATAATGATGGTATTTTAAATGGGAAAGGCATCATGATTTTTGTAGAATTAGATGAAGAGGTATACTATGATAGTGAATAAGGAGAAGTTGAAGTGGATCTTGAGGTAGAGATAGTAAGTACCCTAGAAGAGTTTAAGATTGTAAAAAATAATAAAAAGAAATTGAACTCATTAGTTTAGGGTTAAGAGGAGCAAATTTGATTCTTTGAGGAAATATTGAGCAACACTTCTAAGGAGTATGAAGAGATCATCCAAAAAGTTGAAACTAATATGGACATTGTGGAAATAAGCCTAAGGTCTAAAGAAGAAGATTAAAATAGATATGAAATGAAAATAAAATCTCTAAAATTTTATTTGGATCAATAAACTATAAAGATGGATATCTTTGCAAAGTTTGAAAAGAAAACTAGGGCTCTAGATGATATCTTGAGTAGTCCAAAGTCTACAAGTGATATGATAGATTTTGGTTTCAAAGAATACCTAAAGAAGGAACCTCATGTTGAAGAGAAGACTATTAAAGAAAAGAAGGTTAATATCTATTAGAAAACCCAATTCTACAATGTATGCTAATTATTTCAATGGTTACTATTTTAAGTGTAGTTAGTTTTGTCATAGAGCAAGAAATGTAGAAGACCCTCAGAGTATGAATACACATAGAACTATGGAAAGAAAAGCAGTTGGTCAAAGGGAGATCATAGTCATCATTAGTCAAATGGTATGTATAAGGTGGTCTATTATAGAAATCATAGTATAGGACATATTGCAAGAGACTATACTAATAAATCTATAAGGTCATCGAGTCAAGACAAGAAGGTTCATAGTCATGCCACTAAGAAATAGATCAAGAAGGCAAACTCTATAGATAAGTTAAAAGTAGAGCAAAAGACTAAAGAATAATATTTTTTGAAAACATAGAGTATATATAGTGGTTTCTTAGGCCACAAATTAAGAGATAATAGAGGTATTGGTTCTTATATGATTGATCAAAGCAGTAAGAATGAATAATTGGATAAGAAGAAGAAGGATGACAAGGTGAGGCATGATCAACTCATAAACCAAGGTGGGATGTTTGCTACTATAGAGCATAAATTAGAAGTGAAGGAATGTTAAGAACACTTATTATCTACATTTGATTACAAGGTATCCAAATAAAATAATAAGAATGATAAGGTTGATGATGGAATTAATCCTAAAGATCTAATCAAGTCTAGAAGAATGTTGAAAAAAAATTAGTCTTATGAAAAGGATATAGAGATTTGGGAATATCTTGATTTCATATTGTTTTGGTTCCCTGTGAAAAAGGGGTGGATACATTAAGCTTCATTGAAACATTATTTTATCATTAGAAGCATGAGGTTAAAATCAAATAATAAGGTTACAAGTGCATAAAAATTGATATATAAGAGGTAAGCTTTTGAGATCTATTTGTTATGAGTAGTTAAGCATGATCTTTGATGATAAAGGAAGAATCCTTTTTATTTTAATTTGTATTGATTAATATTAGTTGGTATCAAGTATGGGATAGCCATATGTGTGGTCAATATTCTGGTATCTTCTTCAGCCATGTCAAAAAAGGTATGTGATCTTGAGTTCATAAGTTCTTATAAAAGAAGATACTTGGTCTAAGGTGGAGCTTGGTAGCTCTTTTTTCTTTATCGAGAATGTGATTGATTTTTTATATACATGAAGATAATTAGGGATTATCTTTGAGATGATTAATAGAATCTATTTATTTATCTTTTTGATGAATCAGTTGGGATAGTGTCTTGATTGAAAAGTTTTTGAGAATGGTTGTCATAAGTGGTTGCCATATTTTCTCAAGACTCTACTCCATATAGTGTCTTTGAGAGATAGTATCATCTCATAGGGAGAAGAGTATGATTTTAGTAGTTGCAGATGATCTTTGATTTATACTACTAATAAAAGCATGATGGATGCTTGGTTTGAGGGGGAAATATATAGATTGTTGACTGAGCCTGATTTGTGTTGAAGTGATCTTGTAATACAAGTTAATTCTGAAAGAGGTGACAATTATGGAAGACCTTTTTCATCAATGTCAAAGGGGGAGAAATATAAAAAAAATTCAAAAAGGGAGAAATATCAAAAAATATCAAAAAAGATGAAAAAGGGGTAAGATCATAAAAGGTGAGAAAGAAAAGGAAAAAACAAACTCTAACAGATGATTGCCATCAAGAGTGGTTGACAAAGTTTTTTGAGTGTGTCTACCATAAATGACAAAGGGGGATATTTTTGAACATTATCATTGATTAAGGGAGATATTATTGATAATTTTCATTTAGTGTTGATCTTGGATAGTTAATGTTGCCATTGATGTCAAAGGTTCTTATAAAGATGCATGGTTCTTTCATTGAGGTCAATCTAATATCATTGATGTCAAAGATTTTTGTGAAGAAGCTTGGTCAAGTAAGCCTTGAGGTATGGATATGAATGAGTTTGATTACCAACACAATGAGTGTTGTTGTTGTAAGAGAGAAGTGGTGAGAGAATTTTGTTTGAAGATTGTTCTAAATGTTAGCTTAAAGTGAAATCATTAAGAAGTAATATGAGTGAGTAAAATTAAGTATAGAAAATTTAAATCATCTTATAATGCCTTGTTTATACCTTGTGAGATGGTATTTTTAGGTATCATGATGAAATGAGTGAGATCCACAGAAAAAGTAGTGTTCTTTGAAGATCTATATAAGTAGCTTTGAATATGCTTCAAATGAGCTACGAGATGAGAAATATCTAAAGAGAATGCTCTAAAGAAATGTTAACGGTGTTTTAACATGAGAGAGATTGTTTGAGTTTGTACATGAGGTGTTGAGTACCTTTCAAATGATTATAAGGTTAACTTTGAAGATATGTGTATGTAGCTTTAAAGATGCTACATTCAAGCTCCAAAGATCTCTAAGTATCTCTTAAGAAGTTATTTTGAAGCTTCAAAGAAGAGTGATTATGTGAGGTTACTTGGGCATTAAAAAAATGTATTAGAGCACAATTAAGGCCTATAGGGTAGATAGAAAGTCAGATTTAAGGCCTAATAAGACTTGCAAGTCAAGGATTATAAAGCAAAAAAGAGAGATGGTGGTCAGATGAAGAAAAAATATTAGTTTCCATGTCATGAGTGAGAAGGATAACATTGATAGAGGTGATTCAAGTTATTTTAAGTATGTCCATGAATATTTGAATCAAGGTTTGCAAGAAAAGGCTTGAAAAAGTATTTCAAGGTTTCTCAAGTACATAGAATGAAGAATGGTCTATCCCAGAAGGTTTTCTTAGTGATCCTTAGCATGTGAAGAATCATAATGAGATAATAATTTATTCATTATAGATGAGGAAGGATTATATCTCAAAGTTCCAATCTATAGACACCAAAATTACATCACACATGTTCGTAACTCGCTATGTAAAAACCCCACCTTGAGCCCTTTTTCAATAATAATAATTAACTTTATCCTAACCCATGATTTTACCCCTGACACGTTTAATTAATTTGAAATATTTAAGTTAATTAAAAACAACTTATGCCACCTTACCTGGCCACCTCATCTTAAGATTAATTATTACCCTCTGAGTCACCTCAAGACCTAGTCCCCTAATCCTAACTACCCATGACTTGTTATTAACCCAAAAATAGATTCCTAACCAATTATTTTCTTCTTAACCTCCCATTTTTATTGTTTCCTAACAGATACCACACTTGGCATGAGAAATAATAGAAAATAGGTCAAAAATAGCCCTTTTACCTATTCTCATGCCATCGACATTGGTGGCATCGTTAATGTTACTTACTTAAGCCAAACTCCAAATGAATGTTTAGGTTAGCATAAATCAAGAAATCTCAATTATTCACATACAAGGTTTTAGCATTGAACTTTCTACATTTAGGCTTACTGTTACTAAAAATATATCAATCTAGATCAAGAATTGATATACTGCATAGAGCTTGGATTCTTCTAAAATAGAAACACATGCTTGTCTTTTTTTCACTACTTCAACGTGACTTACTAGAGCCATCTATCTAACACATACACTTCATCCATTTCATTAGCTAAGTATATATCTAGTTTTTGGTAATTCCCTTAAATAGTCACTTTATATTTTCTTTACATTGTACTATTTATCATTCCACAAATGTCTTGATTCTCCCTATAGAGGGGTTGTAAAACTCCTTCACCCATTTTATTTTCTCCAAACATAACAAACTTCTATATATACCCACCTGAGTCTTACACACTCCCTTATTACTCTTTCCAATCTTATAAACATGACCAACATCCACCTCCCAGCTCAAAAAACTCTCCTAAAAACCCATAAGACCTATTGCCCCTATCGACATTAGTCATGTAATGGACACAAGTGATATAACCAACATTAGCCATACCTTCTTACTGACACTAGTATCCTAACTAACGTTAGTGACTATGGATTTCCACTAACCTCTTTGAACCTACCTCAACCACCTCTAAGAACGTCAACAACTCACATTACCTGAACTATGTCACTCTCTGTTGCACTTACACTACAAGAATGGTATAAAAATATCTCTCTTAATCTTTCTTTTATTTCTCTATTCATTAAAAATTTTGTTTCAAAAATTGGACTATCGTCCGTAAGGAAGTTTGACACTTCCAAGAACAATCACATAGCTTGGTAGCCCACTCATATATCTACTAACAAATATTTTTGGTGGTAGTGCTTTCTTATTCACAAGTAGTCCTCCCCAACCAAAGAGGAGTGCTTAACATCATCTGGATACAACATGTAACTAATATAGGTTCTCTCTAATCTCTAATCCCTAACTTTCATCTATGTTTCTCCTTAAACATAAAACAGATTCAAAATTTAGTGAAATATTTCTAGCACGCCTAGTGGGACCCTAGAGTTTTCTTTGTGTTCATTGCTTATTTTTAATCTTTCATATAGGTGCATTATAGTGAAAATTTCATTCCTTTCACTTTATCATTTTCTCCCTCAAATCAAAATATTCAACATTTTATTTTCTATTTAAGGGAAATAAACTAGATTTTCTTCTTCCTTGCCACTCTTATTTTCTTTTTGCCTCTAAAAGCAACTTATCATTTTTCTTATAAGTTAAAATGATCTCTTCTTTATTTATTTATTGCATGGATATTAGGATATTGAATTTCATTCTCTACTCTTATTTCATTATTGTTTTCATTCGAATCTAATCATTTTAGATTTGAGTTTAAAACTTAATTATTTACTTGCTGCATATTAGCTCACCTAGTTAATTACAAGCATTATGAATGAATTTTAGTGTACCTATGTTACAAAACTAGATCACACTCATAAAAAAAACATCTAAACTCACCTAAGACAAGGCCGATTGAGATTTCATCATCTGGTGGATCACCTTACCCTACCCAACTATCCTACTTGGATTTCACCACCAAGGGGAGAAGCCACTCCATTCTCTGGTGGAGTATAAACTCTAGGTAGAAGATATATTTTAGCTAAGTGGCCTAGCTTGGATTCAAGTCCATAAAGTATGGGGAGCAAGATATTATAACAAGCCATGTACCTATTCTAGCATAGATTTCCTCTTGAGCACTAAAACTAACCTGAAACTAGCCCTAAATTGCTCTCTAATACCTTCGATAACCAAAATATCTTTTCACTATCTTATTAAGGCATAATCCAACACAAAACTAAAATTAATCTCTAAGAGTTAATAATTAGTGGCTGTATGTTCTTTTTCTACTTTTCTATTGTCTTCTATATTTTGGAGTTTGTAAGGATGTTTTTCTATTGATTCACAAAATTAACACCATCTATAATACTCAAGTTGTATAACTTGTTATATCATGTTTTCTAAGTGTTAATTCTTCTTACACAGACCTCTTACATCCTCTATTTTACCTATATTCTACCTCTAGGTTTCTAAAACATTATATTTTTCATCTCCTAGGATATCATAGTGGTCGACATTAATTAATCCCACCAACATTGATAGACTTTACTATTGACATTAGCTAATCCCACTAATGTTGGTAGACTTTAACTATCAACATTAGTCAAATGAACGATGTTATCAACTATGTAATTTTAGTTTGCTAAAAAAAAAGCTAAAACAACCTACTTACCTAAAACTAAACCTAGTTTTTAATTACTCTATCACTAAGATAGAGTATTAAGACTGTTTGTACTTCTTGTATGGTATTGACACGAGCCCAAGACAAATTTTTTGCTGATTATGCATGCTGACAACCACTTCCACCTTCCCTTCTTATTGTTGATTCTATCATAGATCATACTTAAGATATAGATCATACTCCTAACCCCAACCAAATTCCCATTGTGCCTAAAGGAGATCAATATTTTGGTAAACTTCTTGATCTCAATGTGGCAGCTCTTTAGCATTACCTTGCCATGAGCCAAATCCATAATTCTTTGAGTAACCCACTATATGGTATGCCAACTTATCTAATGGAGAAAAATTTAGTTTCAATTATCTCCACTATTCTCCCCATTGTTACTTAAACCACTAATTTGAAAAGTAACCCAACCATAAAAAATGTCCAAAGTTTAGTATCACCAACTACCCAATCCCACCTAAACCTTGGCATGACTTCCCTACCTTCATAACCAAAAGTAGTTCAGCCAATTCTCACCCCATTTCAAAATTTGGTGATACCTATTACATCTACTCTAATACCTATAATTACTTGAGTTATGGCTCACCCTTCACATAGTATAGCCATACCAATAACCCAACATATAATAGCAAGATCCAACCAAAGCATAGTCTCTAATCTAAAAACACAAGCCCCATTTCTTTCCACTCCCTAGCCTATGAATCATTATCGTTATGTTGCATCAACATAAACTCAGCAAGCTATGTCATATGCTCCCTCTGCTTCCTACTAGGTTCCATATAACTTAGGGGGTATCTCCCAAACCAATCCCCCTCCAGATTTCATTAAGATGCTGATGGACAAGATGTCTAATCTATAAATTTCTATGTTAGGTTAAAAGAATGTGTTATCTTATGGTCATATATGCAATGAACCCATCCATCCTTCTATGCCTATTCACCCTTATCCAAGCCAATGGGAACTCCCAAAATTTACTCATTTCTAGAGTAAAGAGGACCCATAACAACATTTGTTAGCATTTAGACATGCTTGTTATTTAATAGGGCATGATGATGCATTATTACTTCACATTTTCCTTGTGTCTCTTTTAGGCGCTACCCTGGATTGGTATAGCTCTATAACTCAGCACTACATTTTCTCATTTACCCAACTCACACAAATATTCATATACCATTTCTCTATTAATATTTCTAAAAAGGTCTCTATTATAGACATTTATTCTATTAGACAATTTGATGATGAGTCAATCATAGATTTTGTCACTCATTCGAGAGTCTTGACCAATCAACACTCCTTCTCTTTACCCCAATTTGAGCTTATTTATCTCTTCTCAAGGGCATGTGTTAAGCACATTTTTTACACACTCTGAGTACAAACATTTTGTACATTTAATGAGGTCTTTACAATGGCATGGAAACTTGAGATTCAGGCTATGGATGAAGGTAGAGTCAAGTTCCATAGTAAGAACACCAATTCCAAATTGAATGACTCCTCTTCTTCTAAAACTTCTCCCTTTAACCAAAAATCTAAAGGCTCTACCAATGTGGTGGTTGTTAAATCAACTTCTTACACAACCACAAACCAACCTAATTCATTGACTTCCAAAATTTGACCAAGCAATTCCAACAATGGTATGAACAAAGACAATACACTCCCATTAGGGAGTCATAAACTTCCATTTTGGAGAAACTATTACAATAAGGATCCATAACCCTTCCTCAAATCAATCCTCCTATATAGTTTGACCCCTCCCATCCTATTCCAACTTGGTACAAGGAGGATGATTTTTGTGGTTACCATCAAGATAAAGGCCACAATTTGAATAACTATAAAACATTCAAGAACATTGTTCAAGACATGCTTGATAGGGTTGATCTCATCTTTGATAACCCTAATTTGCCTGCTAATCAAAATATGGATTTGTTCAAATAGCCTTTTCCTAACCATTCACCCAATAAAAATATTGTTCAAACCACAACTAGCTTATGTGATCATAATATAAATATGGTTAATATGGTCTTTCCTTTACCTCCACTTCAACCTCTCCCACAATAAGAAGTACCCATTTTACCTACTCCTCCCCCATAGTCAATGGCATTTATTTTTCCCATTATTCCTCCTCAAGTAGAAGATCCTATTTCACTTGTTCCACTCTTGCATGAGGAAGAGCCTCCTTTACCACTAATTTTTCCACTAGAAGAGCTTGTATTTCTAATTCCTTTTATACGAATGTTACCTATCCTATTACCACTTGAAGACCATGTCTTACCTATTATGCAACCACATGTTGAGGGGAAAATCATTCCTATGTTATAATCTCTTGAGGAACCTTCTTCACCTACCTCTTCTCCACTGATAGAAAGTAGTACCCATCCATTCTACCTTTGCACTTAGAAGAGTCAGTGTTATCTACTCCTATATTAGATGAGAGACCTATTAGGCTTACTCTAATTCAACAAATTTTACCACTTATTTTACCTAAGTAGGATCATAATTTAACTATTCCTAACCAACATATTAAGGGATAAATTATACCTATGCTCTACCCCCTTGAGGAACATTCTATGCCTACCTCTCCTCCACCCATGGAAGACCATGCCTCTTCTCATGTCTCTATTGAAGAAGACCCTATTATGGATCTTTCTCATCTTTGTTCTAAGGTTGAAAAGACCAAAAATTTCCCTCTTTTTCAATCACCTCAGCCTTCCAAAGAATCAAGCATAAGTCCTACTTCAACTTCATTTACACCCCTCTCATAGTTAGTGAAAAGTCTAGAATTTATTGACTCCATGAAGTTTCATCAAATGGTTTTTTAAGACCAACTTAAAACTCTTTATCCTACACAATGAGTGTAAAAATTTACCACCAACCCTATCACTACTCTTTACCCTAAGGTCTTTGACAAAGATAGATCTTCTTCACTAGAATCACCAAAATCTCATCCATATATGTTAGAACCCTCACCCTCATAGGCATCTACCACATTGAAGTAGATCCAGTCTTCAGGCATACATCTAGTCTCTAATCTAATTCTTCCATAGGTGATATTATATCTAACTCTCTAACCACAAGTTAGAGTTTCATAGCTTGAACTACAAAAAAATGTTAAGATTCCTAGATCTTGCAGATCCTTCCCTCTTCAACCTTCAACTTTGCCATAAATTTTAGGACCATCCCCTCTACTTTAATTGGAATATCACTAATCTAAGTAAAACAAAAGGTTAAGTTACCTCCACTAATCACTCTACCACTTAGTATTCCTTTCACATTTAATACCATGATACCTAATAATAAAAAAGTGTCATCAAAACATGTAACTTCACCACCACCTAAAAAGGCACTACACAAAATCACCCCTATGACTCCTAAATAAAATAAGGCATCCACTCCTATTACCACAAAAAGTGATAGCCCACTCGCTGGCTCTCAGAGCATTTTCCTATGTCAATTTTTTCAATCTTCCATAATAACTCTTCCTCCCATTAAGCCTTATAGCCCTCTTAGACCGAAGCCATCTTGGTTTGATGATACACAAGTGTGTCTATATCATCATTCTCTTAGACATGATACTAAGATTTATAAAGCTCTCACATCAATCATTTGACAACACTTTGATGTTGACACTCTCTTTTTTGATACTCCGAATAACCTTCCAGCTATTCTACCTCTGGCATCCACAATGCCTCATACCATTCCACCTAAATTCAAACCCAAAGATGTTATTATACCCCCTTTTCCACCTCCTTCACCTATGTTTTAGATCAACATAGTTAATATGGATACATAGTCACAAAATAAAAAGGATAAAGGTAAGGAAAATGTCATTGATCCTTAGGCTCATCTCTTCTCCAAAGACACTCCTCTGAATCCCAAGATTTCCATCTTGAGTGTCCCAAAACCAATGTCTTTAAAAGTTAATCAAGGCTTGATGGTGAAATAACTTTACCAAATTCCTATGAAAAATTCCTTATATGAGTTAATCCAAAACTCACCCTAGCACTATCAAGATTTTATTAGATCCTTGCAAGTGGTTGGGATACAACCTGATGATCCACAAACTCTTATAGCTTTGGTTAGCTCTCTTAATTCCATCTCCCTATTTTCCTTTAGTGATTAAAAAATTTGACTTCAACACCTGGAAGATCAAGATTATACTCTTCTTATTATTGTATATATTGATCAAACTCATGTCAAAAGATTCATGATTGATGGGGGAGCTAGTGTTAATATTATATCCACCCATGCCTACAAACATCTAGCTCTTCTTAACAATTGCATGTCTCAAACTAACATGGTGTTCCACTATTTTAATGATAACACAACTACTACAGTCTTAAATATCCATGTAGGTCCCTACATAATTATTGACCTCTTATATGTTGTAGAAGGAGAGTTCTAATATAACATACTACTTAGATGACCTTGGATATGTGTTATGACATGTGTACCCTCAACTTTGCACTATTGTGTCATGTTTGAGCATAATGGTCAAGTACATGTTATACCCACTGACCCACCTCTATTTAAAACATAAAACATGATTTATAGTCCTAATGATGTTCTCATTCCATTAAATACATCATCTTATCTACATGATACTTTTGAAGCTTCCACAAGCTCCACTACCCCAGTTACATAGATACTAGCAACACAAATTCTTGACAAAGATCCCATGGAGGAAACTTTCAAGCATTTGTCACTCATAGAATATAATTTGTTGACACTCAAAATATTTCATACTCCACAAGATTATGTAAAGAATTATATGCACCCAAATTATGATCCTTGTATTGGGATGGTCATCACTTATGGACCCCCTAACCTTCAAACTAGTTTCACATATGGGGGAATTGAATAGGCTCCCACTATCGGTAATCCATCCTCTTCACCACAACTATTTACTTGTGACTTATCTTTAATAAGAAAGGCTATCTTAACTTACACCTATCTTTATAGGTGTGCCTATAAAGGATTTAGTTTGGGTCATTATGAGTATGGTGTTCCTATGCCCATTGAATATCCCACTAGAAAAACCATTCAAAATGCCAAAAAAGGCATGTAGTGGGTTATGATAAACCAACTAAACTCACAAAAAACTTCCTATGTAATAATTATTGAAGAGGTATTCTCTCCCTCTCCATATTTTTCTCCACCATCACCTACTAAATTAGAGGTATCTATACCTCCTAATTTTTTTTCAATAAATGTCATCCATTTGGGTCCTTTCACCTATCACTAGGTAAGGAAACAAGGTCCCTTCCTCTCATTCATCTTGAAATGATTGATGAATACTCTCCCACTATTAACACTATCCAATGTCAAGATGATGATGCTATTATAACATACATGGGTGCAAATGATTCTTATATCCAATGATCACTCCCATCTGAGACACAAGTTATGTTAAATGAGTCAACCATTGATATCAATTTTCCCTCTCATGATAACCCCCACATCCTCAATATGGGCCAATATTTGGATTCCTCTAAGCAAGCTAATTATGCAACATTTCTTAATAACCATAACAAAACCTTTGCTTGGTCTTATAATGACATACCTGGTATTGACCCCTTTATCATCACCCATAACATTGTCACCAATTGAGATGTTAAACTTTTTAAGTAGAAGATTCACAAAATGCATCCTCATATTTCTCTCCTTTTCAAAGAAGAGATTCAATTCCTCCTTTTTGTTAACTTTATCCAACCCATCAACTACCCATACTGGGTTTCCAATATTATTCCTATCACAAAAATGATCAAAGGAATCTGCATTTACACTGAATACCATGACTTAAACCTCACTTGTCAAAAATATGACTTCCCATTGCAAATTATCAACCAACTTATTGATCTAAAATATGGCCATGAGATGTTATCACTTATGGATGGGTTCTCAAGATATAATCAAATCTTGGTTTCTCCTAATGATCAACACAAGAAAACTTTCATTACCCCATGGGGGATTTTTATTATTAGGTCATGCCTTTTAGTCTGAAGAATGTTGGTGCCACCTACTAATGTTCCATGACTTACATCTTCTATGATCTCCTACATAAAATTATGGAAGACTTCATGGATGACTTACTTAGAGAGTCAAAACTTCACCAAGATCACTTGATGATTTTTAAAATCTTATTCACTCATCTCCTCCAATATAACACTTGACTAAACCCAAAGAAATGTGTCTTTGGTGTCCTTTTTGATAATCTCTTAGGCTTTATCATTTCTCTCATTGGTATTTAGATTGACCCTGATAAGGTTTGAGCAATACTATATATTCCTCCACCTACTAATATCAAACAACTCCATAGCCTGCAAGGCAAACTTCAGTCAATCCACTACTTCATCTCCCAATTGTCAAATCATTGCCAACCCTTTCACCATCTCCTCAAAAAATATGTATCCTTCCATTGGAATATAGATTGCTAGGAAGCCTTTGAGGCACTCAAATAGTATCTTTTTTCCCCATAAATTCTTATTCCACCTAACAAAAATCAGCTTTTCTACCTTTATATCTCTACAATAGAACATTTTATGGGTGTTATGATTGCACATTACAATGATCACCATAGAGAACAAGTGGTTTACTAAATAAGCCACACACGTATTTATTATGAAACTTGATATGCCATACCAAAAATATTTTCCTTACATTAGTCTTTGTAGTCTGTAAGCTCCACCATTACCTCTTAAATCATAAAACCTATGTAATCACCTATATTGATTCCCTTAAATACATGCATTTTAAGCCATATCAAAACCAATGTGTAGCTCGATGGTTCATGCTCATTACCAAATTTGACTTAGAGTTTATTAAACAAAAGTTTATCAAGGGGAAAACAATCATTGATCAATTAGATACCACCCCTTTACGTGATCTCCAATTTGCCCCAGACTAAAGGTAGAGTCCAAAGGGTTGTGTGTGTTGTTGGAAAATATAATTTTAAGAGTGTTGATGTTAGTTAAGCCATCATCATCAGCATTATTTCCTACCAACATTGATGACATAATTTATTTCAAAACCCTTAAAATTAGAGTTTCTAATAACATACACAACCCTTTAGACTCTACCCTTAGCCTGGGGCAAAGTGGGGATCACTTATACCTCCATGATCATGACAACCAACTTAGAGATCATGTATATCTCAACCACCATGAAAACCAACCTTAGATATCACTTAAATATTGACCCATGATGAATTTGTAAAGATATCATGAATATCTCCTCCATCATTGACCCTTTTAAACAACCTTACATTTCTTGTTTTGACCATTTATGCTACCTCACTATAGTTGGCTATTATACACACACATGTATATTAGGTGTTTTATATTATGACCAAGCTATACCTATTAGTTAAAACCCTTTTGGTTTACCAGGGGCACTTTTAACCTCATATACTTGACACACATGAACCATTAGAGCTATAACTTTGATTATTTTGACCTTATCAGCTATAACTTATGAGTTGTGATTTGGTTATTTCTATCTGAGTCCTCCTCAGCCTTACATGTTCTTGATTTTATAGCATATAATGTGTATTAGTATACACACCATTCATGATACCACATTCTCACTCAACATCCACTCACCTAATTTAATTCTTATCAAACTAGTAGCTAATTCTAGTTTTTCCTTTATCCATTCCCATTCTAAGGGGGGGGATACCTCACTAATATGTGGAGAATCCAACTCCTATTTTTGTCTTGTAACTTGTTAGTTCAAATTAAAAGACAAAAGGGGAAAATTTAGACACAAAAATTATGTCACACACATGCATAACTGCCTATGTCAAAACCCCCCTTGAGTCCATTTTCAATAATAATAATTAGTTTTATCCTAACCCATGCTTTTATCCCTCATGTATTTACTTAATTTGAAATATTTAATTAAGTTAATTAAAAACTAATTATCCCACTTTACCTAGCGGCCTCATCCTAAGACTAATTCTTACCCTCAGAGTCACGTTAAGACTTAGTCCCCTAATCCTAACTATGCATGACTTATTCTTACCCCAAAAATAAATTCATAACCAATTATATCCTTATTAACCTCCCATTTCTACCATTTCCTAATGGATACCACAATTGTCATGAGAGAGAATATAAAATAGGCTAAAGATAACACTTTTATCTATTCTCATGCCACCAACATCATCAACCCAGAACTGAGATTAGTGGGATCACCAATGTCAGTTACCTAAGCCAAACTCCAAATTGATGTTCAAGTTATTAGAAATAAAAAAATCTTAACTATTCACATACAATCTTTTGGCATTGAACTTTCTACATTCACAAATCTCTACACAAATTAGTCCAGATCAATAATTGATATAATTCACAAAGCTTAGATTATTATAAATCAAAAACATATGCTTATATTTCTATTCATATATTATTTCAACATGCATCACCAGAGCCATCTATCTAGAACTCAGAGTTCATCCATTTCATCAACTAAATATATCTCTAGTTTTTGGTAATTTCTTTAAATAGTCACTTTATAGTTACTTTACATTATACTATTTATCATTCCACAAACATCCCAATTCTCCCTACAAAGGGGTTATGAAAATACTTCACCTATTTTCTCTAATCCAACCATACCAACCTTCTATCTTTACCCACCTAACTCTTACACATTCCCTTACGACTCTTTCCAATCTTATAAACTTGACCATCATCCACCTCCTAGCTCAAAAAACTCTCCTATAAACCCCAAGGACTTATTGCCCCTATCGACAATGATCATGTAATTGATGTCAGTTATATAACTAACACTAGCCATACTTAATTACTAACATCAACAACCTAATCTATGTGCATGACTATTGATTTCCACTAACCTTCTTGAACCTACCTCAACCACCTCTAAAAACATCAACAACTCACATTACCTCTATTATGTCACTCTCTATTGCACTCAGATTGTAAAAATGATACAAAAATCTATCTCTTACTCTTTCTTTCATTTTTTTATTCATTACCAATTTTGTTTTAGAAAGTGTATTTTCATCCCTAAGTAAGTCTGAAACTACTACGAATAAGCGTGTAGCTTTGTAGCCAACTCATATATTTGCTAACAAATATTTTTAGTGGTAGTGCTTTCTTATTCACATGTAGTCCTCTCCAACCAAAGATGAGTGCTCAACATGATCTAGATATAACACATAACCAATCTAGGTTATCTATAATCTCTAATCCCTAGCTTTCATCTCTTTTTCTCCTTAAACATCAAATAAATTCAAAATTTAGTGAAACATAATCATTAGTTTCTAGAAAGATGTGCTAAGTTTTATGAATGATCATTAAGACTCGAAGATGGTCTAAACCCTCATAAAACCCTAACAAGGACCTAATATTTAATATATTTTTATAAATATATTATAATGGTTTTATATGGTCATACAAGTGATTTGAGTTTGAATTAAAGTCTTCCAATAATCTTTAGGTGTGATTGGTTTCTCAACTGAGTGAGGAAACCCTACAAAAAAGTGCTTATCTTTTGAATAGTTGTTGTAGAAGACAAAGTTAAACAAGTCAAGGTGAATAAGTGGATGAATATAAATGTTTTATAATTATATTTGTTCTTAATTAAAATTTATGGATAGTTTCTATATCTCAGGTGTGAAAATTTTGTGATCCAAGTTGGCCAGTCATTGATAGACCTAGTGGTGCAAACATTAAAGAAACTAGGTAGAAGTGAAAACATGTTTATTAATGTGTTTTAATGAAATAATGATGCATTTAAATTAATGATTATGTTTTTATGGTATTTAATTATCTATCCATTATTTTAATAATCTTTTAAGTTAGGGTAATAGTTTGAAACATTGAAGCCAAAATGGATTACTTGGTTGAGTAGAGTCTGCGAGAGAGAAGTCTAGAATATTGGTCTATAAGACCAATAATTTTCATAATATATCATTATATTATTGGATGATGTTAATTTAAGGATTTAAAATATCTTTTTCATGTGTTGAAATCACTTTAAAATATTCAATCATGTGTCAGATGTTCATTTTTTCTTGACTGTGTTTTGGAGTTAGTTGGTAGTTCTAAGTGAACATCTTGTAGAGAAGTATTTGAGCCTATTTACCTTGAGTTGAAGCATCAGATGAATTGTTTTATGACCTTAAGGTAATTTTTTTCTTAATATGTAATTTTTTACCATGTTTTTTTTTCAAAATTGAGTATATACCTCAATTGTTCAAGATAGAGTTTTTGTATATACGTATGCCTTTTATAAGAAGTGATTGAAGAAGGGTTCAAGAGGTAGTTGGACCTAGAAAGTGTTGTAAACATATATTAAAGTTTTATAGGGTATATTGTAGTAGGTTATGACTTATTCATACCATGTGATTTTTTTTTTATATGATTCAATAAAGATCAAAGGGTAATGTGTTGTTAAGAAGGCCTATTAGCTATCCATAAGTCTAAAAGAGGAGTAACGGCTAATTGATATATGGCCAACCTATTATACTGATTGATTCATGATTGAGGCATGTTATTTTAATAATATAATATCTACTCATTTATTACTTAAGTTATTTTAATATGTATCTGATCTAGAAGGATATTATCAAGTGACTTGTATAAAAGTAAGGTAGTTTAGGCCTATTTGTGTGTGTTTAGAGAGTGAGAGCAGAAGAAGATAAGAAAATGAGATATATCATTTGTGAGTATAGTAAGGTCATTTATACCATTATATAAGTGTCATTAATATATAAAATAGGTTTCACATATGAATATCAAGGTTAGAAGACCTAATCAAGTCATGAATAGGGCTAGTTGAGTGATGAAGGTTAACGGTCAGTTTGAGAGGGACTAAAGTGAGTGAAGAGATAAAAGATTAGATAATAATATTTTGTACAAGAAATAAGGGATTATGAAGGTCATAAAATAATAATGTGGCTTAATTTTTTTTGAGTCATCTAGGGGTTGGTGCCTTCTTGCAAGTGGGTGCTTGCTAAAGAATAGCTAAGTTGGTGTTGAGCTAGTTGGGATTGGTGCTCCATGTGAAGTTGGTGCCTCATTAAAAGATTGATGTTTGTCTTATATGAATATATTACATTTGATTCATTAGTGGTTTTTTTACCCCTAGAGGGTTTCCCATGAATTTTTTTATTCATGTGTTTTATGGTCTTATGTTTTGATGCTTATGCTTGCTATGATATACATGCTTGTTAGAATGGTTCATGTATGGATAAGTGGAATTGAATGAATTTTTTTATGAATAATGATTCACCCCCACATCTTAGTCATATTGTTTCCAATTTATTTATTTATCCTTATCCATTATCTCATCTTATTTTGACCCTTCTTATCATTTCAGGTATTTTCTTATTTATTACTTTAATTTTAGTCTAACCCATATTATCTCCCTTTTACCATATTATGTGTTCCTTCTTATTGAACATGTAGTCATTATTAATATGTCCTATTTTTTATAATTCTATTAGAACATTAAAGAGTTATCATACTTAATAGCTTGTATCCAATCCTCATACTTTGATGATATCTTATTTTAACTTTGTGTGTGTGTGTGTGTGTCCACCCATGAATTAACACAAAATATATCATATATCTTTTCCTATCCTTATTAACTAAATTGAAGATATAAGTTGTCCAAAGTTTGTTTTTATCCCCATCATTATTTCTTCCTCCTAGTATTCTAGTGGTATACCTTGTAATCAAACCCAAATAGGGAAGAAGTTTTTTTTTATAGATAAAATTTAGGCTTCCCTTTACTTAGGGAAAGATTAAATTTCAATAAGAACCATTGGAATTGGTAAATAGTTATTAATATAATTTTTTTACTTCTTAATAAAATTCCAATTTTATATTCAAGTAATTACTTGAAACATAAACTCTATTAGACTTTAATTTATTTATATTATAATATTTTATTTTAATTCCTATTATGTAAGTTTTTAATGTATAATTTGTATTTTATTTCTATTTTTTAGGTTTATATGATATGTCCTTAACCTTTGGCATGTATAGGGATATATGTAGCTAACTTGTGGCTTACATAACCCTTTTGAATATTTTTTTGCGTTTCTCTGTGCACTCATATGATTATTAGGTCATCCTATTGGTTTTTTTAGCCTTGGTAGAATTTAAATAAGAGGTAGGGCTAGTTATTCATCATCATATTAGATCAATCATTTTTTATTACAAGCATTTAGGAGGTTAACCCATCAAATTGGGTTATCTATTATTCATAGTTTTTGCTATATTTCCATATAATTGTTATCTATTTCTATTATTTTGTTTATTTTGTGAATTAAAATCATTATGTGTTATTAGAGCTTTGATTTGGCCCATAATCAAGTCAAAAACCTTAAATCTTGAAATTTTGTCTATATCTCACAAATGATTATGAGTTTATCTACAATTGTTTTAATGGAGGTGATAAATTAGTCAAGTAAGGTTCCATTAAAATTGAAGCACATTTGGATCTATTTTTCAAAAGCTATCACTATTTTAGGTTTTTCATAAATTCACTCCATAGCTCAAAATTTGTAAAAAAAATCAAATTTACTTACTTTTTTGTAAATATTAAAAAAATTAGTTTGGGTCTATTCTTTGATATTTGTTATTTGAGGATAAAATATTTTTAAAAAATTGTGATCATAGTTGGGTCAATGGACCAAAATAAGGTTCACCATTGAGCCTTCTTATGGCTAGTCTTAACACTCATGGCTGGGGGAAGGGCAAGAAACCCCTAAAACTCCTTTAGGGGATGACATCAAGTTTGGAACCTCTAATATGATGTCTTCATAGATTATTTATAAAATTAAGTTAAATCTACATGGCCTAGTGTAGAAGGATGTGCAAGTCCAAACTCAAATATCAACAATGCAAGGGGAGCTTAATGGCATGAGAAATTATTTACAGTATATCATGGAAAAACTAGATATCATTTTATCTCATTTTCCCCTAAAAAAACCTCCATTTTTTCATTTAGGTCTTCCTCCTCTCAACATTAACACTACCAATATGGGAGTGAAACTCTTTTTGCCAAAATTAGAATTGTGAAATTTTTAGGGCAAGGATCCACTAACTTAGATCACTCAAATCAAAAATATATTTGATATGAACCAAACTCTTAGCTCTCAAAATGTAGTTATGACATCTATATATTTATAACTTGATTAATTCATTTGGTATCATTGATTGTGTGATCAAAATAAGAAGATTAGTATTCTTGTTACGTGGTCATTAGTCACTAATGAATTGATGTCTTTCTATTTAGATAATGTTTTATAAAACCAATTTATATAGTTATCCAAACTATGAAAAATAGGAATAGCGAAGGATTATATTCATCAGTTTCAAAATCTATCCTTACATGTGGAGGACATCATTAATGTAAATCTGATTGACATTTTTCTAAGTGGACTATAAGATAATATTCAATTGGAGGTTTTCATGTTTAACCCTAAAAGTGTATCTAAATATATACTAAGGGTACACTTGCAGAGGAAAAATAGATAAGAACACATCATCCTTTTACTACTAGATAAGAACACACCTCCCCAACTCCATCACTACCTCAACCTGCCAGATTGACATCACAACAAATTGAGAAGTGTACCAAATGGTTATGTTATGGTTGCGATAGGAAATTGATCAAAGGTCATCGATGTACTAAAAAGAAGTTATTTTACATCAAATGGGACAATGAGAATGAAGAAGATGAGGAGGTATTTGGGAAGGTTTTTTAATGACCTAAGGAGAAAGCTACATATTCTCAACCTACTATCTCCTACCATGCCCTTACAGGAATTTATACTCTTTACACTCTTAAGGTGGAGGGTTTTCTTAATAAATAGAAGATCATGGTGTTTATTGACTCATTAAGTAGACATAATTTAATTAATAGTAAGTTAGTTGGTCAGTTGAATTTTTTCATCTATCCATCCCCATAATTTTAGGTCATGATTACAGATGGTGATACAATTAATTTTTATAAAAAAATTCATAGTATTAAGTTAGAAATAGGGGACTATTTTCTATATTATCCTATATTTTCTATTCTTATGGTGGGACTAGAATTGTATTTTAAGTACAATGGCTCACCAATTTGGTATTATTGAGATGAGTTTTAAATAATTATTCATTTACATTCATTATGAAGGCAATCTAGTGGAACTATAGGGATTAAGAGCTAAATATCCACAAGTGGTTAGTCCACATCAGATGACTAAGATGCTAAAAAAGGGTGCTAAAGGATTTGTGGCATGCTTGTTTTCCATTCATGTTCAACAAACTAAGGAGTCTAACCATCATGAACTAAAATAAATATTGGATGAATATTCATTTATTCTTGATCTTGAAATGGTCCTTCATACATGTACTAATTAGTTACAGTCTAAAGTGATTATAGAGTATCTAATATAATGGAATAATATACATTCTAAATATGTTACCTAGGAGGATGAAGCCTTCGTGCAACAACATCTAGGATTGCTTCAACGTTGAGGACAACATTATTCTGAATGGGAGGGGCATGTTATACCCTTATACATTGGCATGTATAGGGATATATGTATCTGACTTGTGGCTTTTATAAATCTTTTGCATAGTATTTTACATCTCTCTATGCACTCATATGCATATTAGGTTGGCCTATGAGTTTTCCATGGCCTTGGTAGACTATAAATAGGAGGTAGATTTAGTTTTTCATCATTGTATAGGGGTAATCATTTCTTATTGAAAGAATTTAGGAGGTTTACCCCTTGAAGTGGTTTATCTATTATTCATATTTTCGTATTTATGTTCATATCATTGTTATCTATTACTCTTATTCTACTTATTTGTTAAATTAATATCATTACAATTTAATATAATATTTTACCTTTATGTTTCATTTTAAATTATCCTTAGTTTTGTTTCTCTTTTAGATAGTTAATTTTAGTTTATTTCTTAGTGTTAATTATATGTTTTCTTTATATTTAGGGTATATTCATATAGTACATTACTTGAATAGTATAAAACATTATTTAAATCATTATAATAAGATAAAATCAAAATACATAAATTGAAAATGAAATAAAATTATATAAAGAAAGGGAATTGGTAGAGATTATGAAATATACAATGAGATTTAAGAGTATTAATATTTAACTCTTCAAGAGGATACCTCTTCCACATGTATCACTCTATCATTGAGTCAATAAAATTATTGAAAATGAAAAGTGAGATATTATATGAAAGTAAATTTTGATATGAAAGTAAACTATGATGTGAGATTGAGATATGAATATAAAAGCAAGAGTTTCAGTTGTAAGGATTAAATTGATATTTTATTAAAAGAGCATTTCACATTATTAAATTTTAAAGTAATATTTTTATAAATATATTTTTATTATAATTTATTTTCAATTTTTATATTCCTATAACTTTTTAAGTTTATTTTATGTTTTTAAAACCTTTTGCACTTGAAATTTATATTACATTTTCCACACTTAAGAATTAGTCTTCTTTTCTATAGTTCTGTTATAATTAAACTAGTTAGATTCTAATTTAATCTTTGCAATAGGAAAAAAGGTTGATTAGTTGAATTCTATAATTTTAAGTGTAAATAGCTTACAATAATTATTTTCCTTCAAAATTCATCAAACTCTTCGGATATTTACTCACCCCTATTGTATATGCAAAATACTATGATCATATTCTTCATCTAGTTCTCCTTTAATTTTTTGAATTTATTTTAAAATTTAGATTTATTTACAAATAAGTATATCATGGTATTTTGAGGTTAATCATATATGAAAGACTCATATAATAAAAACATGTTTAGTGATTATAGATATATAGGTCCAAATACATCTTTATGGATCACCAAAAAGATTCTAATTCTATATGCAACATTTATAGGTAATTTCACTCTTATCTACATACCATATATATAGTTTTCATAGAATTTTAAATACAAGGGAAAATTATCCATCCCTTTCAGCATATATTTAGGCTACAACATGCATAGACCATTTTCACCCATATCGCCTAGCCTATAATGCTATAGAATTATATTATCCATCAAAAAAAATGTGAAAGTCCATGTGTATACCTTTTCATTATGAACAACAATGTTTTTTCATGTGTTAGTTACCATAGTCACATCAAGCCTAAATAGAGTATTAATGTGCACAATTTTGGCCAACATCATGGTGTTATACCCCATTATTCACCCATCTCTATTGAATGATACCTAGACATTGAAATCCTTCATCTTACTCAAAGATAAAAATCATCTAAAGGATAGGAATGTGAAAAATACTTGGGAGAGTCTTGATACTCCCATTTCAAAACTTCAACTTCACACTCCCTCTACCCATGACATTTTTGGTTCATTTTTCTCTTAGAAAGACATCACCACCATCATATTATTAATATTCACAAAACTAATACCTCATAAGAGTCATATGATAGGAGGCTTTAAACTCAATCAAACACACATCTTTCATACATGGGATCTTAAGGCTATGAGATACATGTCTTCATGTTGATCTTCATTAGTTCATAAATTATCACTCAAGGATTATGCACTAGTTGATTATTTTCCCTTTTCCAACATGTTTTTATCTTTATTCCTTATTTAAGTGAGTTTTTTTGTTATAATTTCAACACTTCTTTAAATATCTATTTAGAGTCTTATATATACCTCTAGACATCAATCACTTATCCCTAATCTTAATATTTCCTCTTTCTTGTGAGAAAAATATTATTATTATGGCATCATTCATATAATAACTTTCCACAAACTTCTATCTCATCTTATTTGATAATAAAGTTGTAAATACACCTTTTACTTTTAGGCCACATGTAGTATTGGTGATTCCCATCATTATTATTTCCCATGAGTCTCTAAAATAACACAAAAATGTGATGACATTTTTTTCATCATTCATGTTGACTTAGATAGAAGAAAACTAACATATCATAGATTTTAAGGCATCAAGGAGATCTGGTAATGAGTCACCATAAATCATTTTCCATTAATACAACTTATATCATAGGAAAAGTTATTGATGAGTAACTTGGACTAGTGCAAAATTTGTAACTTAACCAAAAGATGTTGTACAATATTTCTAATCAAAACATTTAGTAACACTAAACTTAAAAAGCATAATTTGATAGAGCTTATTAATTTCCTATGAAAATAGTCCCATTCTTCTAGTTTCATTCTAGTGGGTGTTATGTCTCTAAAAATAATGCACTAATATCTATCTATAAAGAGATACTCCATCTTGAGGTTCCATAACTCAAAATTATGACTGTTAAACTTCTTAATTTATATCCTCATGATTAGAATAATTTTATTTTCATAGTATTCCCCTATAAAAATTCCACTTTAAGAACACCACTTATTGAATGTTTTTCCAAATTATAAAAATATTAGAACTAAGATTTGATACCAAATGCTTGTAATTAAGTCATGCATGGAAAATGAAGATATATGAGAGTTTTGATACATAATATTAAATATTCAAGAATTATATGGAATTATAAGATATATTATATGATTTAGTTGTGTTAAATTCATAATATTGGGAGGAATTATATGATATTATGATAGACAAATTGGTGCAATCATGGCATGCATTATGTTACCTAATGTTGAGCCCTTAGGTCAAAATAAGATCCCTATAGTCAAAAAAATTAACCTTAGGTGATTTAAGAGGTCCTCGTTGAGTCCAAGACACCTTATTAGCATTTATTAAGATACATTTGGAAATATCAAGGTAAAGTCATATGTTCGTCAAATAGTGGTTTAGGCATGTCATGAGGAAATAAGTCATGGTCAAGTTGTTTAATAGGAAATTAAGCATTTTTTAATGTTATTTTATGTCCTAAACATATTTTCACAACATTTAATGAAGTTTTTTAATGTTTGAAGATGATTTACTAAGTTGAGGGTCTAAAAAATGCATATAAAGGGTGATTGTGGTTAATATTTGTGTTTGTAAAATTTACCTAACTTAAAAATATGTAAAATATACCTAAAAAATATCTTTTACAAATTAATAAATAACCACACCCATCAAATTGTTAGATAAAGTTAGATTCATGTACTTCAACACTAGTTTGGGGAGTTAAGAGAAGTTATACATAATTTTGGAATCTATTGTAGGTGAAAAAGTTACATAAGTTTAATTTCATCCCCTCAAGGTCAAAAAAAAAACTTGTAATGAATTTTTATATTCAAAAGTTGAAAAAATCTTATTCTCTCTCTCATCATCCCCTTCACAAGCTAGTGAAGGTCAACTTCAAGTAGATGGTACATACATTATGGTTATATTTGGGGGATAAGATTTTTTAAAAAGTTTGGGAATCATATGGGATTATAATTTGTGGTATTTTGAGTTATATTTGTTCTCTTATATTTATGAACAATTACTAAGAGCCCAAACTACTTTTTAAGAGCTCAAAACCCCACAGTATGAATTTGGCATAACTCCACTGCAAGTATATATGATTTTTATGATTTAAAATAGTTCGTATGAATTATAATATGTCTTTAAATTCCTCATAATCATTCATCCATATTCTTAGCACTTATGAATGCCTTCTAGAAATCATTTTCCCTTTTGTGCATTATCTGCAAGTGACTGGTCATTTTTGTGAGTTTATAAGTTCTTTATGTGTTTTGGTACATCTTAATGTTTTTAAATTTTATTATAACTCCATCTCAATTAGTTCATGGCTCCCTAACTAGTTGGATATTTTGTAGATGTCCCAAGAGACCATTTATTCATTCACCTTTTGTGGATCATGTGTTCTCTATTCTAAGAATTTATTTATTTTGGAAGTGTTTGAACATATTTTTATAGGATATTTTGAGTTTTATTATTCATTAAAATTATTTTTATGAAATTAAGGATGCCTCTAAGCATAAAGTTACATTCTTCACATTCTTTCCATCTATAGGTTTACAAGTTTTTAAGAGATTGATGTTGTCAATATATTTTAAAGGTTTCCAAAGAATTATACCTCTGGTAATGGATTCAAGCTAAAAATATAAATGAAAAAATTGATTTATCTAAACATATGAGGTTAAAAAAATTTTGAGGACTAAGCTAATAGACCGAATAACTCACCTACAAGACTATGTGTATGTACACAATTGAAGTGGATGATTAATATGCCTTAAATATGCTATAAAAATAAAAATATAGTAATAATCATTTATTCATGATGGTATTTAAATTTTATATAACAAATTACTTTGTTGGATGGTCAATTAAAGAACACATATAATTATTTAACTATGTAAGTTGACACCTATAGTCAAGCTAAGAAAACTACCTTAACAATGATGTTGATAAGGTAAGGAGGTCTTCAATATTTTTATATGGTTTTTTAAGTATCATTAATAGTTTTAATGATCCATTGGAAAGGTCTTGAGATAGGTTTTAAGACCTAGAAGGCCTAAACTCAGTCAAATTTCTCTAAATGTGCACCTATAACTAGCCTCTTAGTCTTGCCTTAGACTATGAGAGATAGTGGAATAAAAAGGTTTCAATGGATTTGAATGAGTCATTCAGTCATTCAATGACAAGAAATAAGATTTTTATTAATTGGGATATAAATATAAAACACTAAGTTGGTAGACCTACATAATCACCTATACACATAGTCAAACCCTTAAGAGAGACCTACATGAGTATGTATGAATAGTGAAAACATAGAGATGTTTGTGTTGTTTAGGTTTAATGATTCAGGGTTTTGAGAATGTTGTGAGATATAAAAAAAATATGGATAGAGATATTGGGATTTTTAATAAATATAATAAAAGACCAAAAGAGACTAAACATGGTCATAAAGACATAATGCTCTGCCCAATCAGTCCTAATATGCATAGTTTGCCTACTCTCAAGGCACTTTTTGGTTTGAATGATATTTGTGAAGGAGAAAAAGGCAAATAAAGTTTATTAACATAGTTTTATATCAAATCATGGATGAATCAAACACAATATTTAATATTATTAACATGACAAACCATGCACACACAATCCAACATAGTTTGCCTGCTCTTTCTTCAAATTTTTTTGTTTGGTGTAAGAGGTCTTTAAGGTTTGAGAGATATGAGAACAAGTCAAGTGGATATCACCTAAAATTTATGAACTTTCCATATAATCCAACAATTTTAATCTATAAGTGAGACAAACATAACATACCCTTCTCATACTTTACCTACAGTCTTAAAGCACATATACAGACTTGCAGCAATTAGTTAAAGATGATTACAAGTTAATGAAAGTGGATTCAGATTGGATAATTTCATAACCTTGATTTAATGTGAAGTACATTTACAAACACTTTAAAAATATATTAGACTCTTGATAGTTATTAAAAAGGTTAAAAATAGTGTGTTAGGGTCTCTAAGTCATCTCAGCTTACAAACCCTAGGTTTTCAACAATGAGAGTTTTTGGAAATTTGATGAAGGAGGATGGTCATAAACATATTGGAATATCCCAAGGGGAATTTCATAGACCCCATTGAGGTCATGGTAGTTCAAAATTAAATTATTAAAACTATCACTAACTAATTTCTCTTTAAGACCTCACATAGTGCTCATTTACAACATAAGATGGTAGTTTGCTTTGCTTGATATCGATCACACATGTTTCATGGGACCATAATCTCTTGGGGGAAGTTATAAACCCTAGTTTAATTATTTTTTTTGAAATTTTTTGGAGGATTCATATATCTAACTTTTTGAATCATCGCTAAGAGTTCAAAGTACTTTTAGGTTGCCTAGGAGAGCCGTAGAGACCTAATGAGATAGAAATGAAGATTTATACCTCTATATGATTCAAAAAAACTTCCATACCACCCATAACTTATTTTATATTCTAATTATCTCATACACATGTACTTGAGTTATATGAGCTATTGTACAGGTTGCCATAAATGCACTATTTTGTGTAGTTTTAGTGTTTTATAAGGATTTTGGAGAGATGTAAAATTTTAAATCATTTTAAAATGTCACATAAGACTTATTTCATGTCCTAAAGTCATAAAATTTTCTTCATAACCCCTAAAAGAGAATAAACCAACTCCATTTTGTAAGACAATCCAAACAAGCTTGTGAAGGGCTTATTTTTGGCCATATCATGGTTTGGCTATGTTATTATAAAAAAAACCAAACCTTATATTGAGGTTTGTTTTGGAATGCTTAAAGTGAAACACACACTTCCCAAAAGTTTCATAATTTTAGGAGGAGTTTAGAGCCAAAATCCACTTTTTAGGCCTATAGGCCTAATTGGCAGAAGCAATAGGCAAAAAATGTAGACTTACACTTGAATTAAAATTATCTAATTTGGTATTTAATTGTAATGAAATAGATGGTCATATAATTTTCCTTTAATTTATTAATATAATTTGTAAAACTCCCAAATAATGAGGTTTATAGGAAAAAAAGCTATAAGGAATGAGGCTTAATTGGGGCTTTTGGTAAACAATGAATTATTGGGGCTAGTTGATAATTCAAAATGGATTGTTTCAAGTATTATATGAATCCAATATTACATCCATGAAGTTTGGATGATATATAGTAACTAAAACAAAGTTTTTACACTTGTGTACAAAATAGGCATAAGGAGATGAAGAAACTTTTAGACACCTTACAAGAAAAAGAGGTGATGTGTCAAAGAGAAAATGTTGGGGTCATATGGTAGGTGTAAAGAGTAGATAAAAAATGTAGGAAATTTTTATTTTATCATCAATAGAGCCACTTTTCATTCAACATGTCAAGAGAAATGGGAGTTTCATGAATCTAGTCAAGGTGTCAAGCATGTATTTCAACCCACCATGCCACTTGGAGAGTTGGAGAATATATAAAAGAGATACACATGGATTTTTAAGTATATTATGACTATTACATAACTACTCTTATTGTTTTAACTCACTTGACACATGTCTACTCTCTCTCTCTCTCTCTCTCTCTCTCTCTCTCTCTCTCTCTCTCTCTCTCTCTCTCTCTCTCTCTCTCTCTCTCTCTCTCTCTCTCTCTCTCTCCTAGAGTCTTCTTCTCTTCTC
This sequence comes from Torreya grandis, assembly GCA_037957365.1. Classification (NCBI taxonomy): domain Eukaryota; kingdom Viridiplantae; phylum Streptophyta; class Pinopsida; order Cupressales; family Taxaceae; genus Torreya; species Torreya grandis. Next base: position 742,871 of record JARHVA010004093.1, on the reverse strand, counting down.
TCTCACATTCTCTACATATTAAGCCACTTTTCGCTATGTTTATATCCTGCACCTAGGTATGGTGAAGCCTTGATCATTTTTTATACCTATGATAAATAAAATATATGATGTTTTACTTCATTATATGACTACATGTAATGATAAATCTCTAAATGGTTAAAATTATCAAGTGTAGATGTATATCACCTTATTTGTGTCATATTTATCTTTCCTCATGTGGTTGTTTCTATATTTTAGTTTATAGTTGGTGTCATCAAGGGCCTGTCATGGGGTTTGAAGTGGAAATATTCTTTCTTATTATCCTCCTAATACCTTACCCTTATACAAATCATTAATGAAATATGTTCATTCTAGGATGTTGTATGTTCATGTTGTCTTTTAGGTCTTAGTGTATTTGTGCAATGTGTGGTAGTGGTCAACAAATTTTGGTGCATCACCATTGTAATTAGGTTTATTTAAGTTATTCATTCCATTTTCCAAGAAATAAATTGATATAGTAGTGAAAGTGAGCCTATATAATTAATGAATGGGAGTTATCCCCTCAATCTAGATGTTTACCCCTATTATAAATTAGCCATATGTATAGGGGCAATCCCATGTTTAAACAAATTTGGAGAGGTCTAAATAGACTTCTCCAAGGGTAAAATTTTTGGTTATAAAAGTTATGGCACTCTAGATGGGACCTAAGCTCCAAAACATTGGAAGGATTTTGGTGTGTTCTTCTACATAACAACTTTTGGGAAGAGTTCAAGAAAATTCCAATGGTGACTGTAAATGAAATTAACTGGTTATAAGTAACCCATGCACTTATTGTAAAATAATTTGATAAAAATCTTGTGTTTCATTTTAATAATGAAGTTTTTATGGATGGATATAATGATATTTCCCATTATACACCTCCCTATCAACTTTGTCATGATCCATAATCTATTCTTCAATATCCCTATAAATATTTTTATCACCCCTGTGAGCCATTACAGCCCTATGGTCAGCCTATCCCTTACTAATACGATCATGATATTGTTGAGTAACCTTATGAAGAGTCATATGAATAATATTTTCATCAATAAGAATATTTGATTAATACTCTTGAAGAAGTCAAATCTCTTAAAATGTATCTTATTTGAGGTAGCCTTCCTTAAGCTATACCTATCCCTCATCAAGCAAGTAAGATCTCATCATCTTTGAGTCCTTCTTAGACTATGATTCCAAATTATACCATGCCAACTCTTGTGTAATAATTTTAACCTATTAAATTATTTCCCTCTCCTTCTAAATATTCCTCTTCTATTCCATATCACTTTTCTTATGTTCCTTATGAAATCATTCACTATCCTAAAGAGGAACCTCCAAGAGAACCAATCCAATCCTCAAAAGAGCCTACTAGCTACAAATTTCCAACTTGGAACCAAGTAATAAAGTCTTGGGGAAAGAAACATGAAGTGAGTGAGGACTAATAATTTGATGTCAATAAATAAAACCTTGTGTTTGTTAAAGAACCATTCTATTCTCTTCAATAACTTATAGCATGTCCAACATGGAGGTATATCCAAGAAGATTTTCAACATAAAAAAGAGGCCTTAGCGGATAATTTGGAGGGTAAATTTGTAGCTATTTAAGAAATTCAATAGGACTATCATAAGTATGAGGTGGTTTATGAATATAATGGAACACTTATGGAAAAATTGAACCTTCTCTTTCTCCAAAAATTCTTTTAAGAATATCCCATTTTTAATAACCCCAAATGTAAGAGTACTCATTTTATCCCTATGCCCATTCATGAAATATCTACCGTACATCATACTACCTCTCCAAACCATCATCCCTCACCATCCACCACCCTCCCACATAATCCATTCTTGAAGGATAACCCATCATATGGAAGACAAGTAAATAAGATCAAGCTAAATTTGTAGTTGATCAAGAAGATGACTCAAGTGTCTATGATGAAGAGTTCACTATAGGGACTTCCCTTGGTGAAGAAAAACACTATTTAACCTCACTGAGGGAATAAATAGAATATATAGATAATGTTGTAGTTTTTCACAAATATCTTAATCAAGACATGAGAGAGGAGGTGCTTGAGAAGGACATCACATCTGTTGAGGTGGGTGAGACTCATGTGTATGAACAAGAGCTTCAATCTAAAAATATAATAGAAGAATAAGTTGTTAATGGATTCATGAACCAAGATTAATTATGGAAAATATTCAATGAGATAAGTGGAAAATTTGAAGTCTTTGAAAATACTACACTTCATGTTGTTCAAGTTGAGGATAATGATGAATATGAGGATGCATACGCAAAGCTCTTTGAGGAGCTTGACAAGCTTATAAATGATAAGAAGTTTTATCTCATTCAAGATGCCATGAAGGATAATGAATCATGCCTAGATGAATAATCATTATGTAAAGTTGTAGCTAAATATTATATTGAGAATATGGTTGAGTCATAAGAGTAATTCAACTTCATAAGTGATATGTTTGTATCTATTTTTGTTGCATTAAAGATCATACCAAAGAAAGTGGCAAGCATGAAGTAGTTGAGGACATAAAAACCAAAGCTCAAAAGGCAACTTGATTCATGAACTCTTTCATCTCATTGATGAAATGATGGTGCAAGTTTCCATTTTGATCCAGGAGTACAAAATTTGTTTTAGGTTAGTGTGTACATCATTTATTTTGCTTATGTTCTTGTTGTGTTCCCTAAGTACATATTAGCACGTATGTGTCTTCTTTTCTTTTATTTTATGTGTGTCTTATATTTTTGTGTGTATTAGCTGTTTGTGTTTTAGATTAAGGTAAAAATAGGTTTTGAAGGGACCCCAAAACCCTACACAAGGCAAAGGAAAAACCTTAAATCACAACCAGGTTAACAAAAGAACCTGATTACAGAATAGTACCCAAACCAAGTTTTATAGGGACCTGTAACCAACAAATATGACCATGAAAAATAGCTGTCAAAACACTGATCTAAAGGTTAACCAACTGGAACTAGCCTTCCAGACCAGTAACCAGCCAACCAAAAAAAAGTGATCGGTTTACAGACCCTGATAAACCAGTCAGCAAAAGGGAACTTTAGATGAATCTTTTAAATTAAGATTTTTCTTTTTGCATGACCAAAGATTCATATCTATAGGAGGGACCAAAGGCTTAGACTTCTTTCTCCTAACTGTTGTCCATCCATCCTCTACCTTAGCTGCCTCAGCAACCCATGCCTCAGGAGACTGATCTTTGGACTCTAGTGGGCATAAACTCCTTGTGAGAGTCAAACACTATCTGGCTCTTAGAAAGATCCTCCAAAATAGGGGAAGAGACTACCATCTCCTCCTCTAGCTCAGTTGTATCACTAACCACAGCCTCCATAGGGGCTTCATTAGAATGATTCTCCAAAGATTCCTCTTCATCTTCTGATTCAGATTGTGAACTATCCTCTTTCTCGATCTCAGATTATGTTGTTGCTTCCATAGGTTGTTTGTCCATACTATGTTCAAATAAATCCTTAGGCCACCAAGAAGGTGAACATTTAGGATTGGTTTTCCCAGCAACACAATGAGCAGTAATATGTCCTGTCTAGTGACACTTCCTGCAACAAAAAGGGATTCCCTCATAATCCAAGATTTGTGTCCAAGTACCCCTTCGGGAATCAATGCATATCACCTCAAGAAGGCCCTTTGAAACATCCAGGTCAGCCAGAAATCATGCACAAGTCAAATGGTGACTTTTCGTGCTATCTTCTTCATATAAGAAATCCCCTATAGTGTTTCCAATGATTTTAAAAACTGCCTCTTGCCACAAGTGTATCAGAAGATAAGGGAGCCGCACCCATATAGGGAGCTTATTAAAGGATTTTGATAGAGGATTAAAATCCTTATGCCAAGGTTTGGCCATAAGAGGAAATCTGCCCTACCAAGAAAAATTATTGTGACACAATATAGACTATCTATCTTTAGGGCTTTTAAATATAACTATAAAAAAACCTCTGGCGCAAGGCTGGATTTGACTGTATTTAATATGCAACCAATTCTTGGCAATCCAATTCTGTAGATCTACAAAAGAGGGCCAGAAACCACGAAAATGAAAAATAGCAGCATAAGAGGAAAACCATTTTTCTGACTGGAAGATATTTTCTACTAATTTAGGGTCTAGAGTTACCCTTATAGGTTTTAACACACTTACAGGTGAAACACGGGTTGGTCCAACTGTTGCATGAGGTAGAGCATCATGTATATCCACTTAAAAAGCCACCACATCTGCATAGGTTCTCCCCCCAAGTCCATTCCTTGAACCAGGAACATAGGCCAGACACAAGGCTGTAGTGTCTTCAATCCCTTTACTAGCAAAAAAACTTCAGCAGTTTCCACAGCCACACCGGCCGCCGGGTTCACAGCAGCCAATTTCAAATCTTTAGGGCTCATGCATGCAGGAGCCATCCGTAATGGCTAATTATGAATATATTAGTTTTTTGTGTTATTGAGGTAATAAATTTTCATTATTGGTCAAGTGTGAAAGTATGATCTTGTTGTCTCAGAGTGAAATTGAAACCATAGCCCAATGGAAGGACAAGACCACTGGTTTAGTCAACATAGTAGGCATACTAACCATATGAGTCACCAATTTTCTATCCAATTTGACCCCCTAGGTCAAAATAGGATCCCTATAGTAAAAATATTTGACCTTATGTGATTTAGGAGATTATAATTGAGTATAAGACACCTCATTAACATTTATTAAGGTAAATTTAGAAAGATTAATGTAAAGTCATATGTTGGTCACATAGTGGTTTAGTCATGTCATGATAAAATAAGTCATGATATAGATTTATCATAGGTTATTTGGGGGTTTTAATGTTATTTTATGTCCTAAACATATTTACACAATATTTCATGAAGTCTCCTAAAGTTTGAAGACCATTTGCTAACTTGAAGGTGTTAAAAATGCATATAAAAGGTGATTTTGGCTAATATTTGTGTTTTTAAAAGTTCCCTAATTTTAAAATCCATAAAATAAACATTATAAATATATTTTATCAGTTACTAAAATGCCACACCTATCAAATTGTTGAATAAAGTCAAATTTTTGTACTTAACACTAGTTTATGGAATTCTGAGAAGTTGTATGGACTCGTGGAAGCTATGTGTAGGCAAAAATATTATATAGGTGTATTTTCATATTCTAAAATTTATAAAAAAATATTGGAGATAATTTTTTGATCCAATATTTGTAAAAATATTCATCTCTCTCTCATTGTCCCCTTCACAAGCTGGTGAAGGTCAACTTCAAGTAGATGGTATAGGTAGTAAGGTTAAATTTTTGGGATAATATTTTGGTAAAAGTTTTTGACCCATATTTTTTCCAATTTTTATAATTTTTCATTGGATTAGTGATTTTATCTTTGTGAACAATCACTACGAGCTTAGACTTCTTTTTAAGTGTTTAAAACCCTGTAGGCTAAATTTACCATAACTCTAGTGTAAGTGTAGATGAGTTTGATGCTTGAAAATAGTTGGGATAAGTTATAATATGTCTATATATGCCTAAAAATAATTCACATATCTTATTTATAGTTTTTAATGTCTTTTGACATGCATTTTCCCTTTTATGCATTGTCTACAAGTGATTGGTCATGTTTCTATGTTTCTAAGTTCTTTAGGAGTTTTGGTGAGTTGTAATTTTTATCCATTCACCTATATCAACTTATAAATTAATTCATGGATCCCTAACTAGATATTTATTCTACACAAGTCCCAAGATGCCATTTTTCATTCACCTTTTATGGACTATGTGTTCTTTATATCTACAAATTTAGTTGTTTTGGAAGCTTTTGAAAATGTTTTTCAAGGATATTTTGATTTATATTATTCATGAAAAGTATATTTATGAAATTTAGGATAATGGATTTTCATTCATACCATTCATGTTGTACTCTTCAAACCCTCTAAGTAAAAAGCTACATTCTTCACTTTGTTGTCATCCGTAGGTCTGCAAGTTTATGAAAGATTCATGTTGTCAATATATTTTTAAGGTTTAAAAATAATGATACATATGGTAATGGATTAAATTTTATGAGTAAAAACTAAATGTATTTATCTAAACATCTGAGGTTGATGAAAGTTGATGACTAAGCTAACAAACCTAATGACTCACCTACACGACTGTGTGCATGCAGACAATGGATGTGGATGTTTAATATGACTTAAATATGATACAAACCTAATAATATATTAATATTAGTTCTTTATTATGTTATTTCACTTTCATATAACAAATAACCTAGTTGGTGGATCAATTCAATACCACATACAATTAGTCAACTATCTAAGTTGGCACCTATAGTCAAGCTAGGAAAAATGCCTTAACAATGATGTTGATAAGGTAATGAGGTATTCAAGTTTTTTAAAAGGGTTTTTAATTATCATCAATAGAATTATTGAGACATTATAAAGGTCTCTAAATAGGTTTTAATACCTAGAAATCTTAAACTCAATCAAATTTCTCCAAATGTGCACCTACAACTAGCCTCTTAATCTTTCCTTGGATAATGAGAGATAGTGGAATATAAAGGTTCAAATGGATTAAAAATGAGTCACTCATTAAATCAATGACAAGATATAAGATTTTTATTTATTGGGACAAAACTCTAAAACACTAATTTAACATACCTACATAGTCACCTATACACATAGTCAAACCCCTAAGAGAGACCTGTAGGAGTGTGTATGAATAGTGAAAACATATAGATGTTTTTGATGTTTAGGTCTAATGATTCACAGTTTTGAGAATGTTGTGAAAAATCACAACAACAAGGATATATATATATATATATATATATATTGTGATTTTGAATAACTATAAGAAATCCTAAAAGAGACTAAGTATGGTCATAAAGACATAATTCTCTACCCAATCAATCCTAATATGCACAATATGCCTACTCTCAAGGTTTGTGTTTGTTTGAAGGATATATATGAAGGATAAAAAGGTAATTAAATTTTATTAAAACTATGTGATATTACCTCATAAAAAATCATAACCAAGCTTGAAGATGATCACGTAAAACCCTACACATAGTCCAACATAGTCTACCTGCTCTTTCTTAATAATGTTTTCCTTGGTGTAAGAGGTCTTTAGGGTTTTAGAGATATAAGAACAAATAAATTGTATATGAACCCCAATTTATGACCTTACCATATAATAACTTAAGTTTAATCAATAAGTGAGACAAACACAACATACCCTACTCTTTCTCAACCTATAGTCCTAAAACACATACACAAACTTACAACAGTCAGTTAAAGATGATGACCAGTCAATGAAAGTGGAGTAATATTGGAGACTTGGAGAACCCTGATTGAATGTGAAGGACATGTATATAAAATTTCATAAGATCTTAGACTCTTGATAGTGAATAAAAAGGGTTAAAATAGTGAGTTAGGTTCTCTTAGTCATCTTAGCTTAAAAACCCTAAACTTAGAGAAATGAGAGTGTTGGGAAGTTTGATGAAAGAATATATTCAAAAAGCTATTTTAATAGATCAAGATGGATGTCAAAAACCCAATTGAGGTGATGGGAGTTTAAAACTAACTTAGGAAATCTCTCACTAAATCATTTCTCTCTTAGACCTCATCAAATGACAATTTGAAACCCAAGATGGTAGTTTTATTTGCTTGGTAAAGATCAAACATGATGCATGGGACCATAATATCCTATGGTAAGTTATCCACCCTAATTTAATTTATTTTTTTGAAATTGTTTAGAGGATTCATATATCTAATTTTATGAATCATCACTAATAGATCAAAGTACTTTCAAGCTACCTATGAGAACCATAAATACCTATTAAGAGATAAATTAATAGTTATTCCTATATATGAATCATGAAAACTTCCAAACCACCCAAAACTTTTTCTAGACTCTACTTATCTCATGCACATGTACTTGAGCTATACAGATTGTTGTATGGATTGTTGTAAATGCATTTTATATGTGTGTGTTATAGTGTCTTATAGGAATTTTTGAGAGGTGGACACTTATAAATAATTTTATAATGTCCCCTAAGACTTATTTCATCTCCTTAAATTATAAAATTTTCTCATAAACTAATGTAAGTGACTAATTCAACTCCATTTTGCAAGGCAGTCCAAACAGGTTTGTGAAGGGTTTATTTTTGGGAATTTCATGGTTTAGCTATAAGAACATTATTATAGAATACCAAAATTTACATGTATTTTTATTTTCACATGTTTAAATTTAATAACACACTTTTTATATATTTCACAACTTTAGGATGAGTTTAGAGCCAAAATCCACTTTTTAGGCATAAAGGCTTAATTATGCTTAATTGGTAGAAGAGATAAGAAAAAAAAGACTTCCACTTGAATTCAACTCATTAAATTTGGTATTAAATTTTAAGTACAATATGGTCCTATAATATTCCTTTATTTTGTCAAGATAATTATTTTAAATTCAACACGAGGAGATTTACATGAAAAAAGGCTAGAAGGAATGAAGCCTAATTGGGGCTTTTAGTAGAAAACAAATTATTGGGGATATTTTTATGCTACAAAATGGATTTTTTTAGGTCTAATATGAGTCAAATAGGACATCCATTAATTTTGGATGAGATATTGTAACTGAAACCAAGTTTTGACACTTGTGTGTAAAATAAGCCCAAGGAGATGAAGAGCCTTCTAGACACCTTGCAAGAGAAAGAGGTGATGTGTAAAATTGAACCTATTAGGTTCATCTGAGAGGTGTAAAGAGAATATAAATCATGCATTATAAAATTATTTTACCATTAATAAGGTCACTTATCCTTTAACATGTCAAGACAAAGGGGAGTTTTAAGAAGCTAGTCAAGGAGTCAAACATGCATTTCAACCCCTCACACCACTTAGAGAGTTGGAGAATATATATAGGAGATACATGTTTATTTTTAAGTCTCTTATTACTATTAACTAAATAATTTTCTTGGTTTAAATCACTTGACACTTGTATACTCTCTCTCTCTCCCCCCTAGACTCTTCTCTTCTCTCTCACATTCTCTATATATTGAGCCACTTTTGGCTAAGTTTGTATCCTCCACCTATGTATGGAAAGGACATGCACATTTTTTATACTTATAATCAATAAAATATTTGATTTTTCACCTCATTATATTAATATATGTATTGATAAATCTCTAAATGTTTGATCTTATCAAGTGTAGACATGTATCACCTTGTTTGTGTCCTATTTAGCATGCCTCATGTGGTTGTTTATCTATTAATGGTTGTAGTTAGTGTCATCAGGGGATTATTATGTGTTTTAAGATGAATTATTATTCCCTAATATCCTTAAAATTAATTACCCTTATACAAATCATTTATGAAATACATTAATACTATGATGTGTGCATGTTCATGTTGTCTTAAGAGTAGGTCATAGTGTATTATGCAATGTGTGGTATTGGTCAAAAAAGTTTGGTGGATCACCATTGTATTTAAGTTTATTTCAGTAATTCCTTCCCTTTTACAATAAATAAAGTGATAAATTAGTGAAATTGATCCTAATTTATTCATCAATGGGAGATAGGCCCTCAATATAGAGGTTTACCCCTATTAGAGACAACCCACAGGTCTAGGGGTAATCCCATATTTAACAAAATTTAGAGAGGTCTAAACAACCTTATCCTAGGGTGAATTTTTTTTATAACATGTTCCTAGTTAAGGGAAACCTCAAAACACAACCATAAACTATACTAAGTGGATTATCAAACATGTGTTATTGATCAAATAGGGTTAAAATATATTATGAGATTCATAACTTTACATAACAGCTCTTGGTTCCCTTAAAATACCTCTCTGATCTATTAGCTTGTACAATTAATCAACTATATTTTTTTTATAATTTATCCCTTGGACCTTATCCCTTATCCTATAGCCTCACTCTTAATAGTAACCAAAAATAATAGCTATCAACCATCATAAAATAACCATGATCACACTTTTATTTATAGTTGCTTCATCTTGATCACCATATTATTTAGTCAAGGGAATGATTATCTATCTCCAAGTAGACTTAGATACAATGGTAGGTATATGTTAGGGGTATCCTATGATAATTTATACCTTAATACTTGTATATCCAATCACATTTAATTTATATATGTCTCAAAGATATTGTTTTCTCTTACTATCACAATAGTTTTCGCTCGACTAGATGCCATCCTTTAAAGCTATCCAATTTATCATTTCCTTTTATTTACTTAGTATTCATGACTATTTTAATGTACCTTGATTTCATGTTACCATTAATTTAGGTGTTTATTTTATTATATTATATTTTTTTCTTTGCATATTTCCTTAGGATTATGCATTATATTAATTTTTATCTGCACACCATCTATGCATGCCTCAATTTATTTTTTCATTGATCCACAAGTTATTTTAAACTATCCTATAGTTAATATTTAATTTATATATAATCCATTTAATAATTATTGGTGATATATAACTAATTCATATGTTATGCTCTTAAATTAGACTCCCTATTTAATTAATTGTAAGACCGTACTTACATGTGGTATTATGTATTTGAACCACCATTTTTTTCATCTACCTTTACTAATGCATTACCTTTTCACCATATATTTTACTAAGTAGGATTTAATTTTAACTTCTCTTAAAATCTTCTTTGGATCATCAAACTCATCATCCTATACCTAACTTAGACACCTCCTCTTACTCTTATTCTCCTCTTCACTCTTATCCTCTCCTTTATTCTCTTCTTCCTCCTTATTTATACCTCTCAGGGATTTGAATTCAAATTAATTTTTTCAACTCCTCAAATTGTATTCCACACTTATATCCTTTTTCGTGACTTTATGGGATATCCTACAAACTTATCTCATCTCTTTTTTTCTCCACTCCTACAAATTTTTAGTCCATATGGATTTGTCTATCTCTACAAAGAATATTATTTCCTAGAGTGCCTTCATGATAAGGATATTTTGAGAAGTCCCATTTATTTACACTTATTTATATTTAATCATATGGGTATATGAACACCTAATTAAATCTATGTCTACCAATTATTTCATCTAGTCTTTATTATGTGTTTTTATCCATCTCTCTCCTTGTGCACACTTTCCTACTTATTTCTATGGAAATTAGGCATACTTGTGCTCTATTATTCTTCAATTTTGGATGTTAATCACACTCCTCTTACTATCATTGATTAATTTAGTGATTTTTAAAATGTTATGGGTTAATTGGAAACTAGTTATCTTGTTTTCCCTACTCACTTATCAATTTTTTAAATTTATCTCTATGCATCTAGATAGATGTTAGAATCCATTACTCCTCCTCACTCTCCCTTTTTTAGTTTTATTTATATCACATGATATTATAATCTTATAAAATATGATTCATGCCTTTAATAATCAATACTTTTCTCTTATCAATTTGGGGGTGATCTAGCTACTTATTTATTTTAGCTCCTTAATGTCATGCACAATAGAAATTACAATCTATCTCAATTTATTATAGATTCTGATCAATTATCTACCTTCCTTAGGATTTTTATGGTTTTTATACAAGATATATCCTCACTTTCTTCAAATATCATGTAGGCGTATATACTTATCACACTTTCTCACATGTGTCTCCACCATTTTACTCTTAAATAAGTATCATATCCTCCTCACTTTCTTCCTTGTGTACTGATATAAGTGGAATTTTGTTTCTTCCCTATTATTTCCATGATGAAAAATTATTTATATTTTTGGGAAACTTGTTTTCCCATAGTCCTTCTTCATATTCCATAATTACTCACCATATTATTTTTTCCCCTCTTCATAAAATAATATCATCATGTATCTCATGTATTTACATCCTCATTCTATTATTATTCTAGAATTATGATTTTATTTTATTGAACATATTTATTTTTGTAGATATTTCTTCTACCAAATCAAACTAGTCTTCTCTAGTGTTGTCCTTTTCTTCCTTTTCTTCCTCTTATTATTTTCACTATTATACTTTTGGGTGCACTTTAACTTATTACATTATATTCCCTCTTCACCTTGGGATTGGCCACTAACTAAGCATCTCTTCACCTTTATGAAGGATTCAATATATAGTCCATTAAATCCATAATTTTCACTTTGTATTTATTCACCTCCATGCCTTTCACTAGGCATGTATCATCTACCTATCTATTGTTTCTAGATGCACCAATTTTCACATAGTTCCTTCTCAATTAGTTTAATTTTTGAGTACACTTTATTATCTATACATATATATAATTATATCTTATATAGATTGATTCAAAATATACACTCTTCCAACCTACATTTCCAACCTACATTTAATTTATTCACAACTCTTTTTACACATGCTCTACTTCTCTTGGATTATTAGAAACCTTTCACTTCCTGCTAGTTGCCTCAATGTTCACTGATATGATAGTATTTCAATTCTATGAAATATATTCTTATCTCTTTCTCCTAGTATGTCCTCTAACTTATGGTCCTAATATCTAACTCAATGTTTAACACTCTAATATAATTTGTTTCTTAAAATGAAAATATGCTTTTTCATTAATCTTCTACTAGTTGCCTCAATTTCAATGCTCTACTAGCCTTTAACTATATTCACCTATACTTTGCCTCTTCCTTGACACCTCTTGATCATTGCACCATTATGTTAGTTGACTCAATATTTGGTGATATAATAGGGTTATTTATAAATTTCTAAATCATGATTCTTATTTAATTTGTGCCTTGTGATGATTATACTAATATTCTAACTATTTCAATAGTTGGCACTTGTCTAGCCCTAGTTTATTATAATGAAATTATTCATCCTCAATGATTTCCTATAACACCATGTCTATTATATTTTATGTATGTTTCATTCCATAATAATCACATATATGTCACTCATTTTGGTAGATAATTATGCTTATACATTATTAATCAACTTTCTCTACCTTTAGGTCTTAGTTCGCATCCTACAAGTCTCTTCTTTATCCCAGTGTTATTACACATTTCATCCCACACATATATATACTTGTTAATTTTTAGTTGATTTATCCTCACCAACTCTTATTTTTCTTATAAAAAATCTTTTATTTGTTGCTAACTCTTCTCATCTCATGCCTTGAAAATTTGAATATTGCTCATTATATTTAGGAAAACTTAGGTTAAGCTATAGGCTCGCTAATTCACCTCATTATTAGATTTTTATCCTCATTCCAAAGTGTTATAATTAACCCTACCACATACTACATTATTGGAAAATCTTCCTTGGTACATCCTCCAAACCATGCATAAGAAGACTTGACTTATTCTCTTATTCCATACATTTATGTCATTTATGTAGGTTACTCCATTCTACTTAACACATTCTTACATGTTTGAACTATCATGGTGGGGTGAAATCCATGTTTCCTTCACCCATTTGTCTCTATAATAACCTAATATCCTTATTCACTCTTACTTGCATGTTCTCTCCAAACAACTCACACCTAAACACTTATTATTTGGTGTTAGTATTATTAATTACCTTGGGCCTCTTCCAAAAGATGACTCCATGGCCACCCATTCTATTCATTTACTGTTGATACATCCTTATAGTTTTAGGTGGTTATATGAGTATACTACCATGTGTAGTAGTGTGGATACCCCATGTTTCCATCTACTCACTCTTTCCTTTATTATACATATCTTATTCTCCAAAAATAATATTCAGCCCTTTAACATATGACCCCAAAGTATTCTCAATACATGCTTAATTATTATGGAATCCATTACACTCTTGAACATGAAATTGTGCTCAACATTCATTACCCATTTCATCTTATCCTTTGGTCGTTCTCCTCCTTACATTATTATGCTCTATAAAACTTACTTCACTATTTACACTCTTCATCTCTAATCATCTGTTATTGATGGAGATCCTTTTCTTTAGTATATTCTACCCAATATTATAATCTAAAGATTATCTTGTCCCCAACTGCCTTAGATAAAAAGAATCTATTTATGTTATTTGTCTATTCAATTTTTTGTTGGCTGTGTCTAAAAAGTGATTTTGCCTAATCTACTCTCTTGAGATTAACTTCCTTTGATAAAAATTATGTCAACCTTTTTATATATGATCTAATACCTCTAATTGATAATTATTTTAGCATCTCATTCTCAATTTATTTTTACATTATCTGGCTCTAATCAATTTTTAGGCCAATCCTTTTCCCTTTATTTATTGCATTTAACTACCTTTAATCAGTGATTTTGTTGGTGCTCTTTTTTTCTATCACTAGACAACTTCAATGGTTAATGATCAGATAATGATCTTATATTTTGGGCCACCCACTATTGTAATTAAATAATGTAATTATACATAGGTGATTTGGGACTCTAAACTATTACCAAAAATATTTTTTATGATCTTATGTAACTTATTCACTTTATATTGGTTGCCTCATAGTCGACGATCAATAAGTCCTTATCTTATACATCCTCTACTAGTTGTCTCATAGTTAGTGGTCTAGTATTCCTCCTCTCTCAACACTCTTCTTTCATTAGCTACCTCATGATTGATACTCTTATATCCATTTATTTTATTTATTACCTCATGATTAATGTTATATCAGACTTATTTTTTACATAACTCCATTATGTTTTTTGCATTTAAGATATTTTCCTCCTACATTTCCCAAGGCTCTTGATCCTAATATAATACCACATGGTGCAGTCATAGTGTGGGTTCCCAGTTAAGGTATGCCTCACAAAGAAGACATCAACTATACTTATTAGATTATTAAACATATTTAATTGAATAAATAGGGTTACTGTTAGCCAAAATAGGCATACTTAAGAAACTTTGACTAGATATGGCTTGAGGAAGCTGAGCAGAATTCTTGTGGATGGATGATCAAAAGCTGGGAAGATCAAACAAACTTTAGGAGAAGATGACTTATCATTTGCAATATTTTGAAACATTTTAATCAAGATTAAAGTGTAAACTTGATAAATTTAAGGATCTATACCATCATGGGATGTCATGTAGAGAAAAATAGAGTAGGATAGTTGTGGATTTCATAAGTGCACTTGATAAGTCTATCAGAGCTAAAATATCACATATACATGATATTTTTTATTCTAAAAGGTGTGAGTTTGGTATCTCAAGATATAAGACTTCAAAGTTGAAATAACAGAGTAAGACATGTGCATGGATGTCAAATTTGATCCATGAGAAGTAGCCATTTGAGTTCAAATATTTAAAAGGGATATTGAGGTTGAACATGAAGCTAACAAGTGTCAAGATCATGGAAGCTCAAATTAGATCTAATAGTGCATATATTGTCCTCTATTGTGTTGTTAAACCAATAATAAGATCATAGGTTATTAGGATAAATGAAGGATATTTTGTCTATGATGTATTAATCTTGATTTTATCAACAGGTCATGGTAGCTCATTTAATGGTCTCAGATGGCATGCCCCTCTCTCTCCCCATTTTCTCCTATATCTTTCATTTCCCTTCTAGATTATAGCTCTATCTTTGATTTTATATTCTCACAAAGATTATTCAATTTTGAAGAGAAAGAGACTCTCATTTGATAAGGATAAACCCTATAAAAACTTGTAAGAACTACCTCTTGATATATACAAAGACTTTCATTACCTAGCTCTTGCTTTGGATTGGTGTCTAGTAAGCTTGTGCATGATTGCCTTGTGAAGGAGATTCTTCCATATCCATTGTCCTTCTTGTTTACCTCTTTTAATGTGTTTTCAAGCTATTAAAGGTTTAGACTAATGTTATTTCTACAATTAATGTAAGCTCAATGTGAGTCTTAGAGCTCCTATTTTTTTCCACTCATTACTTTTTGAACCTAGTTTATGAAGTAACTGTGTAATTAGCTAGATTATGAGATTGTATGAGCTAGTATTTTTTATGTTGATCTAGTGTGGGTTTAAGCATATGAGAGCCTCATTTAAATTTGGTGCATCACCTTGTTATTTATTAGGAGACCTATTTCCCCTTTTTAACCCTTTTCATAGTAAAAACATTAGTTTAGGTGATCCATCAAGAGGAAGTTAACCTTCTCCAGAGGTTCAATCCCATCATAGGATGCCCACAGTTTGGGGTTTTTCCCATATTGTGACTAGGAGTTTAGGAGCCTAAATAACACCTCTAAAAGCGTTAAACTTTATGTCTCAATAGTTTTTAGCATGCCCAGTGGGACTAAATTGTGTACTAAGTGAGGATTTTTGGTGTTTTCTTCATTCAATCATTCTTTGGAGGTATGTGTGCAAACATCAATGGAAACTCTAAGTATACATCAGCTAGTGAAATTACCCCAAGTGTCTAATCATCATTATCTGATATGTAAAATCAATGTTTTTATAATTACACTTATTCTCTACCTCAACATCCTTTATATGGGATTAGAAATGTTTATGGCCTTGTAAGAGTTTATGTCTCTCTAGTCAACCAGAAAAAAGCCTTAGGGAGTTAAGACTTGATTTTGAAAATGAATTGAGAGATATTGATAGGATATGAGAGTGTTATAGGCAACAAAAAAATATTGAATATCAATCTTTTACTCATGAGCAAGAATCAAGATTTCAAGAAGAATACTTGGTTAGGCAAGACCAAGCTAAGAGAGAAAATGACTATTAGTTGTTCTTGAGACAATGAGAAACTAAATCTAGCCCCAACCTCTTGTCCATTTTAAATCCTAACCCCTTAGTCCACATTATCAAAAACCATCTCTATCAAGCATCAAGATAATCATTAAATACCATTCATTTGAATAATATCAAGCCATCCCATAATGGATCTTATCCTATTCCAATTACCCTGACTATGGCATACCCTATCTTATGAAACCACCCCCATTTTATCCATTTAGGAGGAGAAGGTGGCCAAGCCTTACACATTACACTCATGAAAATCAATTTAGGAAGGTATGAAGAAAGAAGCAGGACTTACTGGCCAAAGAGAATAAGGGAGATATGTTAGATTAGATTAATGAGCTTTCTATTTAAAAGGTCCATGACTCCCTCTCCCTTCCCCAAGAATCACCTAAAAGTGCCTTCAAGGTCTCTAGTTAGAAGGACACTATCTTAATCTACAATCAAGGTGAACTTTTTACCCTCTCACCATCTCCCTCATGGAGGTAAAGCCTATTTTACAGAGAGTAGAGGAGGAGTTTGTATTCATACATTAGTTTGATGAGGAAAATACAAGTGTATACAAGGAGGAAATTATGATAGGTAGTTGACACCATTAAAAATATGAGGATGAACAAAGTTTAGAGATTGATGTGGTTATAGTAGTCAACCAGTTAGTTTATTAGGTTAAAGAGGTCATAAATGAGTAAGAGAAAAAAATGAAGGAGAAAGAGGATCATAATGAAGTATTGTAGTAGTTGTAACATGACTTCATGGAGTAGGTATAAGCTCTAAAAAAACATATACCTCATCCATAACATGAATATAAACTATTAAATTAGGTTGAAGAAGTTGACCAATCTTAAGATCAATTATCCAATAAAGGCAATGTTGATGTATTCAAACATGAAGAAGAATGGTCAGATCAAGAACCATAAGAATGTGATATTCTGAACCTCAGATGGGTTGATATGATACTATATGGCTCATTTCAAAGTGAGAAAATTAAGGATGGTTTTAAGATTGGCATTATCTTATATGACCAAGAGGAGGCTACCTTTTGGGATGAATTACAAATATTTTACCTAAACCTAGATAGTTAGCCTCCATGTTCAAAAGAGCCATTAGGAGAAAATATGGAAGGTGCTCCTATATTATAGCATGGGTAAATATTTGAAGAGATGGAATAATATGTCTACATTATAGACATGTTTGTCCCATTTCATCCATTAGAGAATGAGCTAAAATAGTCATCAATTAGGCATATTAGCCCACCTACCATGAGCTCTCAAAAGCAAGATGTGTTTCATCCTCATCCATTACAAGTGAATGATGATAGATGTTTCCCATTTTACCCAAGATGAAGACACTTGTAATATGTATCCTTATATATATTGGAGTAGTTTTACGCTTTCCTCTAAGTGCCTTGTGCACATTATTTTTTGTTGTGTGATCATTTTGGTCAGTGTGACTTCAAGAGGATGTTTTCAAGCAAAGGTAACCTTGAATAATTTCATATTAGTTGGAAATATAAAGTATTAATACTATGTATACCTAATGGATCAGATAAGGTAAATGGTGTGGGTTCTAAATCATAGCATTCATGCTTCCTAGTTGAGTAATCAAAGATGTTGGCCAAAATTATCCCATATAAGAAGCTTTGAATGGATATGGATTTAGGAAGCTAAGTAGAGTTATTATGGATGAATGATATAAAATTGAGAAGAGTGGATAGAATTCAAGATAGGATCACTTGTCCTTTTTAAGATTTTTAAACAATTAAGTAAGCTTAAAGTGTAAACTTGACAAATTTAAGGATCCAAACCATCATGGGACATCATGCAAAAAAAAATACTGTAGGTTGGTTATGAATTTCATAAGTACACTCGATAATTATATCAAAGATGAAAGATCATATGGAAATGATGTTTTTCATTCCAAGAAGGTCCCCTACAAATTTAATATCTTGGTGATTTTTATATCTAAATATATAAGGCTTCAATCTTGAACTAGCAGAGTAAGAAGTGTACATAGACATCAAATTTGATTCACCATAAGTATCCATTTGAGTTAAAATATTTAAAATGGAACAAAAGGTTATACATGGAGCTAAAAAGTATAGATATCATGAAATATTGAATTAGATCTAATGGTGCATGGGCAAGGATATAGTCAGTGGGTCCAAACAGATCAATAATACTTGATCCATCATAAAAATCAAGATCAATAGTGAAAGAGAGGTAAAAAATTTAGTAAACTTTGAGAATTAATGAGGAGATGTTAAGTGTCATGACCATGGTAACTACTAGGTAAATCAATGATATGCATTTGAGCCATGCAAAAAGAGATCGATGGTGCATGTACGTTCAAAGAGTCAACAAGTTCAAAATGAATGTGAGGCTACCACATAGTGAAAATACAATAATTAGATCGAGATGATTATAGGTTGCATGAAATGAATGAGGAGATGACAAATGACATATTTAGAGAGGCCCATATCAAGATCAATGGCTGATATTAAAATTTGAAGCCAAAAAACTTTAAATGGAGAATAAATGTGACTCAGGTTAAACCAAAATGAATGTTTCAAAGGGTTATGCAACCATTAGACATTAGACAAGCACTGTTAAGGATGAGATACAACCATATAGTCAAGATTGTTAATGATCAATCTCTGTCACCATTAAATCTCTGATAGGACCTATGGTCAATGATTTAGAATGTGTTGACCCTATTTTCCAAAGTTGCAAAATTATTCCATGGATATGTTCATTGATATTTTAGAAGGGAGATCCTCATGTGAAGGGACTTATTGGTTTCCACAATGTTCATAAGGAGAATAGTTTTTTTTAAACCTAATATAATTTAGAAATGAAGATACATATCCTATAATTTTATATTGACATGATAACTATAGGAAAAATAATAAAGGGAATTGGTATTCAATCTATAATAAACTTATACTCATATTTTGAAATTGGGGGTAGATATGTGATTAATGAAGAAGTGTCTTATCTCCCAAAACATTCACCTTCTTGATAATTAGGTACTTATTGTCACTCAAAGAAGACATGACTATGGCTCTATCAGGTTTAAAGATATGAGGATTATTTTTTTGATAAGCAAGTCAAGTAGAATATGGTGTATAATCCCAAGTTAGATACCTAGTGGTTGGAAAAAGAATTTGGAGAATTTAATAGATTTTAAGGGTTTATAAAATATATTTTCTACATGTCAAGATCATGACTCATCACTTTTAGCAAACTATTGTCCTCTGGTGTGTTACTCAACCAATAAAAATATTTGAAGGCTACTAGAACAAATGAAGGTTATTTTATCTATGATGTACTAATCCTAATTTGATCAAAAGGTAGTGGTAGCTCATTTAATGATCTTAGATGGCATGTTCCCTTTTTTCTCCCCATTTTATCTTATAAATTTTGTTTCTCTTCCACATTGTATCTCTCTCTCTGATTTTAGATTCTCACAAGGATTCTTTGATTTTGTAGATAAATAAACTCTCATTTGATAAGGATAGACCCTATCAAAAATTTTAATAAATAAATACTTTCTTTACCTATATCTTTATTTATATTGGTATCTAGTAATCTTGCGCATGATGGCCTTATGAAGGAAATTATTCCATATCTATTGTCCTTCTTGCTTACATATTTTAAGGTGTTTTCAAGCTATTTAAGGTCTATAATAATGTTATTTATACCATTAATTTATGATCAATATTATTCTTAATACTCATATTTGTTTCCATTCATAACTTCTTGAACCTAGTTTACAAGATACTTATGCAATTAGCTATATTTTGAGATTTTGTGACCTAGTATTATCTTTTATTGATTTAGTGTGGGTTCAAGCATATGAGATACTCACTTAAATTTGGTACATCACCTTATTATATTTATTAGGATCCCTATTTAACATTTATAACCATTTTTAGTAGAATCATTAGTTCAGGTGATCCATCAAGATGAAGTCAATCTGCTCCAGAGGTTCAATCCCATTATAGGATACCCATAGCCCAGGGTTGTCCCCATATTATGAATAGGAGTGGAGGATCCTAAATAAATCCTCTACAAGGTTTAAATTCCATGTCTCAATAGTTACATAATAATATTATCTTTGCATCTTTACATATGGTCCCTTGACTACCTTAAATATATCTTAAATCACTCACTTGATTAGCTATACATATTGGCATAGTTCATCCCTTAGGCCTCAAACCTTCTCCCAAAACATAAAAATAAACACTAATGCTAACAAAAACTATCAAAATTTAATAATTAACTACTATTTACAAACATTTTATGTTGGATTGACACTTTTATCTATATTTTTTTTAGATTGATCACCATATTATCTAGGAAAGCCAATGGATAATTATCTATAATTAACCTTGGAAAAAATGGTAGGTATATGCTAGGGGTATCCTATGCTGAGTGATATATTTCACCTTGTATTTATAACAATAATAAATTCATATCTCCTTCATATATACATTTTTATCTCTTATCATCAAATCAATTCCAATCTTTATAGGTATCCTCTTCATAGTTGTTTAATTTATCTTTACATTTTCATACCTAAGGATTTATGTCAGTTGATTTGCACCTTAATTTTGTGTTCCCTTTAATATAGGTGATTATTTCCTTCCACATGTTTTTTAATTTACACAACTCTTTGGTATGTTTCACTTTAGGCATTTTATATATTTAATAATGATGGTAAAACATAAGCACTTTAGGTATATATTTTTCTATAGTGTTTAATTATTTAACATACAAACCTAATTTAATGTTGTAATTTTACATACATACATCTTTTAGGTTTTCACTTTTATATTGGATCTTGTTTTAGGTTCCATGTTTACATACAAACCTATTTCAAGGTTCTTCCTTTATATATGAACCTAATTTTGGGGTTATAAAATTATATATAATTATTGAAAACCCTTGATCTATTATCTAGAAAATAATAGAAGGATAAAATCACATTCATGATATGGGTTTGGTCATTTTGGAGCCATGACATCTCAATTCTAAATGGCATGAGCACATGTTATGAGTAGTAGAAGATCACATACTAATATATGTAGTCCTTATTTTATTATTTTAAGTGTTCACTATGGGGATATTTATTTGGAACTATAATTTATATTATTTTTATATTCAGTCCATATAAGTATATATTAAAAATTATTCAACATTGGAGAAATAAAAATATAGAGTTCAAAATTCCAATGTACGTATATATTTTTTTAATTGGGAATTAACTCGGGCATGAAAAATGAAGACAACAGAGTGTTATGCTATGTAAATATTAAAAAAGTAATAATAAATTAAAAAACATATATAAATATGTTTTTCATAGGGGAAAACCCTTTAAATTAAAAAACTAATCATAATAACCTTCTGAATTATAATATAAACTAGATCATCTTATATTGTTACACCAAGTATCAGTATTTTATAACCTTCATTAAACACTTTCCTATACATTACAATGCAAAAACTAGAACATGTGTATTTAAAATTACAAAAAATTGATTTCACATATATTTATTTATAATAATCATTCCTTTATCAGGCATTTCAATTTTTAACATTTAAATAGCAGATGAATTTAAATTCACTAACTTTTGAGCTAAGTGACCAACATGTGATACTCCTTAACAAGTCCATGTCATAGCACAACCAAACATTGATAAAACCTATTTATTATTATAATGAATCATATATAAGTGTATTACATTTATTCAAATATCCTTTCTTTATTTTTCATTTTTGATAGCTCCTCATAGCACCTTACTTTGACTCATCCACTATGTTCCACTTCAAAATCACCCATAATGCAATGAAATTGAAATTTCTTTTTTTTAATATCCCTACCATGATTATTGTACACTAAAAACCTTTAAAAAATATCATATTAATTCTCCATGAAATTTTTCATAACCATTATTACTTGTGTAATTAAATTACACAACATCAAACTTAGATATTGTTTGTGTACCACGTAGCTTGCACATAGTTGTTTCTTAACAAATTCATGAAAATTTAAGACATTTATCAACACTTTTATTACTTTAAAATATTATTTATTATTAAATTTAAATATTTTAATAAATGGGGGAATATACAAACACCCAAATTTAGTATGATACTTATTTTTAAAATAATTTTCATGTGACTTTAGATAT
>JARHVA010004093.1:692500-715000 GCA_037957365.1 Torreya grandis | reverse complement strand
GTAAACCAGAGATATATTTGAAAATATTTATTTAGGAGATAATTCACTTTTAGAAGCTACTAAGGAAATTCAAAATTTACAAATGTTGTTATAAAATGTGTTTTCTATGTTCCTAAACTTAAGAAAGATTTATTATCGTATTCTCAACCTATAAATGATAATATAATTATAAATTTGATTAAGGATAAATTTATTATTATAAATCAATCTTGTTTGTTAAATACTCAATTAATTCAATAAAATGGTTTATACGTATTTTTTACTTCTTTTGCATATTATGTTTCATCAAAATATAGGAATGAATCTCAATTATGGAATGAAAGATCAAGACATGTTGATTTTATTATTTTATATGATATTTATTCTCATGATCTTATTTTTCATCTTCCTTATATTTCTTCTCATCATGAAACTTGTGAAGGTTTCTTACATGGTAAGTAACATACTAATCCCTTTCACAAGAATCATGATGTGAATTCCCCACTTTATTTATAAATTTTTCATAGTGATGTTATACGACCACTTGATGTTGCATATCTTAATGGTTATTTATATTTTATTATTTTTATTGATGATCATACTATAATTACTTTGTCATATTTTATAAAGAATAAGTGTGAGGTATTATATAAATTCAAATCATTTAAAGAAGTTGTTGAAAATAATTATATTTTTTCTATTAAGATATTAATATTTAATAATGGTGGTGAATATATTAGTAAATAATTTGATTCATTTTTCATTATTTTTTTAATTCAAAGAGAGTTAAAAAATCTCTATTCCCCACAACAAAATGGTATTACTAAAAGGAAAAAACCAAACCATTATTGAAATGGATAGAACAATGTTGCATTATGCTAATGTTTCTAAATTAATATGGATCAAATCCATTAATATTGTTTTGCATATTATAAATAGATTCCTTAAAAAATCTTTACATATTTATAATCCTTTAAAAATGTGGTCTAAAATGAAATCCAATGTTTCTAATCTTAGGATATTTGGTAGTCTTGATTCCATCTTTATTTCTAAAAGAGAAAGAAATAAATTTGATCCTACCTCCTACTCATGAATATTTGTAGGTTATGGAAGTAAATTTAAATGATTAATAGTGTATGATCCATCTAGAATACAATTCATTGAGAAAAGGAATGTTTTCATCCTTTAAAAAAAAAAATTGTGAGCCCTGTATGGAAAGCCGTCAATATTGTTCATTTGATTAACATGGCTTTAGTTTTACTCTTTATGAAGCAATAAATACCTTAGGGGAATTTGATCCAATTTTGGATAAACTAGAGTCTAAATAACCTTATCAATTTAATTTTAAATATAAAATACCTAAATGGGTTGAATATTTAATCTAATAATCTAATCTTGAATCTTAATAAATTGACTAGGATTCAACATTTTTATTGTGTTTTAATGACTATGTAAGAATGTGAACCTAAATGTTTTGATTAATCTATTCAATATTATGGATATAAATTTGTTATGCAATCTGAATATGATGCCTTAATTAAAAATCAAACTTGGGATCTTGTCCCACATCTACCTAAAATGAATATTGTTAGTTGCATATGGATATATAAATTTAAATCTAGTTGAATTGGTAAAATTTAAAAATTAAAAGCAATATTAGTTGATTTTGATTTTAATAAAAAACTTAGGATTTACTATGTTGAAACCTTTTCTATTTTAACAAAAATGATTATTGTTAGATTCATTATTATCTTATAGTTTAGAATGGTTGGATTATATACCAAATAGATGTAAAAAATGTCTTATTAAATGGTTATTTAGAAGAAGAAATCAGTATGACTTAGTCTAAAGGTTTATCTGATGCTAACAGAGATCATATGTGTGTATGTTAAATAAATATTTTTATGGTTTAAACAAGATCCTCAAGATTGTTACTATAATATCACTAGTTATTTTAAAGAATTGGGGTTTTCTAACTATCATTCTAATAATGATATATTTTTTAAAGTTAGAAATGGTAATCTAATCTTAATTATATTATGTATTGATGATCTTCTTATTACTAGTGAACTAATTAGTTTAATTCCTAAAGATTAAAGTAAACTAATTCAAACTTTTTAAATGACTAATCTATGCATTATTCATCATTTTTTAAGAATGGATATATTTTAGGATAAAAATTCAATTGTTGTATCACAATGTCAGTATGCATATAATCTTCTTATTAATTTTAATATGATTAACAATAAGCCTACATCTAATCCTGTTTAAGTTGGTGTTAAGCTTGATCCAGAACCTACTTGTCATAGATCTAACCCCTCTATTTACAGACAGCTTGTTGATAGTTTGATTTATCTCACTATTATTAGGCTAAATATTACATTTGTTATAGGTGTTGCTTCTATATTCATGTAGGATCCATACTTTGATCATCAAAAATTATAAAAAAGTATACTTATTTATAACAAATGAACTATAAATTTTAGTTTATTTTATTCTTATATTGATAATTCTAATTTATATGGATATTTTGAAGTTGACCATGTAGGTGATAATATAGATTATAAATCTACTTCTGGATATGATTTTAAGTTGGTGTTGGTGTTATCACTTGTAACATCAAAAAGTGACCTATTGTCTCTATCTATTATATAGAAGTGTTATGAAAGCTGCTAAATAAGTCATGTGATTACGAAGGTTGTTGTAATAAATATATTTTGAGGTTTCTTGAAGTACCACCCTTTTATCTGATAACCAAAGTTGTATAGCCTAGAAAAAAATCTAATGTAGCAACAAAGAACTAAACATATTGAATTTCTAGTAGAGTATCTTCTTAATCACACTTGATAGATTCTAGCTAGGTTTTTAGTCCTTACCTAGTTTTGTCCTGTGTGGGGATTTTTAACGCATTACCTAGTTTAGATTTTATATTTCTTTGCCTTGCCTATATACATAAGTAATATTCTTTATAATATATAATATTTTGCATGTTTTTGAAATATTTTATATATCTTTTTCATATCTCATTGTGTATATAACAATTATTTTCTTTACAATTAGTTTCTTTTGAGTATATGTTGAAGCATCAATGGTTGTGGTAATGAGCTATTAGAGAGATCTTGGCTGAAGAGATTTGATAACTATTTCATGGTATCAGAGCCACATTCTAATATCCATTACATATTCATCATTTTTACATTGTCATTAAAGAGTATTTTCATGTATTATCTCTTATTTTGGAATATAACTTTTTGTCTACAGACTCCCATATAGTTTTATGAGGAAATTATTTATTTCATGAATTCATATGGTATATAAATTTCATGATATATTATTTTTGAGGTTTTTCTCTCCTCCACAGCCTAGTTCCATGCCATTCCTATCACCATGTTCATCTTGCTCTAAATCCTTTCAATTCAAACATTATGGGAGACTACATTGGAAGGAGGAGATCTAGAGGTATATGATTTTTGAACATCTAGCTAGATAAGATTGTGCTAAAGGGATAAGACTAAGTTAGAATTAGAGAGGACTGAGCTAAAGCATTGGATAAAAGCATTTTAAATATTTTTTGTTTTTCCTAAAAATTCACTATAACTAGCTTGGATGAATCCACTATTATCTAGGTTCTATTTCAATGTAATGGGAGGTGAAAAATACCCTACAAATTAAAGGGGTATGTTTGGAATTGTGACTAGTCACCCACTTATTTCACATAGTTGTGGATTTTATGGTATGTGTATTTGAATAGGAATATTACTACGTGGTGGAAAGAGAAAACTACATATTTATTATTATAAGAGGTCTACATTTAAGGTCTACATGAGAAGTGCATGGAAGGAAATTTAAGGGAGATCTATATTATGTTCCTATAATGAAGAGGAGTTGCATGTATCATTGGAATGATATAAACTTGGTTTTTTCCTGAGAGAGAATCTCTACCTAGTCACTACTTTACATGCACATGTGCATTGATGCATGTGAATTTTGTGATGGGATGATATGTATGTTATTATCTATTTTTGATGTTCAAGTATGAATTACAGGTCGGTAAATCATATCTGGTTCACTCCTAGTGGTGCCTCTAGTTTTCAAAGTATCCTAGTTCAAATATTTCAATGTGGACAGCGCCTTGGTTATCATTTGTATGAAGCATCCCATATTTTTATTCATGGCAGTGCCTCTCTCTTGATTTTTCGTTTAAATTCTCTTTTATTTAATCAAATTTATAATTTATGCCCTAATCTTATTTTACTAAAACTGGCTTAAAAAAATAAAGTCTATTTTATTTAAATAGCTTTGTTTTCTCTTAGTGGGTATTTTTTCTAATATTTGGCCCTAAGTGAGATTACTTTTTCACTTGAGAGATCATAAGGGAATGAAAAAGGGCACTTTTTTTAATTTTATTGATTTAATGAGATTTTTGGTTCTATGTCAATTCCAATGAGTGTTTGGAAGGCTAGGTTTAACCTTAGTTTTAGTACATTTTTTAAATTTTTAGTTTAAATTTTTATTAAATAGGACTTATTCATGGGAACATAATTATTTAATAAATTTTAATTGATAAGTTTAAATCAAGTACTATTTTTTGAAAAATTTCATGCTTCTTTATTTTTCATACATTAGGCCAATTTACATTTTAAAACAAACTAAACTACAAAGTGCCACATTCTAGGGGAGTCTCTTCGCATTGGTTATCTTGCCTTTGCTTACAGTTTATGGTGATGAATTTTTCTATGTTGTGAGCATTTGTTGAGGGAATATTAATCATTTTGCACATACCTTATCTCTTTAGTTTTTTAGATATTAAAGTGTGAGGTCTACTCTAGGAAGAGGTCAGACCCCATCATAGGCAATACAGAATTCCTTCTTAATTCTTTTGAATTGAATTATCATCATTATTTGCACTCATGGACTCATTTTTGGTTGACTCTGACATCCTATTTTTGATTGTACATTATCACTACTATGAGGTTTCTTATGCCATGGGACCTACATTATACTTCACACATTAATTATCTTAGATGCATTTTTGACTAAGCCTAACATCCTTTTTTATGTGCTTTAAGCATTGTTGCTTTTTGTTGTTAATTATTTTCTTGTGCGTTTGCATACATTATGTCTCTTTTCATCATTGTTCACACTCTTATATCAATCTACAACATGCATTAATACTTTTACATAATAGTAGTTCTGTCATGTATCCTTGATGTCCCTTACTTAGTGCCTCACCTTCTTCTATGGAGAAACATTTTTTACTCCTTTATTTTTGGAGCATCTCTCTTGATGGCTTATTTGATAGGATGACAATCTCCTCATTTGGAGATATTCTACTAAATCACACTATATTCCTTATTTCCATATGGTGTTTTTGTGTATGGGTTATAAAGTACCATGGGGTGTTTGATGATTTAGCCTTATCTACCTCCATGCATTTGTGTGCTCTAATTTGGACACCTTTTCACTTCATCAGTTGCTTGTTTCTTCCATCAAAACCATGGGACATCATTTTTGAGAGACATTTTATGTATTTTTGACACCAGTTTTTAGACAATTGACAGTCTCCCATAGCTTGAATTGTAGTTATTCTAGTGAATCCTAGTGTCACGTATCTTTTTTCGATAGTCTCTTTCTACGTGATATGGAGTTATTCTAGTGTATATATTGTCAACTTATTTGTTATTTGAGAAGTGGATTTGAACCACTTCTGTAGACTTTTTTTCTCCACTCCACCTAGTCAGTAGTATGGGAGGTATGGTGTACATTTTTATTCTTTGGTGTTGAGAATTATTTTCATATATAATACTCTTTTGTATGTTCATCAACACTAACAGTCTTCTTGATTGAATCTATTTTAGTGAAGAACAATGTTCGTTGTTTTGTGATCGAGTAGTGGATTTAGACCACACATGCAGATTAAGTTCCTTTATGACTTGTGAGTACTTGGAGTGTGAAATTATTCAACATCATCTTTTAGGGGGATTTCTAGATCTCTTTTTTGGGGGGGAGTTTTTCATATGGGTTTTCTCTATTTTTATCCACTTTATGAGAGTTATATGTATTTTGAAATTTTGAGTGTTTTATAGATTACTCCTTTGTACATGGGTATTTTATTTAGGTAATTTTTTTTATTATAACCCATATGAGGATTCTTAATTAACTCCATGGCATTCCTAGTGATTCGTATAGTGATACAAGTGTAGTATGACCACTAGTGACACTAGTGTGGTAGCCCCACTAGTCTTTGTGTTCACTTCTCAGGATTTTATTGGATGGTTTTCAAGATATGCTTCCTTGGATTTACCATTATACCAAATAATTTAGAGTGTAATGTTTGTGTTTAGTGATCCTCATATTCAGTACCATTCTGACTTCAACTTGGTAGTTACAGTAACTTAACATCCATGTAATTTGATAAGATGGATTCACATCTATAGGGACATGTGACTTCAAACTGCACCCTCTATTTTTATCTCCTCTCTTAACTTTAGAGTGGGTGTTAGAGTATATTATTACTCATGATTGCTATGTCTTTGGTATTTACTTAGTTTTGTCCTATGTGGGGGTTTGTTCAACATTGCATAGCTTAGCTTTTATATTGCTTCACCTTGCCTATATAAGAAGTGATTTTAATTATAATATACACATTTTTACATGATTTTTTAATATTTTATATATATTTTGCATATACTAATTATTTTGTATATAATAATTATTTTTTTTATAATTGGTTTCTTATAAGTATATACCAAAGCATCAATAACTATGGTAATGGGCCATCAAAGAGATCTTAGCTGAAGCGTTTTGATAAACCTTTCAATTTCATATGTATTTTATCTAATATAAGGTCCTCAATGGTGACATTAATCTACATTTTTGATCTACGAATGAAGGAGTGGTATATATTTTCACAAAACCACTTGGTGATCCAAGTTTTTCAAGTTTCGTAAAATTCTAGGCCTCTTAGAGTTTCCATTAAGGGGGAATGTGCATGACAATGTTTCCTCCTAAAAACCATGTGTTTCCTTCTTCTCTATATGTATTCTCATTTTAAATAATTATAATATATCAATTTATGTGATTTAGGTAAACTTCATGTGAAATTTTTTTGTTGTACCTATTAGTTAGAAGCATGGAGGTCCTTATGTTATAAAATGCTTCATTATATGATTGGTTTATTATTCATGAAAAATTATGAGATGTAGTCTCACAATCATGATAAACTAAACTTAATTTATGTAGTTTATGGATTATAATTCCTTTTGTTTCAAAAGGTGATTTTTGCATCATGAAGGTTTTAAATTTTTTGAATATCACATGCCTCATAAAATAATTATAATTTATTCATGGAGTATAATTCCTTTATGAAGGTGAATATAACATGTATCCCTACTTAACACTAAGGGAGATTGTGGGAACATGTAATTATTAGGTGGTGCTAATTGTACCCTTATCATATTTAGAATGGTTACATAAATAAATTTTATTTATTAACATGACGTAATGTTGTGTAAATAGATTAAATATATTATCATTATTTTATATGTTTCTTATGGAGAGGTTGAACCTATTGGTTACAACTTACACCTCCACACCTCAATATGAAAAGGGTTTTATCCCTAGGTGAAAACATAACTATGAACATAATATTATTTTGTGAATAATGTGAGATATATTTATTATATGTGATTATTTTATGCTTGATTGGAAAGAAGAAGTGATAGGATGAAGGATTTTATTGGGTATGTGAGTTTATTATTAGGTTTAATAATATCAACAAATGATTTTTACTCTTTTGAGGTCTTCCAAATTAAATATTTTGTTAATATTAATCTATGTATTATTTTATTTTCAATTGTATTTATCGATCGTGTGTATGCATATGTATTGATTCATGTATTCTATTAGAAATGTGATAATTACATGTAGTTTAAACCCTATTTAAATTACTACAATCTTATAAAATGTTTATGTAAATAGTGGGGAGTGGTTTAGGTTTGTCTAACCTAAAGATATAACTCATTTTTGGGGTCATTTATGCTTAAAATCACAACCAGGGTTTTTAGGTAAGGAATAGGAAAAAAAACATAATTATGCATGAATAAAGGTGCACACACATAAAAAAAATTTACAATTGAAAACACAATATTCATAGAATTTATAAATTTCCACAACATACAAGAATAATACTAGAAAAACCTAGATATTATGGATACTATAAGCATATATATTTATCAATAGTGTCTAGGTAGGGTTTAAGCCTCTATTTTTGACCTGAGTACCTGATGAAACACCTATAACATATTTTCTAATACTGAGACATTTGTTTAGAAATAAAACATAAAATTAAGGTAAGTACATTTTCTAACTTTTGTTTCATCATTTCAAAATATTTTAAGTGAAATATGTAGACTATCAAATTTAGTTCAAATTAATGCATTATTTCTATATTTCACATAATATGATATATTACATCATGTCCTATCCTTAAAATAATATCAATTTAAACAATAAATTAACTATTGGTTAGTTAGATTTATGGTTTGTGTGGAATAAATGGATGCATTTTATTATGTATGTTTACTTTGATTATTTAATTTTCTATTTGAATTTACATTTACATCACATTTTTTAGTAGAAAATGATTTGTTTATGGTTAAATTTTATGCATTGAACATGATTGATAAAGTGGTATTCATAATATTTATTAATAATTAATTTTTTGGATATGATAAATATAATGGACTAGCTACCTTTATTTTCTCTGAGGTGGATGCATGATGGATTTCCCATTCACAAGTATAAAACTAAGAGAGAAAATCATAATGGATGGGGTGGTAGTTCATGACAGCTAGGAGTACATAGAGCTCTGATAACTAACTCAAAAACACATATATTTTCCTTGTCTATACTATTTGGTTTTCATTTAAGTTTGATATTAGTTGTATTATACAAGTTCATTTATTTCAATTGATGCATTGTTGCTGATGTGATTTATATGTGATGAATGGTACCATTATTTTTAATTGTCTTATCTTAATAAATAGTGGATTTAATAACATTTGAGATCTAGAATTAAGATAACTTGTTTTAATTGTTGGTTGTGTTTCTTGTTGGTACCACTATGGACTATCAACTTTGATAGTTTTGTTAATTATGTCTTTGACTGCATGTTTTTGGGTGTTCTAGAAATATTTATAATTAAAGTGGCATCACCCTAATCTATATTGTATACACCTATGATAAATTACATGAGAACTTATAATAAACTAATCTTATTTTATGCATGTGTTTCAAATTATTTGTAAGGTGATCAATTGTGTTAACAAGAATTTTTTATTTATAATTATAATGCTTATTTTAACAACTTTTCAAACCATGCTTAAGTTTTTATAACCTTTGTATACTTTGAGTTATTTTAAGGACAAGAAAAAATGTAACAAATGGGAAATAATTATGATTAGGTTCAAATATTTACATGCAAGTCAACAAAGTTTTTATGTAGAGAGGAAGTTTCAAAAAATAAAATGAATGAGAGTGGGAGACATGACTATATATTCAAACTCTTTTTTAGGCCCATTTATAGGTAAAAATTACAAGCATGCATGTGGGTTTAGTGGAAAAAAATATAGTAAAATTAAAAATAAAAGGTTACTCTACTAATGTAGGGTTTTAAACCATTCAATAAAAAGAGGAGAAAATTGAAGAGGTAGGAAATGAATGAATTTGATAAAGAAAGGATAATATAGTGCTCAAAGGGATATTTGTGCATGTATTTTTATTAAATTTTTTATAGGAAATCATTAAAAATACAAATTACATGAACTAGAGGAAAATACAAATCTCTCTTTTTGCTTTGAATTAGTGTTTTAGTTAGAAATGTGTGTAATATAAAAATGGATAATGTTTCATTTGAAATATGTCAAAATACATGTATTTTAGTTGGATGTGTATTATTTTTTATGTATGCATATAAGTTAAATAAGGATGTAGCTATGGATTTATTCTTTATAAATAATTCCATGTTTTGACCTAGTTCCACCCTAACTATAGTTATAAATAAAACATGTTAAAAAGGGTAAAACCCAAATGGCCAAAAAATATTGATTTTTTAAATATTAAGAGCCATAAATTATTAGGGATAAACACTAATTCAAAGGTAATGGAGTAGAACATAAATGAAGCCATGATAGGATGTTTTCAGTTGCGTTATGTTTCCTTCATTTAGGTGTTGAGTTAAGTGTGATATTGTTTACCAAACACACACACACACACACACACACACACACACACACACACACACACACACACACACACACACACACACACACACACACACACACACACACACACACACACACACACACACACACACACACGTGTAATTCATATAATGACATATTTGGAGATTTTTATAATCAATCTTAGTAGTGTTATGTAATATTAAATGATTTTTTTTTATTGGGTAGATGGAGGATATTGTTACTAGTTGTAACATAAAGTTTTAGTTGTATAATGTTACCAACTATAACATAAAATTTAAGTTGTATTTTATTAGTTAGTTATAGCATAACTTTTTGTGTCCTATTTTAACTTGACTATAGCATAAAATTTTGATGTTAACATTTATAAATCATTTTTAACATTCATATTTGTGTTTGTGTTTATAAGTTTTGGTAGCATGTTCATCTCATCATCTCATGTTTTCTAATTTAGCAATTGTATCTATTTTTATTTTTGTTGAAAATGATTATGGTATGTTTTTATAACATTCAAAACCTAATTTTAGGATTATGTATGAATTTTATTAAAATCACCTATAACATGACATACCGAGGATTTCTATCTAGTTAGGGGGACATATTTATTACCAATTGTAACATGAATTTTTAGTGGAATAATGTTACTAACTATAGCATAAATTTTAGAGGTATTTTATCATTTAGTTATAGCATAAATTTTTGTGTTATATTTTAACTTGACTATGGCATAACATTTTGATGTTCACATTTATAAATAATTTTTAGCATTCATATTGGTGTTTTTGTTTATAAGTTTTGGTATCACATTCATCTCATCATCTTATGTTTATAATTTAGAAACTGTATCTATTTTAATTTTTTTAATGAATTATTATGGTATGTTTTCATGACATTCATAACCTAATTTTAGGATTGTGTATGAATGTTATTAAAATCAGCTATAACATGTCATATTGAGTATTTGTATCTAGTTAAGGGGACATGTTTATTAATAAATGATTATTAAATTTATAATATTTAGGTGGTTTTACACTATTTTGGTGGTTAAGTGTTAATTTAAAATTTCTTCTAGTTGTAGTTTTTTACCCCATTTGGTGGTTGTGGCCTATCATATGTAAAAAAAATCTCATTGGATCTTTTCTTGGTTGCCACACTATAAAATTCTTAGGTTTATATTTATAGTTTGAAATACAGTTAGTAAGGGGCATGAGAAAGTTATATTCACCCTTATAAACATATAAGTGTGATGTTTCTCTCACTTATAGGCTTGTATATGGACAAATATAACTGGTATGAATCTCCCTAATACCCTGAGTTATAATAAACCTTGAAGTATTTATATTAGACAAGGTTAATAATCAGGAAAGGGATATTTAACATAAAATCAAACATGATAAACATAGAATTATGTTAATGTAGGATAATATGAAAACACAATCATCATCTAAAATTTATCAAAAAACCATATAAAATGATTCCAAAAAGAAATAATGAGGGGAAAATTTGAAACAACTATTTAAAGTCCTTAAAGTTAGAGTATACAACCAAATTTTTGCTTCCAATTTTAATTTTTTATTTGTCTATACCTCTAGTCATTTTAATAAAGCCCTATTAAGTTTATTCAATCATAATATTTCTTTTCTAGAGTGGCATCCACTCAACCTCCTTATCTAGTGGTTTATTCCTTAACTCTATCTTCTTATTATTGATATATTTATTCTTCCTACTATGCGAGCGATACCAATATCCCCACTTTATTTAACCCCTAATACCAAACCTCTACCTCTCTCAATTTTGATCTCCTTTGAAGAAAACATATCTTTCAAGTTGTTAAGTTCTTCCACCATCTCCATACATAACAAGTTTTGCATTTCCACTTTAGTCTAGATTTTCTCTAGGGTCCATTCCATATCATTATATTTGTTGATCGAGGGGGGGGGGGGGGGGTAGTAGGGTGAATGCTAGTTATGGGATTCAAATATTTAAAGCTATATTAAGAGATATTTTTCATGGAGGTTTTTCCATAATTATCCTTCCCTCTCTAACTCAGGGACTTTCTAGCCTCAACTTTATGACTCCTCATAATCATCACTTGAGTCCTCCCCCCTATGGACATTAATCATATTGTTAACATATTTTACCCAAAGGGGTTATCCTTTATAGATAATAAGGAGAATAATCCCATAGTGAATGGGTTAATATGAGGGATTGGCCTTAAAGTAATTAATATAAGCTTTGATATACTTCATAAGGAAAAGGGGAGACTAATCATGTGACCCTTAAAATGGTTCATCAGCAAAAAATGGTATGAGAATAAGATAGTGTGCTTGCCCTCAAGGGTGATATAATTCATGATTTGAAGGAAAACTTTGGGCCATTTCTTGGGTTAATAATCTTGAGGGAATTCTTTTTGAGACAAGCTAACTATAATATCATATTTAAAAAAAATTTCATTACCTCTTCCTTTCTTTTATTGTCCTTATAGGATTTTACTCCATCACAACTCATGTTGGTTTCAAGATGATTTATTATGTGTTTAATCATTACTTATGTAAAAATTGGATTGATGAGTGTAGGTTTCAAAGGAATATGTGTATACTTTAATATCTTATAAATGATGTGATACAAATCATAAAGAACCCACTTTGTTGATAAATAATATGCATATTGAGTGTGTATGGTTCTATCTCTTGCCCTAGTAGACATGGAAGGAAGATATTGATGATTATATATGGATTGATATTTTTAGATTAAAGTATATATATTTTGAATGTAAATCAAAAACAAATAATATTAAAGGATTGAAATTCTAACTCATATTTATGGTCTCCTATAGAAATTATCTTTTCATGGAATGTTTATGTAAGATTAAAATTTGTTGTTTGGTTTTTATAATATTATATGATCACTTTATAAATATGTTCAAAATCCCCTTTATTTTTAAATGGTGATAAGTTAGAGGATGGTATATTTTCCATATTTATTATATAGGGTTATTAATAATGATTTTGGTAATTGATTTTATATAGTAGAGAGTAATACTAGGGTGGCCTGAGGTCTATATTTTTAAAATATAATAATACTATAAATATGCTTTAGCCAAAGTAATGTTATAGTTATACACATTATTTATCCATTATAATTTATAGATTATGTTTTCTTGAGTTCATAATAGATAGAGGTGTGTTTAGATTTTATGTGACTAGTTACACGTAATAGTGATTTTACTTGCACATATATTCTCAAAATGTTTTATATGCTCAAAAAATCATTATATGCCACTCTTTGAAGGGAATTACCACTCCCAGTGGGGAAGTGTGTGTGAGATCATCAATCTATGGTTGGACATAAATCACATAGATGATGTTTCCCATCTCTATAGTTGAATCTAAACTAGTTATAATGATTACTCATGTCTATGTCATGGATTTCATGATTTGTTTCATATAATCTCTATTGTATTGTTGTGACTTGACATTATTGTATTTATCTAATTCACATAATACAAGCTATTATAAAACATGTACATTTATTTTTTATCATGTTATACTATAGTATTGGTTATATATTTTGATTATAAATGATTTGGTATACTATGTCTTCAATTTATTAATGTGTTTTACTAATACATTCACTTATATTAACTATTATATGGTCTTACAACTTATAAAAAATTGAGACCCTATGTTGGGGATAAAATTTTTAGTGAATAAAATTTTAATTAGTGGATTAATGTGTAAAGTGTAATGGTTGTGTTTACTTGTTTTTAATCTTGTAAAAAACAATATGATATATCTAAATGGTGTAGATATTTTAAGACTATGTCATAACATGATTATTGTACTTATTTATACAAAATGTGTACTTTTATAAGTTTAATCTAGTTTGGTTTTAACTTGTGGTATTTTATCATGGGTTTAAATGCTCAGATATAATGAGTCCATTAAAATTGAAATTATCTCTCTTATTTTATCACAAGGAAAAATGGTGTGTCTAAGGGTAAATGTTGAGCGAAGTTAAAATAAGGATTGAAAACCTAATTCAAACCTTTTAGAAGTCAAACAAGATACTAAGCTTAATCAAATTCTCATGATCCTTAATGAGACATGGGACATAATTACTACTCTAGAATAGTAATGTTATGGGCATGAAAAGCAAAAGGAACATCAAGATCATGAGGTTGGTCAGGAAGAAAACCATGACCAGAAACATGATGAAGAGTATCAACCTAAAAGAATGATAATGACTACATAACTTATGAGTGATATTAAAAAGGCAAATCCACCTAAACTCTATGGAATGGTGTTTGGATATGAAATAGAAGGCTGGATCATAGAAAGGGATAAGTATTTCAAAATTGTAAATTACTTTAAGGTGACTATATTAATTAGTTAGGTAATAACCTAGTAGACCCACAAGAAGTTTAAATGGGTTTGGACTCCATTACCACCACATAGGATCAGTTTGTCACATTATTTAAGGATTAGTGCCTACCACAACTCTACTTTGATTTAAAAGTAATATTTTTACTTAATATGATGGATGGAGAACTATTAGTGATAAAATACTATTAATAGTTTACTAAAATTATTTAGTACATTCTAAAGTACTATAAATAATAGTGTTTCTAAATATGAGAGTTAATCATGGGTTTGAGGTCTTTGAGAAGGATGTCAAGTAAGATTGTAGAGGTAAGGGAAAAGTACCAAAAAGTATGGAGGACCAAAAAAATTGTTCAAAAATAATAATTAAAATCACAATGGGGATTTTAAAAGTACATTTAATAATAATAATCCCATGTTTAAAAATTATTTAGGGGATAAAAATCCAAGTAATGGATTAAAATATGGCAACATAGGAGGTAACCCATCTAATATAAAGGGACCATCATGTGGATGTATCACTTATGGAGAAAATAATTATGTAAAGGATTAATCTTAGTGGAAACATGAAGTAAATTAAATAACCCTTTGACATCATCTTCTCAATAAAGGACATTCCAAAATTGGATTTATGCAATTATTGATAATCATCAAGATAAATTTAAAATATTTCTAATAGTAGTGGTGGGTACTTTGTTTGGTCATTTTATTTTTATTTTTATAGATACTGGAGGTGCTGAGTGTTTTATTTCTCTTAGTGTAATTAATAAACTACCTTGAAATTTTGGACACATAGAAAATCTGTTGAGTTTATGGTATGGAAATGAATCTAAGGTCAAATTAGATAAATGATTGGTCAAAGTAGAGGTTTAATTACATAATTTCACCACCATAATTATCTTTTTTACATCTCCATAATGATCATATGATGTGATCTTAGGGGTGAATTAGATTTGGAGGCATAAATCAATATTTGATTGTTTCACAAGGAAGGTGGAATTTATAAATGATTTGGTAAATAAAAATCAAATCAAAGGAGAAAATAAAGAGCTTATGTTTAGGTAAATTTGAACCATTTGATTAATTAAGACTTAAAGGAAATAATATTGGGTGTTCATGGTTAAGGTAGATGAAGTTGGAGAACTTAAAAATCTTACCATTGAAGAATATCCCTTTATCAAAAATTTAGGGATGTATTTCCAAAAGATATACATGGATTACCTCCAAAAATGAAATTCAAATTCATAATTGATATCATTCCAAGAACTGAGCCTCAATTTGAGGAACCCTATAAATGAAAAGAAAATAATTAATCAAAATGAAATCCTAAATTCATTGTATGTTTTCCAAAGTGATAATCTGACCTAATGTTTCTCCATGTGGAGCACTAGTGGTTTTTGTCAATAATAAGGATGGACTCTTCATATGTACATATATTGCATGATATTAAGCAAGGCAACCATCAACAAAAAGTATCCCCTACCCTATATTGATGATATATTAGATCAAATTAGAGGTGAAATGGTATTTTAAAAGATTGACCTTAGATTAAGATGGCATAATTTAAAAATAAAGGAAGAAGACATTCTAAAAATTACTTTCAGGACAAAGTATGGATACTGTGAATTGATAGTTCTAATTTTTGGTCTAATAAATGCACTTGTAGAATTTATGAATCTTATAAACAATATGTTTATAGACTATTTATATAAGTTTTTTCTCTTTTTGTCAAAATATGTTATGATACAATCCAAGAATTAAATATCATTTTGAAATCTTGTATTTAGTTTGTAAATACTTGCATAAACATAAGATCTACGGAAAAATGTCTAAATGTGTTTTCATTCAAAAAAAGGTACAATAATTGGGGCATATAATTTCAATCAAAATAATATCAATGGATCTAATTAATATTAAATCCATCATAGAACGCCTAGCATCCAAAAATGTTCATTAGGTGTATAGTTTTATGGGTTTAGTAGGGTATTATAGGAAATTCACACCCAAATTTTACAAGATAACTAACCCTATCACCTCTTTTCAATATAATTAATATCATTTTTATTGGAGTGATAAGAATGAAATATAATTTTATAAATTGAAAGAGAGACTTAATTTTTCACTAGTGTTGATTATTATGGATCATAATTTCTATTTTATGGCCATAATAGATGCTTCTATAGATGTCCTATGTGGATTATTGCTTTAGGAAGGCTTAGTAGTATAATAAAAGTCTATAAAACTAAAGGCTTATGAGGCTCATTATGAAACACATGGTTTGGAATTAGATACAATAGTGTATGATTTATAAGTTTGGAGGAATTATCTATTTGGAAAACATTTTGAACTGAAGACTAATAATCTTGGACTCAAGTATATCTTCATGTAGTAGAATTTGAATGCTTAAAAAATGTGATGTATTGATTTAATTTCATATTATGACTTTTATATCAGTTAATTATAATATTTTTGTATACACTCTTAGATGTATAAGTTGGATATCAGTAGTGGATACTATCAAAATTAATTTCCAAGATCATGTTTTGAAATTATCACTAGAAAATGAATTTTATGAGAAGGTTAAGAAATATCTAGCATAAAACATTAAATATCATAGATATGAAGATTTTAATTTGATAAAGATGAACTCCTAAATTTTAATGAGATAATTTATGTGTTGAACTAATAAAATTTCAGAGTTTTAGTGCTCAAGGAGTTGTATAATTCTCATTATTTTGACCATCTGAGAGTGAGAAAGATTATTGAATATTTAAAACCATTTTATTTGTGGAAATTAATCAATAAAGATGTAGTTTATTTTGTGTCAAGATGTTTATAATGTTAATGACTATAATCAAAACATCTTATGGGGTTATTATACCCACATGACATTATAGAATGGAAATGAAAATTCATCAATATGGACATTATCTGAGGACTACCCATGTCAAGGAATGGACATGATAAGATATTGGTGGTAGTTGAGAAAATAGCCAAGGTATAACATTTTATACTAATAAATTTTACATATGATGCACTGGTTCTAGAAAATATTTTTGTGCAAGAAATTTAAAGGTTTTCTAGAGAAAATAATTTTTGATAGACACCCTTACATGAATTTTATATTTTTACAAACCCTTAATTCATCCTTGTCAACTCAAATTTAGTATAGCCTATATTCCTAAAATAGAAGGGAAAATAGAAAGGGTAAATGAGGTTTTAAAAGATTTGTTGAGGAAGTATTTCATAGACTAGAAATACAAGTGGGGAGAATACATTCCATTAGTTGAGTTTTCCTACAAGAAATCATTCCATTTACTTTTAAAAATAGATCTGTTTGAGGTATTATATGGTAGAGAAGTGTATAAAACCTATCAATTGGGATAAATTAGAAGATAAAATGCTTTTTCAGCCTAAAATTATTGTTAAAATGGAAAAACAAGTAAAATTAATTATAAAAGGTTGGTTGAAGCCAATGATATGTAGTAAAGATTTGTTGATTTGAAAATAATAACAAGGTAGTTCAAAATCAGAGATAAAAAAAATTTATACATGTTACACCATAAAATATCTCAATCAAACTTGGAAAACTAGTAAACTATGGAAAATCAAAGAAATTTGAACATAAATATGTACTAAATTTCAAATTTATTGAATTGATAACCATTCTTACTTAGCCACTTGATTTGACACCACTAGTAGCTCAGATTTGAAATGTTTTTTGTCTTTATTATTTAAATAAATATGTGGTTGATCCTTCTCATTTACTTGATTAGAACTCATTATAAGTTATGGATCCAAGATTGGTAACAATATAGACAATCAGAATACTTGAAAAACATAAGCTCAACTTGCATAATATATAAATGTCTCAATTCAAGGTCTTATGGGACCAATATTCTTAAGATAAGACTAGTATTCTTAAGATAATTCTACTTTGGAGGATTATGAGAAGTTTATTAGGTTATTTCCTCATTTATTTACTTGATATATATTTTTCTAGACCTAATACATTTTCATAAATTTTTATTTTGATAATAAGTCTTTGGGACAATGACTTATTTACATGGAGGAGGATGTTACATTATGTCCTACCCTTAACAAACTTAGATATTTCTTATTTCCTTCAAGAAAATATTAAATGGGAATCAAATAAGTGGGATATTTCTGTGACTTATAAGTTTATAAGGGAAAAATATAACTTATATGAACCTCATAATACCTTGAGTAAAGATAAACCTTGAAATATAAATATATGGTATCAAGTTGAGTTCTTATTTGTGTTATCATTGTGTATGTAAAACTTAGATTTATGAGTCTACATTTCAACAACAAATGTTTATACTTGAATGTATTATAAATGATGTGATAAAAATTAGAAGTAACCCATATTTTTTTATAAGTAATATGCATATTGAGTGTGTACAATTATATCTCTTGATTTAGTACACATGGAAGGAATATAATGATGATTATATATGGATTGATCTCCATGGATTAAATTATAAAAAAATTAATGTAAAGTGAGAAAAAATATATTTGAAGGATTGAAATTGCAACTTTTATTTAAGATCTCCTAAAGAAATTATATTTTCATGGAATGTTTATGTCATTTTAAAATTATTTGGCTGATTTGTATAATATTATATGATTACTTTATAAATAAGTTTAAAATTCCCTTTCTTGTTACATGTTGATAAGTTATAGGATAAGAGTTTGTCCATATTACTTGTCCATAGTTATCACTAAGGGTGTTGAAAATTGTGTTTACATAGCAAATAGTAATGATAGTGTGGACTAAGATCCATGTTTTTTTAATCTAATCATACTATAAAAATGTTTTATCCAAATTAATGTTAGAGTTGTATACAATATCTATCCATTGTATTTTCTAGTTTGTGTTTTCATGAGGTCATAAAAGATAGAGGTGTGCCTAAATTCTATGTGATTAGTTGAATTTAATAGTGTTTTTACTTTTAAAATGTTTTAAGATGGTTTTAGATACTTGCATCATGATTATTTACCCCTCTGTGAATGGAAGCACCACTCCAAATGGGTAGATGTGTGGGAGACCATTGGTTTATGGTTAGAGTTAAATTGCTCAAATGATGCTATCCCTCTCTAGAACTAAATTTGAACAACTTTTGATTCCTACTCATGGATATCTCATGGATTTCATTATTTGTTTCATATAATCTCTATTGTATTATTGTAACTTGACATTATTATATTTATCTAATGCACATAACATAGACTATTAGAAAACAAATGCATTTATTGTTGATCATGTTGTACTATAATAGTGGTTGTACATTCTAATTATAAATGATTTGGTAAACTATGGATTCTATTTATTGATGTTTTTTACCATTATATTCTCTTATATGA
Source organism: Torreya grandis (assembly GCA_037957365.1). NCBI lineage: Eukaryota > Viridiplantae > Streptophyta > Pinopsida > Cupressales > Taxaceae > Torreya > Torreya grandis. The sequence continues at coordinate 694,989 of JARHVA010004093.1, read as the reverse complement.
ACAGTTGTATGGTATTACAACTTTTGAATAATTAGGACCCTATTTTAGGGCTTAAATCTTTAGTGAATAAAATTATAATTAATGGATTAGTGTACAAAGTATAATGGGTATGTCCATTTATTTTAATCTTTAAATAATAACGTGAAGTATATAAATAGGGTAGATATTTTAATACTAGTTTTAGAATGTGATTATTGATCTTATTTACAAAAAAAGGCACAATTTTTTAAGTTTAAATCTAGTTGGGTTATAACACGAGATATTATTTTGTAGGTTTAACATAGTGAATCCATTAATATTGAATTATCTCTCTTGTTTTATCAAAAATATAAATGGGAAGTCCATGGGAAAATGTTGAGGGAACTTCCAATCAAGATTAGTATCCTAATCCCAACCTTTTATCACTTAAACAAGCTACTAATTTTGATTAAATCCTCACATTAATTTATGATGTAAATGTGAGTTTGAATGGTAATGAGAAACCATTTGTGTACATGAGAAATCATTAAATTATTATATTTCCTGCTTGTTCAAGTGATAAAAGGTTGGGATTAGGATACTAATCTTGATTGGAAGTTCCCTCAACATTTTCCCATGGACTTCCCATTTATATTTTTGATTAAATCCTCACATTAATTTATGATGTAAATGTGAGTTTGAATGGTAATGAGAAACCTTTTAATCCTTAAATAATAACGTGAAGTATCTAAATAGTGTAGATATTTTAATACTAGTTTTAGAATGTGATTATTGTACTTATTTACAAAAAAAGGCACAATTTTTTAAGTTTAAATCTAGTTAAGTTATAACACGAGATATTATTTTGTAGGTTTAACATAGTGAATCCATTAATATTGAATTATCTCTCTTGTTTTATCAAAATTATAAATGGGAAGTCCATGGGAAAATGTTGAGGGAACTTCCAATCAAGATTAGTATCCTAATCCCAACCTTTTATCAATTGAACAAGCTACTAATTTTAATTAAATCCTCACATTAATTAATGATACATGGGACATAATTAATAATATAGAATAGGAATTTCATGGGAATGATGGGGATGAGGAACATGATAAAATGAGGTTGGTCAGGAAGAACACCATGACTAGAAGTATGTTAGATATCATCAAACTATGAGAGTGCTAGTGGGTACATAACTTATGTGTGATATGAAAAATGTGAAACAACCTAAATTTTATGGAATGGTGTTGGGAGATGAACCATAAGGTTGGATCATATAAATAGAGAACTATTTAAAAAATTTAAATTATTTTGAGGTAACTAAATTAGTATGGGGATCATACTAATTAGTTGGTGAATCAACAATGTAGTGGGCAAATACAAAATTTTCAAATGGATCTAGACTCCACTACCACCACTTGGGATAAATTTATCACATTGTTTAGGGCTCAGTGGTTTCCATAGCTCTACTTTGATTACAAGCTGACATATTTACATAATATGAAGGATAACTATCAATGATAGAGTAATAGTAGTAGTTTAATAAATTTTTTAAGTATGTTCTTTGATACTAGAAATATTTTTTTTAATCTAAAATTTCATCATGGGTTTTATTCCATAGATTGAATGCTTATTAGATGCACAAGGACCTAGTTCCATGAATCAAGTCTTTGAAAAAGTTGTCAAGTAAGAGAAAAATCTCAAATAACCTATACAGGTTAGAGATAAGTATCATAAAACATTTGGAGGACCAAAAACCTCATTAATAAATAAGAATAGGAACTAGAGTGAGCATTTTAAAACTAGGATTAACAATAATAATCCTAAGTTTAATAATGCTTCAAGGGATAAAAATCCATGTAATGGATTTAAACATGGGGACATAGGAGGTAACCCACCTAATAGAAAAGGACCACGAGGTGGATGTTTCACTTGTGGAGAAGATCATTATGCAAAGGACTATAATCAATTAAAACATGAAGTAAATTAAATAACCCTTCAACATCATCTTCTTAGTAAAGGACATTCCAATAGTGGATTTATGTAGGTATTGACAATATTCAAGTTGAATTTAAAATATCTCCAATAGAAGTGTTGGGTACTTTATTTGGTCATTTTGTGTATTTCTGATAGATATTGGAGATAATTAATGTTTCATTTATATTATTGTAATTAACAAACTACTTACATGATTTGGACATATGGAAAATGTGTGGAGTCTATAGTATGGAAAAAAATATAAGGTCAAAGTAGATAAATTCATAGTGGAAGCAAAGATACAATTACCTAATTTCATCACCATTGTATACTTTTTTATATCTCCGCTAAGATCATATGGTGTAATCTTAGGGGTGAATTGTATTTGGAAGCATAAAATAAAGGTTTCTTATTTAAAAAATAAGTTAGAATGTCTATAGGATTTGGGAAATCAAAATCAAATCAAAGGAGAAAGGAAGGAGCTTATGTTGAGGTAAATTTTAGCCATTTAATTAAAGAAGAATCAAAGGAAAAGATGTTAGGTTTTTATG
>JARHVA010004093.1:617500-687500 GCA_037957365.1 Torreya grandis | reverse complement strand
GCTTTTGATAAAAACTCTCTCAAACACACACTCTCTCTCTCACACACACACATAGTTTCCTCATCTAAACTATTTGATTTTCATTTTAGTTTGGTATCAACTATATTATATATTTTTTATTTACTTCAATTGTTGTCTTATTGCTAATTCAAATCATCTATGGTGAATAGTAATGTACATTAGTAATCCAAATCAATTTAGTCCATGTGTTACTAGATTAAAACACAAATAAACATAAAGGACAAAAAATAATAATTCTACTCCATAATGGGTTTTATAAATGAATTGTAAGAGTTATTGAAATAAGAAATACTACCATCAAACCTTCCCAAGATCATCCATCCTTCAAAGTGCAGCCAAGAAATGTGATTTTCCCTATATTTGGTGCTCCAAGTTTTTGTAAATGATGAGTATCAACCTTTTCCATCATCTCTCAATGCACCAATGAATCATGCTCATGAATCTGGTCAATGTATACAATTAGTTGAATCTCATCTATTACAATTTTGCATAATAATTTTGCATGAATGAAGATAAAAAATGGTGGTTTTGGCCCTATTATTTATAGCTTTTTTAGAAATGACAAAAGTCAACCAAGACCATACATCTTGATATTAAGATGTGTGGCCATAAATTAATTCAATTTTAGAGGCTCTAGCCATAAATATCCTCATTTATATTTGGAAGAATGGGTCATTAATGAGGCATGAGAGGGCCTAAACTAGATATTTGTTCTACTAATGGCTTGTATATGCCACCCCATTGATGTTGTCATAAGGTGATTCAAAATTTAAGAATGAATTTCAAATTAATATATTTTCAATAACTTCCATAGATTTTTCACTTAAGCCCTTGATTTGGTTTAATTTTATTAAGTGGGTTTAATTAATTTTATGAAATTATTTGGAAATTGGTTTCTCACTTAATAAAATTAGTTGAAATGACAATTTACTAAGTCATAATTTTATTTTAATATAATTAGAGAAGGTATTAGTTGTGTGTAGAACAATTCCCCATTTAGAGCATTATGGATGTGGAATAACACATACAAATGATGTGTGCTTTTAAATTAAAATAATTTAGTTGTCTAGATCATCATTTTATGTGGTCATAATTTAGCTTGAAGTGATTTGAGGAATGAAAATAATCACATAAAATGTATTTCCCCATTCAGGGATACATTTGGCACATTTACATGACAAATTTGAACTATTTAACATGTTTTATTGATTTTGGTCCAAATTGTGTGTTTTTGCAGAATGTTATTTAGATTAACCATTTTAGCACAATAGTGATTTGGATTGGATGTATAGATTTTGTCCCTATTTGAGAATGCATGGTAAGACATTCAATCAAAGTGACATATTTTCAAATAATGATAGAGTGTTTAGAAATAAGCTAGAAGGTAATGAACCATGATGCCCCCTTGAGAGGACATATGAGGATGAAAAAGAGGGATGGACTCTCAAAAAGAGAGAAAGAGTGAAATTAACCCACAAATGAAATTAGATCCATATGAGTTAATGCTTGCACATGTGGATTCCAAATGATCAAAATTAGAATGGAATATAATAGGCCCCAAAGTGGGGGGAAGTGGGAATAATGCAATCCCAAAATAGAATCAACACACTTTGACATACCCAAAAGAGGGAAAAAGTTATAAACTTAGGGAATTATCAATCTTGAGATAAGTTGCACACATTAAATTACCAGAACGAGGGTAAAAATTGTAGATCTTGGAATTAGAATAAATATATTAGCATTGATCTAGAGTTTGGAGGTCAATGAATTAATAATTTGCCCTAGTAGAGTGTATTTGATCAGTTGATAAATTGATTTTCCCTAGTAGCACTAATTTTGATCATTGATAATTTAATTTTTCCCTAATAAGGATGATTATATTGATGATTGGTCTAAATATTTTGCCCTAATAGAGAAAAATTGAAATAATAGATCAACGATATAAACCAATTCATCTATTAAATATGAGTGGGTATAAATGTATATGCAATGGTTAAATTACTAAAGAAGCCACCAAAAACTAGACATATGAGAATGCTCAAAGTGATGAAAGAGATGATCAAAAAAATGAGGGTGGTTGAGCTTACCCCAGATAGGTCATGTACCTAAACACTACCTATATAGTCTAGATGAACCTCAAGCTAATGTAGTTCTCCCAATAGTGGGAGAAAATAGAATGAGGAACAAAGAATAGAAGAAATATGAACCATTGTTCAATTAGGAAATCATGTTAGGTAGTAGATATGTAGTATAGTGCCCTTTACTATATGCTATAATATAATTTAAGAGATGCACATCCCAAACTAATCATATAAATAGTCAATTAGAATCATAATGTATGTCAAGAGATGTAAGCCTTACATTGAGTCTCGATAGAGGTATGGTGTATTTATAAATGATTTTGAAGTTTCATTGATGATTGGACTTGGAATATTTTGTGTTTACTATAGAAAAATGAGAATATGCATTATAAACATGAATGACCTATAATGACATTGTATTTTTATTGGAATTGGCTAGTTCAAATGTGAATATTTATAACTAAGGATAATGATAAAAACTACCAATACTAGAGTTACAACTATTTGCATTTAAAAAAAATAAAAACAAGAAGAAAAGAGCAAATACAAGAATGTAACCTAACTTAAAATCAATATATAAATAATCAAGATTTAAGTAGGAACAAGAATGTATAGAATCAAAGAAATAACAACATAATAAACAACATGAAAGCAAGATATGAATAATCAAGATCCATGTGTATTAAAAATATGTACTTGGAAAACAAAACAAAATAACAAGTTAAATACAACTCTAAACAAACCAAGCCTAATTAAAAATAAGACCAAAAGTGATTATAGAATTTATTTGAACTGAAAATAACAAAATAATACAACACAAGACCAAATAGTAACACCAAAGACAAAAATAAAAAAACACCAAGAAGAAAGAACAAGAGAATAAAAATGAACAAAATATTTAACAAAATTAATGGAGAGACAATAAATCACAACAAAACAATAATAAAAATCAAACAAACATACACAAACAAGAGTTAGTCACAATGTTAGTGCAATCAAAGAAAAATATGAATGGTTTTTGAAAGTGTAATAGAGGCATTACTCTTTGTAATAGGGTGATCCCTAATCTAAGAAATAACAAGACTAACACAATAAAAAAAGAAAAAAAAAAGAGACAAAGTTGCCCCCAAGTTATATGGGAAAAACATTAAAAAAAATGGGGGTTAAAAGAACAAAATTAAGGGATGGTCAAACTAATTATAGATGTATGAGACAAGTGGATGCTACCTACATAGTTCTATGGATGCAATATCCAACATGAACTTCAGGCCAAATGTAGTTCTCCCAAGAGATGGGATAGAAGATAAACTAAGATAATAAAACACTATTGATGTTGTAGATTAAATAAAGAAATGGGCTCACAAAATGGTGATAACATTCAAATGAGTACTTGAAAAATGATGAAATTGTTCAAACTTGAAAATATTCAAAACATGGTGAGAGCATGGGCTTAATTTTCTCTTGAAATGGTGAGAGCATGGACTTATGTTATTCTCAAGATGGCAAGAGAATCGAAAATGGGGATTGAGATAACCTCAATGTTAATTGAGCATATCCCATAGTTCCTCTTAGAAGGTTTCACTAAGGAACGTTGAGTTTTGACCTTGATTATATTCTATCATCTTCAAAAAGGTTTCACTAGAATATGTTGAGTTTGGAATTTAATTATACCTTAGCACCTTTTAAAAGGTTTCACTAGGAGATTGTTCTTCTTATGCATGAATGTGTTCTTTATCCCTTAGATATTATACAACTAATATGTTTCAATGGATGTAGTTCAATAAGATGTTATTTTATCAGTCCTAATCAACACTTGTGGGAGGTGGAATGATAATATAATGTCTATGTTGGGTTGGGGTAATGGAATGATGAAAAGTATCATAATCCTCATAGAATATAATAAGATAACTTGTGTTGATACTAAAGTAATCATCTTTAAAAAATGTAGGAGGATCAACATATATTCAAATTTATCTACAAGTCAAGTGTAACTAATGTTATAATAGCCATGACTATATTTTGATTTTAAAGTCGATTCCATCTCAAGGGACTCTAAATATGATGTTGAGATTTATGTTGATTCTGTTTTTGATGTTAAATATGATATTGGTTCAAAAATTAAATGTAACTCTAATTTAAATTATTTATCTAGTGTGAATGTTGTTATAATCATATTTTGTTGACTACTTGGTATAGGACAAATAAGGGCCTATTATGAAATAATAGGATATATAAAAATAGATTAATCTAATAAGGGTTCAACATACACTAGCTCATCTAGGTGAAGTCCCTCAAATAAAGGGAATAACTCGAGGGGTAACTCCACAAATACTGGATTGTTAAATTGAGACTAAAAAACAAGGGTAAAGAGGTCAAGAGATAACTCCACAAAGACTAGCTTTTCAAAGGGGTTTATCTCTTTAAAAATAGGATAATGGTTGATATAATTAATTTCTCAAAGGTGGTTATAATCATTAAGAATCAATTCAAAAAAAACTATCTTGTCAAATTTAGACTCCTCTATAATAGGTATAGTATAAAAGGGTCATTCAACACAGGCAAACTCAACACAAATGAGTGGTTCAAAAATAACATCATGGCCTTGGTTTATAATTGGTTTCAAAATATCAATTATAAACACATTGTGGTATTTAAAATATGGCTCTGGAAGAGGTAATAGTTGGCTCTATTATGGATCGAAGACCAACACAAATTTTCTAAAGTGGGGAATAATTGATACAAGATGATTAATGGTTTGTGGTTAAATAATAAGCTCTCCAAAAATTAGACTATCAAAGAAGGAATCAACAAATACTAGTTCATCAAATTGAATTTCTTAGATAATAAGTTCAATAAATACTAGCAATGGTCCTAGAATGGTAATTATTTGGTATTGAGAAGTTTAGTTTATAATGAAAACCAAAGGAGAAGGGCAAAAAATAGTGACCCTCATGCACTATAGAGCCTAGTTCCTCACACAAGATGAAAGAGGGGAACCTATAATGGTAACCATAAAGTACTATAGATCTTGGTTTCTCACACAAGTCAAAGGAGGATAACTTAAAATGGTAAAATTAAATTACTATGGAGCTTGGAGGATCACACAAGCCAAAGGAGGATAACCTAGAATGGTAATCTTTGAGCACTTAAGAGCTTTGTCACCCACACAAAATAAAGGAAGATAACCTAAAATGGTAACCTTTGAGCATTGATGATCTTAGTTGCTTGCATAATTTGAAGGAGAATAATGGGGTGGGTGTATTAAAATTGGCATGGATTTATTTGGTATTTAAACATTAGGCTCAAAGATAGTAATATCCTCAAACATGATGGATTGCTCATGTCCATCCTAAAAATTCCCTTCTTTGTAACTAGGGTTGTAAGAGACCCCACTATGAGTATACCTTTACAACATTTTTATAATATTATTCTCTACATTTACTAAGATGTGAAATATGTTTTTCAAACATTAAAATATGTGTTTTGGATTTGTTCAAACAAATGGCAAGGTAATATGAGACTATAATTAAAGAAGTGGTGTAGTGCCACATAATTAGAATAAATTTCTATGAAATCACTCAACTTTTGTGGGTTGAAATCATCAAATTAGAAGATGGTATGAGAACATTTAAACTTAAACTAAAAGATATCACAATAAACTTAGGTTAAATATACATAAATATTGTAAAATCCAAACAAAACTATGACAAGTTGTGACTAAAAAATTATAAGAGGCTCTTTCTAATTAGGAAGATAACAATGTGAACCAAGAATCCCAAAACATGAATTAACACAAAAAAATTTAAGTATAAAGCTAAAACTAAATGGGTAAGAAAATGCTACCACATGGTAATAGGATGTTGAATGGTATAAGAACTTAGAGTGTGAGCAAATTAAAGATAATATAAGTCCACAATGAGAATAAAATGATGATGAGTCTAGGTAATGACCTTCAATCCAAACAAAAAATCGTACCCAAATTTACTCAAACCAAGTGCAAACAACAAACTGATAGCACCTTGGCCTAGAACTTAGAAAGATGAGATTTTGAATTCAAATTAAAAATGAAGGAATATGAGATTTTAAAAAGATGGAAAATAGTCTAGAATCAAATGGGAAGCATACTTTTTTTTAAAGATACGAACATGATGTTCTAAATTATGTTTTGAACAAGGCAAAAAGTGATTTTGATTTGGTCAACGTAACACCTCCTTGCTCAAATAGAATGGTGTATAACAAAAGTTTTTGTTTTTATGACATTTTTAGCTTTTCAAAGAGTTTTAGACTCAAAAAGATAAATATTTAAAGGATAAAATAATAAAATACACCTAAATGTAATGTCCACAGTCCTAATATTGACAAGGTTGCATGGCACTATAAAATTCCATATATATATTTACTCTTGTGAGGATTTTAAGAGTTAATCTAAAATTAAAAGTGGATAAATAAGTAGTGTTTTTACATTCCCATTATCTCATGTGATTTTGTGCTGACATGAAACTTTTGGCTACTTTCCTTACATCAAAAATATATCCACAACAAGTGGGATTATTTTAAAACTAAATTTTTGTGTGTTTTTTAGATGGTCCCAAGTGTGGCTAACAAAAAATATGCTCACGTCATTTATATATGAGTTAAATGGATTATTTTTTAAAAAAATTGTCCTTTTTAAAAACACTACATGTATCACTTGTTTAGTGTAGTATGATGTCTGAGTTACCCCTACAGTTTGAGGTAGTATCTTACTAATGAAGCTTGTTTAACCACTCAAACAAGCATCCCAGTAAGTTAACCTCAATTTTTATAACCTACTATATTTTTGGGTTGAAACAATTCTAAGATATGAATTATTGGGTTGATGCTTCCATATATAACCCATGAAGAGGCTACGAACTCCCGCTCACAAGGTAAAATGCATAAAAATAAAAGATAAGTTAAAAGACTTTAAGGTTGCATTTGGATCACCCAGTTCATATGGATTTGGGGAGGGACTTACATTATTTTCATGATTTTGGACTAGAATAAAGCAAGGAAAATAAATATAACTTTTGGTCACCCGAGCTCCCTAAAGGGGATTGGGCAGAGCATACACACATCAATAATTTTGCAAAAAATAAACAACTTTGAAAGAACAAGCATAAAATAAACACTCTTAAGAGTATGTATCTAAGTGTGAGTATTTATTTTATATCACCAAAGTGATATTTTTATGAAAAATTTCCCCTTGGACTTATTTTATATACTTTTAAAAACATTCACAAACAACTAAGCATAAAAATAACTAAGTTCCTTTTCAGGTATGAAATAAAATATTCAAGATTTAACGAATTTCAAACTTATGACTTTTTCCATTTGTGACCTAAAATTTTTAGAAGGTTTATGCCTACTTATAATCTGAAAAGTAAATTATAAAATAATATTTAAAAATAAGCTCTCGAGTCTTTTTATGTCTTAGAGATCGACTTCGATCCACACATGGATCGATGTCAGTTCACATACATCTATGTCAATCAGCTCATAGATAGTTTGATGTTGGTTGACAGAAATTGACATCAACTCCTAACAAAATATAGGAAAATAGAACATGGTTTTTCATAAAAATGTGGTCATAAAAATGAGCACAAAATCGAAAAATCTCTCTGGATCCTATAAGAAAATAGTCAAGAAAAGAGTACGAAAGATTATAAAACAAAATAAAAATAAGAAGCTTCAAGAAAAACCCATTGATCACACTTTTTGTGATGTTATTCCCTTCACATTATGATCGATTCTAGTTTTAATAGGATTGATGTTAGTCAAACATAATCGGTGAAGGTCTCTATGTAAACTATTTATCACTTAAAAAAATAAAATACATGAAAAAAGAAAATAAAACATAAATTTTAAAGACTTCTAATCATTAATTATAATATATAAGAATTGCATATTAGTCTCCTTACTTGTATGAGATGTGTGGTCCCGTTCAGTGTGCCAAAATGTAGAGTAAGAATCTAAATCAAGTTAGTCCATACATTAGTAGATAAAATCCCAAATAAGTATAAAGGACATAATGTAATAAGCCTACTCCCTCATGTTATTTTGCAAATAAATTTTAAGAGGTATTAAAAGAAGGAATACTACTATCAAACCTTCCCAATAACATTCATCCTTCCAAGTGCAACTAAAAAATGTGATTTTCCCTAGATTTGGTGCTCCAAGTCTTTGACAATGATGAGTATCAAGATTATCTATCATCTCTCAATGCACCAATGGCTTAGGCTCATGAATTTGATCAATGTGTGAAAATAGTTGAAGCTTGTCTATTACAATTTTTGCATTATAAGTTTGCATAAATGAATCTTAAAAATGGTGGTCATGGCCATCTCATTTATAGCATTTTAGAAATAAAATAAACCATGACCATACATATTGAGATTAATATTTGTGGCCATGAATTAATTTAATTTTGGAGGCTCTAGCCATAAATATCCTCATTATTATTTGTAATAATGAGGCATTAATGAGGCATGGGAGGGCTTGAACTATATATTTGATACATTAATGGCTTTTGAATGTCACCCCATTTATGATGTCATAGGGTGATGTAGAATTGAAGAATGAATTTCCAATTAATATATTTTCAATAACTTCCATGGAATTTTCATTTAAGCCCTTGATTTGGTTCAATTTGCTTAAGTGGGTTTAATTAATTTTTTGCAATTCTTTAGAAATTGGTTGTTCACGTAATCAAACTAGTTGAAATTTAAATTTATTGAGTCATAATTTGACTGGAGTATAATTATAAGATTTTGTTATTTACATACATAACAATTTCCCATTTAGATAATTGTGGACATGAAATAACACATACATGTGACATGTTCTTGTGAATTAGAATAATTCAGTGGTCTAGAGCATCATTTTTCATGGTCACAATTTGAATCAAAGTGATTTTAGAAATATAATAATCACATAAAATGCATTTCCCCATTTAGGGATACATTAACCTAAATCAATATCTGTATGTGACATGTTCAAACCATTTAGGATGTTTGAGTGATTTTGGTCCAAATTGTGCATTTTTATAGAATGCTATTTAGTGAATGTTGTTTAGATTGACCATTTATATACAATAGTTATAGGAATTAGATGTCTATAGGTACCACATGATTTTTTAATTATCTTAGCTTAATTAATAGTGGATTTAATTGCATTTGATATCTAGAGTTAAGATACATTTTTATTATTTATGTTTGTGTTACTTGTTGGTACAGACTAACTTTGATAGTTTTAATAACTATCTTTAACTAAATGTTATCAGGTGTAATAAAAATTACTTGTTATTAATTTTTCATCACCTTGATATATATTGGATAAATCTTTGATAAATGTTAGGATCACTTATACTACATTGAGCTTTTTTTATGCAAAATTTTAAAATTAATTGTAAGATGATCAACTATGTTAATAAGAATTTCTTATTAATACTTATAATGCTTATTTTAACCAATTTTGAAACCATAGTTTAGTTTGATTAAAGTTTTTATACTCTTATTTCGGTTAAGGATGTGTAAAAATGAAACAAAGGGGAAATAACTATTATTAGGGTTGGAGATTTACAGGCAAGTCAAAAAATCTTCTATGTGGAGAGGAAGTTTTTAATAAAATGACCAAGAGTAAGAGACATGACTAGGTCTTCGATCTCCTCTTATTTTTAATTTTTTGGAAACCACTTTAATCATGCATGTGGTTTTATAAATATAATATTAAAGAGTATAATTCAAAATAAATGATTACTCAGGTAACTTAGGGTTTTGACCCGTTTAATAAAAAAAGATAAAATGAGAGGCAGGCAATGAAGTAATTTGACAAAGGAAGGAGAATAGGGTTCTTGAAAGGATCCTTATGCATGGATTATCAATAAAACTTTTTGAAGAAATAATTAAAAGGGAAAGAACATGAATTAGATGAAACTACAAAATCATTATCTTTTCTTTGAATTTTTTTTTAGCTAGAAATGTGTGTAATAGTAAAATGGTTAATGTTTCCTATTAAATCTATAGAAATCCATGAACTTTAATTGGGTGTGTCCTATTTTCTATGTATTGTTGTGAGTGTAATTAGGATCTAATAATGGATTTATTCTACATAAATAAATAGTTGTTTTGACCTAGCCTTACCCTACTTATAGTTATAAATAAAATAGGTAAAACCCCAATGGATGAAACATATTTATTATTTAAATATTAAAAGCCATAAATTTTTAGGGATAAACAATAACTTGAATGTAATAGAGTAAAACATGAAAGAACCCATGATAGGATGTTTTCAATTGGGTTATGTTTCCTCCATTCAGGTGTTAAGTGTATTCTTATTTTCTAAAATTATATTTATATATAGTGCCCCATATTATAATAGTGAATACAAAGGGGTATAAACCCTATCATAAGAAGTTATGTTTTTATAAATTTAACACAATAAATATGTATAATTAATCCAATAACATATTTGGGAATTGTTTCAGTTAGTCTTAGCAGTGTTATGTAATATTAAATGATTTGTTATATTGGCTATATGGAGGATATTGATACCAACTATAGCATAAAATTTTAGTAGTATAATGTTACTAGTTGTAGCATGACATTTTAGTGTTATTTTCTTACTTGGTTATAACATAACATTTTGGTGTTAACTTCTCACTTAGTTGTATCATAATATTTTGATGTTCACATTTATAAATTAGTTATAGCATTCAACTTGGTGTTTTCATTTATAATTTTTTGTAGCATGTTCATCTCATGGTCTCGTGTTTCCAATTTAGTTTTATCTATCCACCATTTTTTTATGAACGATTATAGTATGTTTTTATGACATTCAAAACCTAATTTGAGGATTGTGTATGAATATTATTAAAACTGGCTATAGCATGTATTTTGAGAATTTGTACACAACTAGGGGGGATGTGTTTATTAATAAATGATAATTAAATGTATAATATTTTTATGGGTATACACTATTTTTTCAATTAAGTGTTAATGTGAAATTATTTATAGTTGTGCTTTTCTACCCGGTTTGATGGCTTGGCCTATCCTATACACAAGGATTCTCATTGCATCCTTTCTTGGATGAAACACTAAATAATTATTAGGTTTATATTTTTAGTATTAATTACACTTAGTAAGGAGCATGGGAAAAACCTATTCTCGCTTTTAAAAATGTAAGTGTGATATTTATCTCATTTATAGGTTTATAAGGGGACATATATAAGTTATATCAACCTCATAATACCCTAAGTTATATTAAACCTTAAATTATAACTATATTATTTCAAGTTGAGTTCTTGTTTGTGTTATCATTGTGTATGTAAAACTTGGATTAATGAGTGTACATTTCAAAGTTAGTCTTGTATACCTTAAGGTTTTATAAAAGATGTGATAAAAATTAGTAAGAACCTCTTCTGATAATAGTTAATATGCATAGTGAGTGTGTAACGGTTATATATCTCTCCTTAGTAGACATGGAAGAAAGATAATGATGATTATATATGGATTTATCTCTTTATATTAAAGTGTATTTATTTTGAATTCAAAGTAAGAAAATTTAAATATAGAGGATTGAAATTGTAACTTGTATTTATGATCTCCTATAAAAATTGTATTTCCATGGAATGTTTCCCTGAGCTAAAAGAACTTGGTTGTTTGTATACTGTTATATAATTAATTTTGAAATAAGTTAAAATTTCCATTTCTTTCTAAACAATGATAAGTGACATGAAAATAGATTATCCATATTACTTATCCATGGTTGTCAATAAGGGTGTTGGAAATTGAGAGTATGTATTAGAGAGTAATGCTAGTGTGGACTAAGACCCAAAATTTTTAAATCTAATAATGCTATAAAAATGATTTTCCCAAATTAATTTTATATTTGTATACATTTTCTATCCAACATAGTTTATAGATTACATGTTTTTTTGAGGTCATAAAAAAAAGAGGTGTGCATAGATTCTGCGTGACTAGCTACATGTAATATTGAATTTTCTTGTACATATGTTCTTATATGGTTCTAGATTCTCATATCATCATTATCTTCCCCTCTATTAAGGGAAGTTCCACTCCTAATGGGTAGGTGTGTGGGTATATTTTGGTCTATGGTTGGAGAAAAATCACCCAAATGATGTTCTCCCTCTCTACAACTAAATTTGAACAAACTATATGATGCTTACTCACAATTACATCATGGATCTCATGAGTTATCTAATATAAGATCTATTGAACTATTTAAACTTGACATTATTGTATTTATCTGATTCACATATCATAGGCTATTGATAAACATGTACCTTTATTATTTATCATGTTGTACTATATTAGTATCCATATACTTTGATTAAAGATGATTTTGTATCTTATGGATTCCATTTATTGATGTTATATATAATTACATTCTTTATATGAATTTATTTATGATATTAAAACTTGTACACCATTAGGACATATTTTTAGGCTAAAATTATTAGTGAATAAAATCTTAATTAGTGGATTAGTATGCAAAGTGTAATGGTTGTCCTTAGTTATTTTTAGCTTATAAATAATAACATGATATATCTAAATGGTGTATATATTTTAATACTTTTATAACAATATTATTTTATTTATTTACAAAAAAGTGTGTAATTTTCAAAGTTTATATCTATTTGGCTTTCAACATGATATACATATAGTTTTTGATATTTTAGGACATCTTAAATCCTAAAAAGGTAAAATAGTTTCTTAATGGGATCTACTGTGATCAAAACATCCATTTTCATATAAGAAAAGGGGACCCATGAAAGCCATAAATCTTTTTAAATTATCTCCTTATTGAGCCCAATCTAAACCTCATATTATTTTAAAACCTTAGTCTTAACCCCCATAAGTGAACAAAAATTGGGTTGTGGTCTTCAAGATTTATACAAATTCTAATAAATAACCCATCCATATATATATATATATATATATATATATATATTTCATGATTTTGTTTAGAAAAATTTAGTCTCGTTTTGCTTCTAAAATATTTTTGTACTCAGTTTATTTTTTGGGAACTAACTTTTTCTTTTACAAAATAATCAACACCATGGAACCCCTGAGTCAATGTATTAGAGTCTAGTTGGTACGCTTTTGGAGGCTATTTATGACATGTAAGAAACCATTACTTTGTGAAAAACATTTCAAATGACTCTTTTTATAGTTTTTCTAGGTTTAGAGCTATCAGATCCAAGTATAGTCTATGTCCTAATCCAATCATGATTTACCATGTGTACTTTCATACACTTAGATAAAATTTTGCATGATTAGGTCCCAAAGTTATTATATCTAAGTATAGTATAATAATATCGATATAATAATGAGGAAAAATGTGTAATTTTATATGCCAAGTGGCCAAAGGTCCAAGATTATGCCCTTGAGGTGTCAAAAAGTAGTATGGTCTAGGATAATCATTCTAATCAAAACACACCACATATAATTATATACACCCAAAATACATCACACTTGGAAATTTTACATTATTCAAAATCAATAGAATCACTCCTTGTGACCACAACAGTAAAAGTGAAACTTAGCCAAATTGAAATACATCTTACTTGCCATGAGGGCCAAAATTAGGTACATGCCTATGACACTCTATTAATTTATTATCCCATTTAATTAGATTTTAATTTTAAACCTAGATGATTCCCATCACTATAAAATAATATAATTAAATCCTATTTCACAAAAGAAAAAATTTAAGAAAAAAAATTCCAAATGAATAATTCAAAATCACACCATCAACTCATAGATCAACATGCATGTTGTGATCCCTTAATGCCATTATTGTGAATATATTTAAAATACATACAATATACCATTAAAATTTATCTTGTACTTATCTCTTATATTCAATTAAAATTTATAATAACCCTCTTCTTAAGTATCCTCAAGATATCTTAGGTCACATATGTACAAAAAACTTGTGGATGATATATCTAGTTACATGAGAATTATGAAAGCTTTAAATATTTGAAAAAATAATAAAGGAAACTTATACATTCAACCCTAATCCAAGGAAATATTTTATGAATACCACATTCCTCTAATGGAATATGTAGTATAAACACTATAATGAGATCTTCAAGGTAAATGAATATATCTAGATGCCCAACAATGATGATGATCCCAAGGATGATGATGTTAAACTTACCAAAAAACTCATTGAACTCATAAATTTGTTCCTCCACAATTTTTTTTCTAATATCAAGGTTTTCCTTACAAAGATACTTTTTCCAAATTATTTAGGACATCTAAATGCAATAATGATATCATCCACTCACCTAACTACAAACTCTAAATTATAGTCATATCTAGAGTAAATTTCAAGAGATACTACAATATATTGGGGTATCACATATCCTATGGTAATTTGGTTACTACTTTGTATATGGATATGCATGAAATACATGAAAATTTGAAGGATTGGGCTAAGGATACCAACCACTAGGTCAATGAGGAGGATCTCAATTATTAAACCATCAAGACTTTTAAAGAAGGGTTTTGACATGACATGTTGTTTCTAAATAATTTATAGGGGAAAAGTAAAATTATTCCTATGAAAAATTATGGGATCCCCCTACATATCATCATTATATAAGATAAGTAGATTATAGTTCTCAAGGACATCATTACCTTTAACCTATCTCAACATGTCCCCAAGGTTTATGTTGGGAGAAAATTATACATGATGTCATATTTGGTTGATGATACCTATGACACCATCAATTTTATAATAAATAAATTACCTAAGTGGTGTCTTTTAGTTTCCCCTATTTATGTGTTATTCTAAAAATTTATATCCACCACTTCAGGCATCATATTACGGAAATATACAACCATTTCTATCCTTATGTGTACTTAAAAATCAATGAGAATATCATGCTGAGATTATTATAATAGATGAGGTAATAAAGCTTATCTATAGGCTCCTAATGGTAGTACCTATACCACATGTCCATTATTATATAAGGCATATTGGTACCTCCCTTCAAATGAACATATATTATCCTAAACTAGATAGCAGAATAAGAGATCACTTTCTAGCCTGTCAATGGTATAACTGACCTCTACCTTGGTTAGAGACATAATTCCTATCCCCCACTTTCCATCATTTTAATTCACCATGAATATTAAATTTTTCATACTATTCTTTACATTTATCCCCTTTCATGATGATAGGCAATGGGATCCTCATGACAAGGTGAAGGCTCATGTGAAACATTATTAGTCTAGGATGAACACTAATTACCAATATAAGAGCCACCTAGATGATGCTTATGATATCAACCTAGCCAATGATGTTGAATTTATTTATAGGCTTGAAGCATCACAACTCAATAAAGAGTAGCAATCACAACCTTGTCCCATGTTATATGAAATACCCAATAATTCATAACCTTTAGCTTAAGTCTTAATGTCTAGTAGGAGGCTCTCCTAATTGATCATTTAATAGATCCCTATAGCTACCAATCCATCATATTTATCACAAAATTATATTAAATGGACCTCCCAAGTAATACAACCTCATTATTATCATGTCCTTCATTTATCTATTAGCTTAGAGTCTCAACACAGCCCCCATAGAACTCAACTTATATCATCCTTGCCTTTGAATCCCACCTCAAGAACTTTAATATAGTAACTTACAAACCCTCCTAGTTTTCTAACCCAAGTTCAACCTTCCCTTTTAATTTCCACTATAATTTGTTCTTAGGTTTTTCCTATTTATTTAGGTTCTATATCTCGTAGTGATCTTAGTTTTCATCCCTTCCATTTTTTGTTTCACTAACATGGCCCATTATTGAATTGGCTCTTGGTTTGGCCCATATGATTAATATGGTATTGTATATTGATCTAATTTATATACCTATTATCATAGTGGCTCCTACAAGCTCAATTCCTCCCCAAACTCATGCTTCCCTTGCAATTCCTTTGATCCCAATTGTGCATTTGTTTCCTATGTTTTTAGCCTCTACTAATCAAACAAGTTAAATTTAAAAAAGTGAGGGAAACCCACCGACATTATAATTTAGAAGGGCATAAACCATGCACATATTTTCACCTTAGTATCCTTCTAATTATACTCCTCTAAGTGTGATAATGCAACAAATAATCCCTAAATAAAATCCTACCAAATGTTCAATGTTGATTTCCCACAAGCCAATGAAACCTCCTTCACCCATAACATCATCTTGGGCCATCCTCTCCTTCACACCTAGTTCCTTAAGAATTGGATTTAGTAGGACCATTACTTATTTTGTTTTGAACACTCACATCTCAAGTTTTATGAATCCAAATATATATATATATATATATATATATATATATATATGATTCAATACCAACTAATATCACACTTTGTCTCATGGAAAACTCCCTAGCCACTCCTCAATTTTCACTATGATTCCCCATAAATATTCCATCCCATTTTATGTCCCTCCATTCATTAATCCACCATCCACCTCAAATACTACTTCACCTTCAATAGTGTTGGGACTAATAAAGGTATACGGATGGATTATTCCATTAGAATCTCAAATATCATAAAGACTTTAGATGGTCTACCATGGTGATCTAGGCATCCAACTCTAATTTTATAGTGATAATAGGAGGATGAAAAGAGTGATGACACAAACACTCATGTAGGATGAAGAATTCATTGTATGAAGGAAAGAGTTAGACCTCTTCTCTCTCATAAATAAAAAGACCCTGAGTGGAGAGGATAAAATTGTAGAGGACCCAATCTCTATTGTGTGAGTCATAAATGCACTAATAGAAAATCTCATGGAGTATGATAAAGAACAAGTGACGAAATTAGATTTCCATGTAAAGACATCATTACCAATGGGCCTAATTGTTAAGGGGGAGACTAAATTTTTATTATTATTTGTATCCTTAGGGAATGTGGTTGGATCTCTTTTAAAGAGTAGTGTGCTAGTCCAAAGAGCATAATATTACATAAACCAAATTATAAGGATCAATAAAAAGTACAAGAAAATGGTCATGATCATCAACAAGGGGATGTTACCCAAGCTCATAATCATGCCCCTCATGCATCACAACTTATACCAAATATTTACAATGATCATGAGAAATATTCTTGAGTAATAACTCAAGGACATTCAGGTAGCCATTGGACCCTTGTAGAAAAGGAGAGACCAAATTATTACTTACTACAAGGAGGCGAGCATAAAAATTTTCTTCCATCCTAATGGCACTTTCATTAGCACATAAAATTTTGGATTCCACATATAATACTTAAAATAAATGATGAAGAGGGTGGTGAAGGATAATAAGGATGGAACCCAAGATATTATGTATATTTCCACATAATACATAACCTACATCAACCAACTCAATGCAGTCAATGATTCTCTTGACCCCAATGGAAAGGAACATGTTAAAAAGATGATAGAAGCTAAGGTTAACAAAATTTCCACATGTCCAAAATTTATAGATAATCAAATATCATTACACATAGACTAATATCTTAACAAATCACCCAAATGTAATTGGGAAGTGGTCCCCCTCCTACCACTGACTAATGATCATGTTGTTTTTATCATGGTCCCAAGTGATAAAGTAGATGTCATGTTTTATAGGTCTCTATATTATTTTGTCTCTTTTGGCACATTTAAATGTAGTATTACAACAACTTGACCATAATGGCTTAGATGGGATTCCATGTAAACATGCAAAAAGGGGGACAACCTCTACTCTTTTATATAAATATAAATTTGTAGTATTTTTTAAGATTGGAATTTTTGTAATAGAATGCATAAGGAATGAATATACTTATATATTTAAATTTTATTGGTTTTCATTACATTATATGATATCTATTTTATGGATGCCTTCTAATATTTTTGGTAAAAATAGAGAATATTGATGTAAAACACTATGATATGAGTATGTCTGTAATGCATGTATATAATTATGATGAGTTATAAGTTATTATAATTAATTAACATGTTTTATATTTTAGAAAAATAAAATATTACATGTGTGTTAACAAAAATTCTATAATCATTTATTTGTGGACTAAAACTATAGGAACTAAGCACATAATGATTCCTTTGATTCCATTCCTTGTATGGCTAAATTTAAGCTGACTTGAAACTCAACATATACTGGTAAGACTATTTTTTGAATCAAACTTAGTCTTTTACATCAATGTCTCTATTCTCACTCAATAAACCTTCTCTTTTTACATTACCCTTTCCCCTCCATTTTTCTTCCTTTAGTTAATTCTCTAAATTAAATTCCGTATATTGATAGGTTGTGGATATTAACTTTACAAGGAAATGGATTCTTAGGTTGGTAAGTATGTTTAGACAATGTTAAGATTTGAAGATTATCAGTTCATATTTTAAATACTCATTCCAATTAGGGTACATAATGTATCCCAATACCTAAAATATGTGCCTTGGACTGCATCAACATTCCTCCTAAAATGAGAAGATAAAATCCCCTTAACTTTCTCTAGACTTTCATATGTACATAATTAAATAGGTACATTCTGAGGTCTCAAAATAGAAAAGAAATATCACTATAAGGAGAGACATACATTATTACTTAAGATATTTATTTGACCTAATAAAATTATGGAATCTCTTGTACATACCATTAGATATAAGTATGGTTTAGGTTATTTGTTAATCTCACCCCTATATTTTTGTAGGATTAATAGGTATAGTAGGGAAATACTAGGACCTCCATTAACCCCATCAATTTTTTCCACCCACTCCATCATAAATAACCATATACCCATGATCTACCATATACCTAAAGCCTAGTTAGTTGGATCTACCATTATTATTATTGGATTTATCCATCACCTTCCCAAAAACCTAGAGACATATATTTTGTGATTCATACCCATTTGGGGACACACTAATAAAGATGATGCGATTTCATATAAAAATATCATACTCCTAAACATTGATCATGAATATGTATCTTTTAGTCTCTTCCCCTTCACTATTTTGGACACTGCTTATGACTAGTTTTCAAACCTACCTGAGAACTCCAATGCAAGAAGAGATTGGTTTGGCAACACTTTCTTGGCAAAATTGAAGAAATATATTAACCCTAATTTATTATAGAAAAAATTCACTATCATAAATAGATAAGTTAATTATCCCATCAGGACATTCAATGTTAGGTTTTAGATGTATATCCATGTCACTACATTGTATACACTAGATGCACATATAGTTTTTAGGATGTAAAAAAATAACTTATAGCCTTAGACTGATATGTTATTATGTAGAGATCACATTATAAGATATTTTCTACTTGCCTATGTTTAATCCATCAATGTGGATAGGGAAATAAACTACCAAGGACAAATGGTGTAAACCATCCTAAACATATTAACAAATTTACTAGCCTTGAACCTTATCCTCAATGCTAATCATAACATACCAATTCCACATCCTATGCCAATGATAAATTATCTTCCATTCATACATGTTACACATAACCATAAATTAGGCTTACTTGTAATATATGATGGTTAATTGGTACCTCAATATCATAGTCAAGTATTGGTCCCTTTTATAAACATTTTCTAGAGTATACCATAAGAGTCTACCAGGAATGAGTTAGATGTTATACAATTCATGGTGAAAAATATCAACAATGATTTCTTAGGCCTTAAAAGGCAAGTTTTGAATGTTGGTGGGAAAAAATCTAATAATAATTATACCTCTAATAGATATAACTTTCCCTTTAACAATTCTAATAACCAATTAGAGACATCACATAACAAGTTACCTAGGCTCAATATTTTCCATCAAACTAGTGTTGAGTGTATAACACTGTCCAAAATAAATATATAGATTACATTGAGTTTGACAATGCCTTTAAAATTATCTAGAAATATATTGAAGCATATGAGGTATTTCCCAACCACTAAAATGTCACCAACTCATATGATACCCCTATTACATTGAGACCTCCAAGCACTACCATGATACTGGTGACCGTAGGGTTCCATATCCAATAAAACAGCAAAATAGAAGAGATCATCAATGAGGTGCATGTTTTTATTAATACCAATAAAATAACTAGTCTCTTAGGATTAAAACATAAAAAACCCCATAACTATGTCCACTCATCTAAATAATGGTACCATACCTCTTTATATTAAGGATATAAATAATCTTCCACATCCAAAGGCCAAAAACCAAAAACATTCTACATAAGTAAAACCTATTCCTATTAGAACTAGATACAACATAAAAAAGGATATGAAAAATATCAAAGTGAACATCATGTTGCATGATCTAGCCTAGATCAGCAATAAATGTGATCTCCTCCTAAATTATTTAAAAAAAATGATGCAACCTAAGAAAAATAATGTAAATACCAACATGCCAATACATAGGAACAAAGTTGAGGTTCCCCCTTTCCTCCTGATACTTTGACTATTTTAGAACTTACATAATTTCCTAGTTGATTTAGGAGCCTCATAGAATGTCATGTCTTATACAATATTTTAAATTTAGGAGGAACCCCTATCAAATATGATAAAATAGTAATCCAAATATATAATTATGAATTCTATGTGCTAGGTGAACTCTTGAATGTACATATCTAATTGGAATATAAACCTAGAGTCTAACATTTGATGGATATTATGATAGTAGATATCCCTAATTTATATAAGATGATACTCAATAAGGATTAGTCAAAAACCTTAAACAAGTATATGGCAACAAACTTTTCACACATGTGGCTACCTTATAGAGGCATAGCCAAAAATATATATATTGAAAAACAACCTCATATGGAGCACATGATCAAATAGTATAGTACCATAAATGAAAATATAAATATAATATATTTTGACATTGGCATTTACACTCTATCCAATATGTGAATGGTAATATTGAATAAGATCTATAATCACAAAGTTTATGCTCCCTATACTTGTATGGGTCCCATTCAAATCAAGGTTATGGAGTTTAATTTATGTTAATCAACTTACAAGGAAAATGACACTTGGTTTGATATAGGCTATAGTTCCCTTGCAAAAATAACCTCATAGAATAATGAGCCTTAATCCTAGGCTTGAAATTTTCCATTAATCATAATGTTAAAGAGTTAAGAGTTTTTGGAGACTCTAATTAGTGGTAAAATAGGTTATAAGTAATTTTTAATTCAATTTTTATTACTTACAAAAGTTTAAGCCTTAAGCATGGGATCTGGTAGAAATGTTTGATGATTTCAACATCATCCTTATCCCTAAAAAAGACAACTAGGTCATTTATTCCATAGAAAAATCTATTGTGAATTTAGATCCCTTATATGACTTAGGGTCACAACACTTTTCTATAGATATCATACCATGCCCATTAGTCCTAGATAATGTTGAAAACTTTTGGGTTTTCAACAGTGATCACCACATATTAGATTTCCTAAACAATGTTTGAGTCTTTGGTTCTCAAATTATAGATGAAAAGGATAGGGAAAATATCCTTGATGAGGATTTTGATGAGGATGGTATAACTAATTTAAGCTAATTTTGTATTTCTACATGTATGATTTCACTCAAAACAGTGTTTGACTTGGATAAGTACCCACATAGACCAAAAAAACCATGTTGTATCAACCAACAATCACACACAATCAACCTGGGTTTAGTTGATCAACCTAGGGGTGTAAACCTTGGTCCTTATTATACTTCAACTCAAATAGGGTAGCTCAAGATGTTTTTTTTATGATATATAGATGTTATTATTTGGACGTATAAAGAACTTAAGGTATTTGACCCTATTTTAATAACACACACTATCCCAATTAAATTATTTAGGTAGAGATAATGGCCCATAAACCTTCTATTATATCCCCTTATTCATAAGGAAGTTCATAAATTTATCTTATACATGATTATTTTTCTAGTCTGCCATTCTACTTGGGTCACCAATGTGGTTCATGTTTGTACTAAAAATAGATAAATTAGACTATGTCAATATAAATTAATTTGAACTAGACCTTAGAAAAATACAATTATCATTTTCACTCCATGGTTGAGGTGATTCAAGTGGTAAGTGTCTATCAAATAATGTTGCTTCTAGATGGATTCTCAGGGTACAATTAGATCTTGGTAAACCAAAAGGATAGAGTCAAGACTACCTTTATAATTAAGTGGGGTCACCTTCAACTACAAAAGGATGCCATTTAGCCTCATTAATGATAGGGACACTTTTTAGAGATCCATAGATTTATCCTTCAAAGGATTAATTCATAAATTCATAATAATATACATAGATATTCTAATTATCTTTTCAAAACACATGTGTGATCATGTTTACCACTTACAAAAACTATTTGGCAAATGAAGGATGTATGGCATCTCCCTTAGCCTATAAAAAAGTGTCTTTATTATCATGACATTTAATTTACTTGGTTACATTAGAAATAAATAAAATATCTCCATTAATCATGAATGGGATAGTGTAATTTATAAGATACCTCTCCCTAGCAATAAGAAAGAACTAAAGTCATTCTATGGAAAGATTAATTTAATACACAATATTATATCTAGTTTTTCTAATATTTTTAAACCTTTGAACACTATGCGTAAATAAAAATTTAAAGTGGAGTGGACCCATGTAGCCAAAAATGCATTTCAATATGTCAAGAATTCCATCATGTAGGCACCAATTCTAATCATCCTAGACTACACAAAGTATTTCTACCTCTATTCCTTTGCCTCAAAAAAAATAATCATTATTGTGATTACTCAAAAAAAAAAAGAATAAGATAATTTTATAGCCTTCATGAGTAAAAATTTTAATGACATAGATTTGGAATACTCCACCTTAGATAAGCATGCTTATGCTTTATTTAAGGTTTTAAAAAAAATTCATCATTATATTATTAGAAACAAGGTGTGTGCCATTGTCCATGATTGGTCCATAAATTTCATATTAGGACATAATCAAATGGGGGAGCATAGAATCTAATATATTTCCAAGCTACATGAGTATAACCTAGAAATAAAACATGTTATAATGGTAATAAGTCAAGGCCTTACTCATTTAATCACATAGATTGACCCTAAGATAATTGTGGTGTATCTAGATCAATAATAAATGACTAGCCAAGTGATTTAACTTATTTAGGAATAATGGAGTTTTATCCCTATTTTAGTTAAGGGTTTAGATTAACAAATTATTATAAAATATATCAATAATTATTGTCCTAATTTTTATTACTATTTTTTTTCACCTTTTTAAAAATAACAATAAATAGGAAGAAATACAACTTTTCTAGAAATAGATTGAGATGATTGATATAAAGGATACAAATGGATATGTAGGACAAGAAGGTGTCATAAACCTAAATCTACCTTTCATTTAGTAAAAAGATAGGAGTACCAAAAATTGGATGCTTTGGTGTTTGACATTATTGTCTATTCCTATTTCTATTTTTCAAACTAATCACATAGACTTGAAATTTTTTGGGTAGTTGTATTATTCCTATATGACTATGCCTATGAAAAATTGAGTGTTGGTTGTCAATGAAACTTATTTTGGAGCTAATTCTGTCTTCAAACCCTAACCCTCGATCATGATTGATAAAATGATGTTTGAAACACTTAAGAAATAAGGGGTTAGTGTGTAATATATACTGAATGTACAATCCAAACACCATGTGTGGGCACACTACCTATATACCAATACTTTGAAGAGGGATCATGCCATATGTAGTTCTTGAACCTAACATGCTTTATGTAATAGTGTG
This sequence comes from Torreya grandis, assembly GCA_037957365.1. Classification (NCBI taxonomy): domain Eukaryota; kingdom Viridiplantae; phylum Streptophyta; class Pinopsida; order Cupressales; family Taxaceae; genus Torreya; species Torreya grandis. Next base: position 663,589 of record JARHVA010004093.1, on the reverse strand, counting down.
ATGCATATTTAAATTCAAATTTGATAGTGTTTGAGGTGGCTAAGGACTAGGATGAAGCTTTTAATATGTTTGTTGTTGTGTTGGGTGAGTATGTGCAAAAAATAGGGAAGTTTGTCATAGTGTTTTGCTTATATTCTTATTTGTTTTGTATGTTTTGTCACCTCCCTCATAAATGAGATTTGAGTGGGATTTTATAGGGAATAGTTGGTCATGGGTCAGATGTATTCATTTTAAGCTAACCTAATTAAGGATAAGGATCATATGAAAATGACCATTGGAACTCAAAGTGCAAAAGGATAAGAGCACCAAAAAAAGGACACTTTGGTGTCAGATGCTATAGTCCAAATGGGCTACTACTATCCTACATGCTCAGGACTTATGGGAATAGGATTGGCATAGGGAATACTAATTAGATCAGGTGGAATTAGAGTTTATAAGGTTTTTAATGACTGGTAATGAGAAAAAAGTGTTTTAAGGGTAACCAAAGCATGTAAGAAGGACCTATGAATGGGTTGTCACAAGCCACACTCAAACTACCAATTTGGACATTTTATATAACTACATTTATCCCCCCTTTTTTCTAGTGATGTAGCAATGTGAAACACTAGGATAAATAAAAAATAAAAAGTGTACCTAAACATACCTACAATGGTGAATCCCATGAAGATGTGTGATGTTGAGTGTACATAGAGAGAGCACAATGTGAAGCATAAATCCGTAAGAGGAAACAAGGAGTAGATCAATTTTTAATAGACATGCTATGTATAAAATAAGAACATACAAAGGCTAGGTAAAAGAGAGAGGAAGAGAAAGTAATGAATACACCTCACTAGATACATGAACTAATACAAAACCTATTGTGATGTTGAGTGATGTTGAGCATGTGTTGTACCAAGAGTAATATCATGAATAGAGTTGAGTGTTCAATTCCCTAAGGGTGTTTAAGGATACAAAGACTAGCCCTTTGGCTCGATAATCACCCACTAAGTGTGAATATATGTGATCATGTGTGTGTTAATCAATGTTTGGACTATATGTCCAATCCCTTTGAGTAGGTGGCTCAAGAATCCAAAGTCTATCTAGTCCTTTGGATCGATCATTTCCCACTATGTAGTGAAGCTATGAACTGATATTGATATGAATGTGTGCCATATGTGATGGATAATGAATCCTATTAATTATATATAATATAACAATATGGCATGGATAGTTGAATGTGTACTGAGAACTAGTCTAATCTTGGCCACTCTGAAAGGTGAAGATTAAGTTTGTATGAAATCCACTCCTAAACTAAGAACAAAGCTTATATTAAAGCCACTCTAAAATGATACCAACCACTTGTATATATAATAAGGCATATAACTACTAAGAATTATTGTGTAATACAATGAATATGAAATAAAATAAGGCAAATGTGTCAATCACTGGTTTCTATAACATGGATTTTGATCTAGAAGTTATACCAACTACCCAATCTAAAAATGGAAGTGTTATCCATCATGTCATGCATGATGCCCTCTATATCTAGATAATTTTATTAAAACTATATTGAAACTACCAAATCTAAACTTAACTATAGCTAATAAAACTATAATTGACCTTACCTTTCTGTCTATTTCTAAAAATTATGGCTTTTTGGCTATTTGGATAAGAGTACCAAAAATTGGATACTTTGGTGTCTAGCACTATATTCCAAATATGGCACTCTTGTCCTTTACAATTTATAATGAATATTCTATATTCATCACTATTTTTTTGGTTTCTTTTTCATGTTTTGAACTTTTATTATTGTTCTGTGTTCTAAAAACTAATTTTTGACTGGTAGAAGGCTCTGATCTCTATGACAAAACCCTTATTTGTTGTCCCCTATTTTGAGGGTAGGAATGAAGACCCTAAAATTAATACCCTCAAAATAAATATCATTACAAGTGTGTTATGCTTTTAAATATATGATATAATAATGATAATAAAAAATATGGCTTAATATATCGCATAGTTTGTATTGGAGGTTGTTAGATCAACAAGGATATGCTTAGATAGATGGAACAATATAATATAATTTATAGTATACTAGACTAAAATTGGAAATATGGTTATTTTTTAAGGAGGGATGGAGAATTATGTCCATCATGTCATCCAAGAAGGCAAGATAACACATTATGTGGATCATGTCATTGCAAAAAACTAAGAATCAAACAAGAAAACAAGCACATAAGGCAAGAATAAATAAGCATAAAAAATATTCCAAGGGGCCAAGAAAACAAGGGACATGGGAACATGTCACTCAAACTAGGAAAGAAAGAATACAAGGCATGTTCAAATTCCCACATACACATACAATTTCAAAAAAGCAAGATTGACATGAGGGCCATAAGAACATACATGACTACAAGAAAAGGATATTGGTAAATGTCCTAAGGCACACATAAGTAAAAAAATAAGAACTAAGAAATTAAATCACATCTATCTACTCAAATAAATAAAATAAGGCATGTAAATGCTGAAAATACTATCATATATAACTAATCAAAATAAGAAGTCAAAGTATGAAAAAAATTTAGTACAAGACTAGGTAGATGCTAAAAAATACACAAGTGCTATATATATGTTAGTGATAATAGAATAATATATGTAAGCTAGTAAGTAATATACATCAACATGATAACTAAAGTGTGTCATGTATGAATGACATAACCTGGATGTTTTAGTCATGTATAATATGCCCACATTGGGTAGATATGTCAATGTGTGTCTCAAATATATAAGCAAGATACCCTCTCAATGGGTAGAGTAAAGCAATAAATGATCTATGTGTCACTACACACACTCAAATAAGATCAAGTGAAGCATCTTAATGTAGATAAATCAATAAACAATAGCATAGAATAGTAAAATGTAAGTCTAGCATGATAGTATAAATTTAAATAATGTGTAATGCATACAGTTCAAAAGTTTTTGGTGTTTTGAGTTATTTGAATGTTTTTGTATTTTGACATGTCATATTTATTTTAGTATGTTGAAATATTATATTGTTTTGGTATTTTTGAATATTTCTATGTACAAGTAATCATAAGAAAATTATGTACAAGAAAGTAAGTTGAGAAATTCTGTATAATGAAGTAGAAATAGACTATGTATAAAAAAGATTGAGAAGAAATGATACTAACTGATGAGTCTCATAAGATATTCCATATCATGGTCTCCTATATCAAGAGGAGGTATCATGCATGATCATGAAGCACGATGGAAAGGTTGAGACTGTGACTCTAAAATCTGTGTATGTTGTAAGTGCTCTAAAATATCTATAGTTGAAATTGGCTATGGGGGGTCCCTATAACTCTAAAAAGTGGATGAAACTATGGGGCTCTTAGGGACCCATATAGTAGTAGAATAAGATCTCTAAAAATTTGCTCTATGTGTAGAGGCATGAGACCTTAATGATACTACCGTAGGTGTGAATATTTTAGCTAGAAACTATCTAGAGTCCTAAGACTATCATTAATGTAATGGTCATTCTAAGAGAGGCCTCTATGGAAGTTTATGAACTATTAGTGTCAGAGAGGGAGGCCTTATTTGTGTCTAAATTTTAACTAGAGGAAGAACTATAACTAGTGAAGAAGCTAAAAATAGTGACTAAAAAGTAGGAAATACCTCTAAATTGGGGAGTAGTAACTCATATATAACTCCACCAATTGTAATAACCTGATTAACATAAATGTATTACACACATCTATAAACTATTAAAGGTACTACATGAAGTTTTTATATCCATGGTTTACCAAGAAACATGTCAAAGACTCCTGCATTGGGAATAATAGTAAATGGTGTGGCCAAATGTGCTAGACTAACCTATAGAGAAAGTAAAATCTCACCCATTAAATTTTATATATGTTCATTGAATCTACTGATAACTATGTCCATCAGGGTGATATCCTACTATGAATATCACAATGCTAAAGTAATTAAATATTACACATGTTCACACTAGATCCATTATCTATGAGAAAACTATGAATGGGATGGTGATTAATGAAGGCTCTGATAAAGAGTGCATAGTAATCTAAATCATCCTCAACTATCTCCTAATCTAAAAAGGAGATTGAAGGTCTAGTTGGAACTATAGAATTACACACACCAATCATATTTATCAAAGGATTTGACTCAATTTAAGGTGAATGGTATGTAACTGGTGGAAGGTGTGCATGATATGCATAGTGAACACCTTATGTGCCCCCTATCTCATGTTTAGAATGTTGTGGGAAAGGATCTAGGAAAAATTTTAGAGCCTTATCCTATGTTTTCTTTGCTTGAGGAGGTTCAACTAGAGTGCCAAGATCAATAAGGTTTCCATCTATCAAGTCCCATATCTTATGTCACAAACTGATGCATCTATTCATTGTGTGGCTTGGTGCACTATGAAAATCATAGAATGAATTATAATTATATTCATATGGAAGAGGCATTGTTGTATCAAATTCTTGAATAGGTTGGAGAGATATGATATTGCATTTCAATAGCTACTATAAGACTCTAGCTAGAGATACTTGTAAATTGATAAGGGATTACTGATGAGGCACTAATAAAACCACTCATTGAGGGGGATATAAATCTGTATTAATAGTAGATTGATTTTGACTTTTTCTATCATTAACCTTTACTTTATATGGGACTTTACTATTACTCTTGTTTATTGTTTATATAATTATTGTGTACTTAAATTTTCCCATTGAAACTAATTTGAATTCACTTTCCTTTAGTGTATGACATAACTCAATGAAGGAATAAAACATTATTGACTCATGCAAAGCTAGTATAAGACCTATTTGAAGATATCTTGTAATTCTTGATGGGCCATGGGGCTAGTCATTTTCACGAAGATAGTATTATATCTAATAAAATAATCTATGAGATTCTCATTTGATATTTGTTTCTATTATAAAACATGGGCATAAAAAACCTTTTCACATATGTTAATGATGAAATGAGCTAGGAAAATCTTTGTTAAAGGATTGAATGGTTTGACTGACTGATTCGATAGACTATAGGACCATTGTAAAGCATAATCCTTTAAACTCTATGGAAATAACTTGGTTAGTAACTAATAATTTTGTACATAGTCCAATCATGATGCATGAAAACCTCTTAAGTGTGTCTTTAGATCACCTTTACCATCATATAGAGTGATCTTAGGTTGAACAAAACCTAGTGGTAAGGGTGTAGAAGCAATATGGCATGCCAATGGTGTATGAAGTAGAGAAAAGAAGTCTAAAGCCTATATTGGTCTAGATTCACCTTACTCAATATTTAATTCCTTGGATTCAAGATATTTAATCTCTTGAATAAGTTTAGCCACATCAGGAGGCAAAGATGTACTGTCCATAACTAGTGGTACCACATAGGAAGGTTGGGCTACTATATGTGGCTGTTGAGACATAGTTGCCACCATAGTGTCATTTACAATTAGTTGTTTTATGGTTTGAGAGGATTGACCATTATTTTCATTTTTTTATTCTTATTATATTATTATAAGCATATCATCTTTCATATCAAAAATTTTAGTTAAAAGGTCTTGAAGTTACCTCTTATCAGTTTCGTCAAAGCCAGTAAATTGGGCCATTGTTAAAGTAAGAAAACAAAGTGAAAGTGGATTGAATTTTTTTCAATAAGTTGTAATAATAAAAATGTGGTGGAAGTAAATTATTGAATAAAGGAAATGTAAAGTCCTGAAAATAACAAACTAGAATATGGATAAAAAGATATGAAGCTCACTAAGATGTAACATGATACCTTAAAAAGCATAGGGACCTAGTATATTCTACTAAGGTTTGAAAGAAATGATTTTTAAAACTACTATGGTGAATTTTAAAAATTAAATTTGAAATTTTGATTTATATATGTAGGAAAAATTAGAAGAATATTACTAAAATCAGCAAAGAATTTTTCCTAGGGTTTCTAGGGTTTATGTACACAAATGAAGTATGTCAAGTTCACAAAATGATTTAACTTATTTGGGAATAATGGATTTTTATTCCTATTTTAGTTAAGGGTCTGGATTGATAAATCATTATAGAATATATCAATAATTATAATATTTATTTGTATTATTGTTTATCTTTTTCACCTTTCTAAAAATAGTAATAAATAGGAAGAAAAATAACTTAGATATAAATAGACTAAAATGGGTGATACATAGGCTGAAAATGGTTGTGTAGGACTGGTAAAGTGCTGTAAACCTAAATCTATCTTTTATTTGGTGAAAAGATAAGAGAATAAAAAAGTGGATTGTTTAGTGTCTAACACTATTGTTCATTCCTACCTCTATTTTCCAAATTGATCACAAAGACCTAAAACTTTCTAGGTAGTTATATTGTGTCCATTTGAGTGTGCCTATAAAAAATCAAGAAATGGTTGCTGATGTAACTCATTATGGATTTGATTTTGTCTTCAAACCCTAACCCTCCATCATGCTTGATAAAACTATGTTTGAGCCACTTGAGAAAAAGAGGGGTTAGTGTGTAAGATGTATTGAATGTGGAATCCACACCCCTTATGTGGGTATGTTTCCTACATACCAATACTCTGAAGAGGGATCAATCCATATGTAGTTATCCCACCTAACATGTTTTGTGCAATAGTGTTATGTGGATCCAAATGAAAAATTGATAGTTTTTGAGGTGGTTAGGGATTGTTATGAGGGTTTGATTATGTTTGTTATTATGTTGGGTGACTATGTGAAAATAATAGGGAAGTTTTCCTTAGTTATTTGTTTCTATTATTTTTTTATTTGTAATTTTGGTCACCTGCCTTCTAAATGAGCTTTGAGTGGGATTTTATAGGGAACAATTAGTTATGGGTTAGATGTATTCATGATAGGCTAACCTAATTAATGATAAGGACTAGATGAAAGTGACCATTGATGCTCAAATTATAAAGGGATAGGAGCCACTAATTAGACACTTTGGTGCCCAATGCTATATTCTAAATGGGGAAATATTTTCCTATAAGCTTGGGACTTGGGGGGCATAGGTAATACTACTTGGCTAAGGTGGAATCAAGGTTTAGAAGGTTCTAGATGACTGCTAATGAGAAAAAAGGTGTTTATAAGGGTCATAAGAGCATGCAAGAAGGACCTATGGATGGCGTGTCACAAGCCACACTCAAAATACCAATTTGGACATTTTATATGACTACACCAAGACTAGTGTCATTCAATCATACATTATATACTTTATTGGAATCCTCCTCAAAGACTAAAAAACACAAAGAAGAGACCTCAAGGTGAAGGTAGGTCACTTTATGATAAAATGAGGAGGGATATATCACAATAAATATGAAGGTATATATTTGTGATATTTATTATATTAGAGTCCAAGGAAGCTATGCTTAGTTTCCATGAAAAATTGGGCATCAGCCACCCCTCAGGAACCACAATAGCTTAAAAAAATTTGTGAGTTGGGTATTATTATCCCACCATATTCAAAGATGCATATCACCATGTCTAGACTTGTCATGAATCTCAAAACTTTCCTAAGAGGGAGATTCACAAGGAAATGCCACTCTAACCTATGGTATAAGAGCATCCCTCTTCTCAATGGGGACTTGATTTCATTAGCATCATCAATCACAAATCCTTAGTTAAAAAAGAAATAATACTCAGTGAAACCAAATACTATACAAGGTGGATATAAATGATAGCCACAAGGAAAAACACTGTTAAGTAATAAAATTCCTTGAACAAAATATAACCACATGGTTTGGCATACTAGTGTCATTGATCTTTGATAATGGCCTAGTTTTCCAACCAACTAAACTCAAAAATAGTCCTACAAAGAAATATCACCTTAAATTTTACATAAAATAATTATCCATAGGGTAATGAACTATTTGAGTCCAGTAAAAGAAATTTATGAATGCAATCAAGAAGTTGGTTAATAAGAGACCTATAAATTGGTACTCATTACTGAAGCATGGCCTCTATCTCGATCACACCAGATATAAGTGATCCCTTAAAATTTCATATTTATTAATGGTATATGACATAGAGATAATATTAATAATGACCCTTAAGTTTCCCATGTACAATTTAATTCATGAATACATCAAGAATAATTAAAAAGTAAACTTAAGGTTTTTCGACCTTGTTCAAATGGAAGACACACAAGAAGAGGTCCTTTAGAGTTTCGTCAAACAATAAAACACCATCAAGAGGTGGTTTGACAATAATTAAAAATTAATATCATTCATAATATCTTATCTAATCCTATTATGGAATAATTTTCATGAAAATAAATTCAAACATTCCAAATTAGATCCACTCTAGATTGTCCCATATCAAATTATTAAATTATAGTGGTATAATTCTTTCAGACTGAAGGATCTACAATAAGATAACTTCTCTTTTCTTGTGAATGGATATTTATTAAATAATTCCTTCCTAGTTACACCATAAAAAATTATCTTAGAGTATTAATAAGTTTATTTTAAGATTCATGTAGTCTTAGACTATTTTACTTTTGGTGGTGTGTTCACTTTCAGTGTTTGTTGTGTGTTTGATTATTATTTATTTTGTTGTTTCATTTGTTCAAAATTTTAATTTTCCTATATTTGAATTCATTCCTTCAACTTTGTTTCTGAGTATTTTTTTTCCTTACCTTGAGTATACATAACCAAATCCATGTGTCCCCTAATTTGGCCCCCTCAAATTTCTAATGAAGCATTAGAAACATAGTTTAGTGAACAAGAACTAGAAAATTTTGTATTTATTATTTAAAAATTAATCAACATGGAAAATTATTTACATTATCCATAAAAAATGAATTCATTAATTCAAAAACAAATATCTAATTAATAATAATTTCAATATTGACAAGAGATCAACATTGCACTATAAGTATAATAATATGTCACATTTTACTCACAAAAAGTAAAGAATCCCCTTTGGTGGTAAGAACTAGCTAAATCAATCATTAAAATTGTCTAAATTGGTTTTCAAACCTATTAGATTATAAATTATATATATATATATATATATATAGTAAAATTAAGTCTAAGAACCTCAAGAAAATTATAAGATTTTTTATAAGAAAGGGTGATTTGGGGAATCTCCATCGTAGGATTTCCATCCTGGCTAAAAATAAAACAATCACTAGACTGGATCCATATCTATATTAAGGTTATATATTCTTATATAATAATATATTAATGCCTCCCGGGATCCAAAGATCCATGTCTTCTGAGGTATGGGATGCTGAGGCAGCTAAGGTGGAGGACGGCTGGACAGCTGTAAGAAGAAAGAAGTCAAAGCTTTTGGTTCCTCCCCTTGATATGAATCTTCGGTCAAGTAAAAAAAATAACAACCCAAACTTAAAAGATTCATTTAAAGCCCCCTTTCACTGACTGGTTTTCTCTGGGGGCTGTATTCAGGTCAGGTTTTCTGGTTTTTGGTTTCAGCTTACTGTTTCTACTGGTCATCTTTCAGATCAGTGTTTTGGCTGCCAGGTTTTATGGCTTTATTTTTGTAAGTTGGTCCCTTTGTAAACCTGGCAGTGTTTTGTTTTTCCAGAACTTTGTTTTCTGGGTTTTGATCGGATGTTTATCTGGTGGTTCCAGGTCCATTTAAAACCTATTTTTGCTACTTCTTTGTAGTGTTTTTTAGGATTAGCCTGTGGTCTTTGACGCTCTCTATTACGCTCTTTATAACAGGGTTTCGGGGCCCCTTCAAAACCTGCTTTTACCCTCAATCTAAAACAATATATTAATGCATGGGATTTCCATTCCCTTTCCAATATCTATAAAATAATTACCTGTCAAGAGTTCTAAATACATAATTTACCTCAAAACATTGTCATGAATTCAAAAATGAGACAAAAGGAAATGAATCAAGAAGATGACCTCTTGGAAGAACCAAAACCTATTATGTTATGTTTTTAAATTTAATTAATCAATTCATTTATTTTTTAATTCATTTTAAATTGGTTTCTATTGTATATTTTACTAATTTAGTGTGATAATTTGTAATTTTATGTTCTTAACACTAGACAATGTTTTCCCTACATACTCAAAATTTGTTGTGTAACACGTCCCTTTTCAAATTTTAAAATAAGAACTGATAAAAGCCTAAAATATTATAAAATCATACCCTTATTTATCCTATTCTAAACCTCATATTAATTTCAAAAATTTATGACTGATCCCCATAAGTGAATGCCAAATAGATTTTAGTCTTACAGATTTATGAAAACTCTGATAAAGATCTCCTTTGTTTACATTTATATATATTTCATGGTATTTTAAAAAAATATATTCCCATGATAATTATAAAATAATTATATACCTTATTTATTTTTTAAACATTATATTTTTCATTCAAGAATTAATCAACATCTTGAAGACCAATTGACACCCTCCTAGAGGCTATTTATGATAGTTAAGTAATATTTCCTTTATGAAACCATTTATAAATGACTTATAATTTTATTAAAATTTTGAATCCCTACAGATATCATATCTATTTATGGCTAAGATTCCTAATCCAATCATGAGTCACCATGTTTACTTTCGTACACCTAGAGGATAAATTGCATGGTTAGGTCTTGAAGGTGTTAGAATTGAGTATGATCTAGGAATCTAAATACAATTATGAGAAACCACATGTAATATCATATGCTATGTGGAAAAATTTCTTAGACCAATCCCCAAATGTTTTAAAAATCATTATGTTCTAGGAGTATCAATCCATCAAAACATGCCATGTGTACTTCCATACACTAAAAGGACTACCACTATACAAGTGATATTTGGCCAACTCTAAATGAATCTTAGGCACCATGAGGGCCATAATTAGGTGTTTTCATACCATAATATTTTCATTTATTTTCCCATTTGGGTAGATTGTGATTTGACACAAAGATATTCCCATCACTTCTAATTGATCTAATTAAATCATGTTTCACCAAAATCAAATCCAAGAAAAAAAATGGCTAATTTAAAATCATTCTATCAACTCATATATTAACTTGTGTGTTAAGATACCTCAATTCCATCACTATGGAATTATTTTCGATCCATATAATGTCCCATTCAAGTTAAGCTTGAAGTTATCTATTATTTGCAAGATGAATTGCTAATAACCCTCTTCTTGTGTATCCTTAAGAACTTCTAATGCAAATATCTAAATAAAATCACATATGAGAGAGAAATTTATAGGTGAACTATGAAAGTCTCAAAAAAAATTATTAGACAATAATGGCAGCTTCTACCTCTAACCCTTAGCCAGATCAAGAGTTTAGGAACACCATATTCCTCTAAGAGATCACATGGTATAAGGACTACAATGAGATATTTATAGTAATTGAATACATACAAATGCCCAACAATTATTATGATCCTTACAATGATAATATTTAATTCATGAATGAACTCATTGCACTCCAAAAGTTAGGCCTCCACAAAGTTGATGTTAAGCCTAAGGGTTTCTTGACTAGAGATATATTTACCAACCTATTGAGGATATAAAAATTCACTAATGATATCTTCCAATCCCATAACTAAAATATTTAAATTCCATACATCTCTTGGACCATTTTGAAGAGATACTATAGTTACCTAGAGTATGACAAGGAGATTACTACTATATGGATGAATACACATGACATCTATGAAGATTTTAAGGATTGGATTGAGAATACTGACCACTACATCAATAAGAAAGATCTTGACTCTTACACCATTAATAATTTTAGAGAAGGGGTTTGAGTCATCATTTTTGTACACACCATTTATATGAGGCAAGTGATATTTTTCATGTGAAAAAATATTATTTCCCCATTCTCAACATCATCCTAGAATGTAATCATATTTTGAATCTCAAGGACATCATTACCTTCAACCCATATCATCATGTGCCTAGGGTTCATACCAATATTCTACATGATGTCTTATTTTTTCAATGATACCTATGCTACCACCAATTTTAGAAGCATTGTATTCCCTCATTAGAGGATTTCAAGTTCCCTTATTCATGTGGTCTTCTAAAATTTGTATATCCACCACTTCAATCATCACATCAAGGACATATGCAACAATTTATATCCATTTATGTACCTAAAAATCAATCATAATCCCATGATAATATTATCATAATATATCAAGGCATAAATCCTATAAATAGGCACCTATTTGTACTAACTATACCACATGGTCATTAGGGCATAAGAAATACAGGGACCTCCCTTCAATATACAGTAAATTACCTTAAATAATTTATAATAATAGGTGGTCACTTTATAGCTTGTAAATGGTATAGATGTCCCCTACTTAAATAGGATACATAATTACTATCCCATACTCCCCATCATCATAGGTAATAATGAATATATATTATTTATATCCATTTAATCCATGTCTATGTCTAAGTACTCATTTAATCTCTCTTTGATGATGATAGGAAACATGATCCTCTTGGAAAGATAAATGATCATGTAGAGCATTACCAAGCTAAGATTAACACTAATTACCACAATGAGATCCACCCATATTAAACCTACCATCTCAACCCTACCAATGATTCTAAAGTTATTTCTAAGCCATAAGTAGTGTAACTCAACAACGAATAGTAGGCATAAGCTATGTCTATTTTATAATAAATTCATATTCATCCACAAAATTATACTAAATTCTTAGTGAATGGTATGAATATCTCCTAACATATCCTATAAATTATCCTTGTAGCATCCACTACATCATCTTACAGATCAAATTCACCTAGAGGGAGCTCTAAGGTAATCCGACCTCATGATTCTTGTGTCCTTAATTTAACTATGAGGTTAGAGTTTCAACATAATTCCCCTGGATCTCATCCTCTAGCATCATTAGATCCTTAAAATCCAACCTCAATCACCTTAATATAGTAACCTATATCCCCTCCTTTTTTTCTAACCCACATTCAACCTTCCCCTATCATTTAACATGTAATTACTTCTTAAGGTTCCCTTGTTTCCTTGGGGTTTTCAACTCTTTATGCTCTTGGTTTTCATCCCATTCTATTTTTTTTTAACCAACATGGCCCAATCCTACAATTAAACATATGATAAACCATGTGATTTATATTATCTTTTTTAGTACTCCAATTTCTATCACTATTTTTATAGTGGCTCATGAAAATTTGGTTCCTCTCATTGCTCTTGTTACCCATTCAATTCCTTTGATCCTAGGTACATAGGTCTTCCTTGATTTTGAACCTATAATTCTATAACATGTTCATTTTCAATATCTCTATTAATCATTACAAATTTTTGTGTCAACATGGTATAAAAAAATGATATCTATGAGCCTCATACTTTTTCTATATCTTCTTCTCAACAGGTAGCAGTGCAATAAACAATCCATCAACAAAACCCTACCAAATTCCCGAGGTTTATTTCACTCAAGACATCATTAAAAACTCCTATACTTTTATAGTCATATTTAGCCTCCAACTCCCTCAAAATTAGTTCCTTAAGAATTTGATTTAATAGGACCATTTTTTATTTTTAATGTGAACACTCAATTCTAAGGTGTCATTAGTCCCCAAGTCTATATGACTCATAAACAACTACGATCACATTTTTTCCCATGGGAATCTCCCTTGGCCATTATTACATTTTCACCGATGCTTCCCCCTCCATATTACATCTCCTTTTATATACCTCTACCCATGAATCCACCTTCTATCTCATATATTGCCTCATCTTCAATAGCCATATGAAAAATATAGATATAAGGCTAGATTATTTACTTAGGAGATAAAAGATCAAAATACCCAACATGGTTTACCATGGTGATTTGAACATCCAACTATAATTTTATAGATATTTCAGGATGGTGAAGAAGATTGTGACACCTACCTTCATGCAATATGGAGACCCTATTATATGGATGAAATATCAAGACCTCTTCTCTTTCATAAATAAAAGGAATATGAATGGAGAGGATAAAATTGTAGATGACCCAATCTCTATGGTGCAATCCACAAATTAACTGATAAAAAGTCTTGTGGTCTACCTCAAAGAGTAAGCGAGGACCTTAGAGTCACAAGTCAAGACCTGAATCATAGTGGGCCTAATTGTAAAGGTAGAGGCCACACTTTTAAAATTGTTTAAAACCTTGATGGAGGTGTTTTTATCTATTTCAAAGATTAATGTGCTAATCTAATTAGCACATTGGTAGTTATAATAGATTATAATAACCAACAACAAGATGAAACATGATAAATATGATTGAGTAAATGCTCAAGGATATTTAGGCAGCCAATTGGACATTGGAGAAAAGTGTAGACCAGAGATTTACTTAATTCATGGAGGTGAGAATAATTATTATCTTCCATCTCGATGGAACTTTTATTAGCACAAAAAAATTTGGAGTTAAACTCCAACACTTAAAAGTATAAATGATGAAGAGGGAGGTGAAGAACAATAAGTACGGATCTTAGGATATTATGGATCTTTCCACGTAATCCACAACCAACATCACCAAAGTCAATGTATTCAATGATTCACTTGAGGCCCATGAAAGAGAACATACTAACTTATTTATGTAGGTTGAGGTTCTATTATTGTAACCACCTATAAACATGTCAAATATTGATAGAGAATAAAATATCAGTGTGTAGGAACTCACATCTCAATAGGGTATACATATGCAACTATGAATCCATCCCCCTCTATAACTAAGTAATGATATCATTATTTATCTCATGGACATAAGTAGGAAATTAGTTATTTTGTTTTACATGTCTCTCTCTTATTTTATATCTTTGGGGGAATTAAATTGTAGTATTGTAACAACTTAGACATGATGGTTTGGATTATATTACATGAAAATATGAGGTGCACCTCATCACTTTTATATAAATATGTCTTTAATGTGTTTTTTACGGTTAAATTTTTTATAATAGAAGGCACAAGGAATTAATATAATTATAGTTTTACATTTTTTTCTTTTCATTACATTTTTTTTTACTTTATGTATGCCTTATGATATTTGTGGTGAAAATGAAAAATAATAATGTAAAAGACTATGATATGAGTCTATCTATAATACATGTCTAATTAGGGTGAGTTTTATGTTATTATAATTAATTATTATGTTTTATCTTGTTAAGAAAATAATTATATGTTTGTGTGTGTGTTAAAAATAATATTATATGTGTTTATCTATGAAGTAAAATTACAAGAACTGAGCACATAATGTTTCCTTTGATTCCCTTCCTTGTACGATTGAAGTTTGAGAAGTTGTGAAACTCAACATACAGTGGTAGAACTATAATTTGAATCATACTTATCCTTAGAAATTGGTGTCTCCATACTCACCAAATAGACCTTTTATTTTTACCTTACCCTTTCCCCTCATTTTTTCCTTTAGTAATCACTCAAAATTAAACTCCCTATAGTAATAAGTTGTGGGTATTATATTAACAATTCAATGGATTGTTAGGTTGGTAATTATGTTTAAATAGTGTTGATATTTATATAGTAGTAGTGTATATTTTTGATACTGATTCTAATAGGATACATAATATATCCCAATACCTAGAAATCTTTCCCTTTAATACATCAACAATAGTCCTAAAACAAGAGGGAAAAATCCCCTTTAATTTGTTTGGACTTTTGAGCATACCAAGTTTAATAGGTAATATTATATACCAAATTTAAACCCTAGAGATGTCAAGTAGACCTTCTCAAATTTGGTATATCATGGGGCTATCTCTACAAATAGGTAAGCTACTACAAGAGATAGATCTCTAAATTTGAAATGGATAGTTCCCTTGATCTATCTTTTAGGCTCACACACTACACTAGATAAGTCACTATTGGGGTTGTAAAGGGAATAAGGAAACATAAGGAAACATAAAATAATGAAGTTGATACACAAAATATAATTCCACAAAACACACTTGTATCTACACTAAGAAATAAGATTACTAAAACTGACCTCAACTCAATGTTCTTCTAGCATAAGTGTTTCCACATGGAGGCAAATGTTTATGCCTATCCAGATGTGGGTGAAAATAAAGTTTGATATTAGACATTAATAGTATCTCACAAACTTAAAAACACACTTAAAAACATATACACCTCATTAGAATTTTTAGAAGAGATATCACTCACACACAACATGTAATAATAGAATGGAAGTAAGGAGAAGACATTCATCACTTGTCATCTAAGTACACTAATTGAAATACTTATAAAAGAGTTTAAAAGACAAAATAAAATTTAAAAAATTACTCAAGTGTAAATAATAATTTAAAACTATTATGGCTTCACCATACCAATTGTGGATCCTTTATAATGCCAAAATGACTTTCATATATAGAGGATAAGAGAGGAGAGAGAATAAGTGAATTTGGATAGTTACTAGTCCAAGTGTCAAGAGTTGGAAACTAGTTAAAATTTAAGATAATAAAGTGGAAAAAGTTCATGAAGTATTTTATGACAAGTGTACATCACAAATATCACATATTCCTCAAATTATTAATGAGGCACTCCATGGTTCTTACTCAAACTACCATTCTCAATTAGGAATGTACTTGATTGCTTGAAACTAGCTTATAGTATTTGAAACATATGTCCCCACATGGGAAGTTAGAAATAAGATTGTGATAGTCATATAAACCTCTCCAACTAATAGCCTTCTCCTTGTCACTTATGCTCTTATAGTCAGTCATTGGGGTTTTAGGCTTATATCTTCACACTTATGACTTAAGTGACCTACATATGTTCAAAAAGGTTCATTTTAAAGAATGTAAAACACATATTCAAAACATTTTTTCCCACTTTTCTTTCAAATAGACCTCAAGAGACTCAACATCACACTTCTCACTATCACACTTAGGAAGTCACATTTTTTCTCACTATGCCATTCAAGATTGCCTATAATGATAAACCTATAAGAGGTAATTTCATGAAAAAATGAGGTGAGATATGATTTTGAGGAGTTATAATAACTCCACAACACCTTATACAATGATTTTTATTCATTAGTCTCCTTTTTCACATATAAAACAACTCAAATATTATAAGATACCTTGAACCAGGCCTATCCGTATAAGTGATAGTAAAAAATGACTAGATGGTGATGAATTTGGGAGAGTTATAAATAGTTTATTATCATATTCTAGGCCAAATTACCCCTTAAAAATGAATTTTCATCCATTTATTCTCCATCAGGTTTATATAAGGGTTTTAGGTCACTTGGATTGTTAACAATGATTCATAAAAGTTAGATGTCTAACTCTCAAACCATTTCCATTGATATTTATTTTATGACCCTATTTAAATATCCCTAATTTATTTAGGCACAATACAACTCATGCATAGAAAGATGAGTAAATTAAGTTGGCTCTTGAGATCATATACTTCATTTTGGACTCCCCTGAGATAGGTTTAAGTAAAAAATGACCAATATTGTGTTGTATTATGAAAACCAATGGGAATTATATAATATAAAATCTCCCATGAAGGATATAAAAATAATAATTAGTATAATGTGGTCATATAAATCAAGTTAGAGTCCATCAAGGTTTATGCCTAGTAATAGCCTAGTTTGCATGACTATGTTTCCTATGTGTATGACCACTTGTGATGGTTTAAAATGGTTGTATGTAATACTCAACATATAATTAACTTAAAATAAACTATACACATCATCCCATATTCACTCCAAACTCTATCATTCATATTTTTGCTTTATTTACTGAGTTTTCAAGTTTTGTTGATTATGGAGTGTCCTTTATCTAAGACAAAATAAAGGACCCTTTCACTATGATTTTGACTTGAAGGCTATAAATAAGGTATTTATAAATTAATTTTGACCTCCTGTGTCAATTTTTAGATCTTTAACATACCCATGGACCCATCAACATCACATGTTATTAATATAGCTTATATGTTTTATGACTATGCAGGGTTTTGGTTTACTATAGGTTGAGGATTCAAACTTGTTTGTTCACCTTTCATAATGTTTTAATTACATATAAAAATCATGTGTAATGTGATGTAACCATTTTTAAGGTTATTTATATGTGTTAATCCACATTATATATATACTTCTCTTCTTAAACATTCACTCTTCATTTACTTAGGCTAGTTTGTAATTGTGTTAGACTGTAGGTGGCAATTTAGGAATATAAGGGATTCCTATAGGTGGTCATATATGTAAAATATTTGTAATTCATATATTTTGATCTCCTTTGAGGTTACTAGGACATTTCACACCTGTATGAGTTTGTACTTTCCTTGAGGCCATGCTCTCATCCCTCTATTATCATTGTGTTATAGTGTCACTCTAAGTTGCATGTTCATTTAGGCCTTATAACACTATAGTATTTATGTATTTTCAAGTGGAAACTTGAATAAGTTGGAAACCCACTCTACCATGAGTATCTTGACCTAATAAACATCCTCTTTAATTATAATGGTACCCTTAGGTCTATACTATAAAAAAGGAGTCATTAGACTAACACAAACTTCATAAACACTCATCAATAGATGACACATTATATGAGAAAAACCTCATTCAAAGAAGTTAAGTTAAAACTTCTCATTGGAAAGTTTTTGACTCTGTGAATCATGGATATAAGTATAATTGTGCACAATGTCCTCATCACTATCATTGTGATACTATCTTGATCCATGCATTGGTTTTAGGATACCAAAATGAGCTCAAATGCTTCCAACATGATTTGGTCCATCTTTAAGGTTTGAACATAACTAGTTTCACATAACAACATATAAGTGTCTATTTCAGGACTATTTGACTGAGTTGATCTTGAATATGGTTATCACAATGAACCTAAAAAGTTATTCAATGGTTTAGTCCTATTATTATCATCTTGAGGATCTCTTCAAAAAAAATAAACTCTAAACTCCATCAATATGATTGTTTAAAGCCTATTTTCAACTACTGACTATAGGTGATAGTCATAAATAAGTATGATTTCATTCCTAGACCTCACCTTAGAAACAATGAGTCTTTTGAGTAAACAAATTCAATGGAGAAACTAAATTCAATGATTTGATAGGTTGAAACTAGTGAACTACCTTTGATTTGAAACCACTCACAAGAAGATAGAACTCTACAACTAAAAAAAATTGTTTTACATACTAGAATATTCACTTCTATTATGACTATTCTTCCATTTACACATGTGAAAAATGAGTTGAATAAAACATTAAAGGAATGTAAATTATCTTCAAGACCACACACATCACTTGGAAGGATCAAACCAATCAAAATAGGTAGGAAAACTAAGGCCATTGGGGATTCATAGGTAGTTTAGAGTGACTAATAGTATTATTGATTATTCATACATTAATTACCATAAAAATTAATACTACATCCAAGGAAAATAATTAAAAATGGAGGAATATCAGCCACCAAGTACACTCATCTCAACTCACCACCTCTTGTTTGTATAAAGTGCAAACTATTTGACTTTGTTAACCTTCCTAAGAGAGTGATGAGAAAGGAGAACTAGTTTTTGTCATTTTTCTATCTATTAAAGCCATCTAAACATATAAAAGACTTGTGGGTACTTGAATATACATTCATTAATTCTTACCATGTGCTAAATATGTCATTCAAGCTATACAACTATTTGAAACTACCTTATTTTTAGTTGATCTTCTTAGATAGACATTAAACCTACAATTTTTTAGTTTGGCACTATCCATCTGACATATACCTATATTGTGGTACATTATATTTCATTTTAACACATTTTTCCTTTAGTGTAAAATCATAGAATTTCCATTAGAGTGACCAAAAGATGGTAAAATGGTATATTAAGACAAAATGACAAATATAACAACATTAAAACATGTAATATGACCTTATTAATGACTATGTAACTAATTAAAACATAGGAAACCTTATGACAAGTTTTAATATGCAAGGTGTATTGACAAAATTTGACCTAGTGTTAAATTTAGTCAATAGGTACTTTTTAAAGTCCCAACAAGATCCTATTACTCAAATTTTATGTGTTTTAGTTTGAATTATAATTGATGAAAAAATATGAATGATATTAGATTTGGCCTCATGAGGGATTGAATCTAGTTTCTTTTGTTATTTTTATATTTCATAATTCTAACCAATGGCATTATCACATAATAGTCTAAATTTTTAAAATCATTGGCCTAGCCAATTATATTGTAATTTTTCAAAGTTCTTATTTATGGGATTTATTTATGGACTGTAATATATGTATAAACTAGGGTATTCCTTAACAATTTTATAGGTTTTGTAAGTAGTTGTAGGAGTAAATTTAGTGTTAATATTGTATTTTAAGCATGTGATAACACCTTAATTACATTTTCATGAGCTAGGATTTCCTCATTGGAGTAGGAATTATAATTAACCATAGTTTCTATGACTTTAGAAAATGGAGCAATATTTGGAGGATTTTAAGGTTTTGAAATATTAATGTTACCTTGAGATAATGGATTTATATTTTTAGAATTATTTAGTAGAGGATTAATACGAATACCTAGCTGGGTAATACATTGGTGATTGGCTTCACATTTGATCAAATATTTATATTTTTTGTAGCATTGAGGAAGTTTTGGTATCATTCTCTTTCCATAATATCATAATAAAAGTTATTTCCAAGTTGAAATTCCTATGCCATATTGAATATATAATGACAATATTCATGGGAATGACCCCAATTAGAATGAAAAAAACAAAAATTTCATGTATCACAAAGTTTATATATTGGTAATATAGGATCTAAGTCTTTAGGTTGAGTTTTAGGAAGTATATTTATAATTAAATATATACCTATATTATGGTGATGGTAGATTTTATAGGGAGGAGGTGTTTGAAAAAGACATCCCAAAAGTGGGTGGGAAAGATATAAATTTTGAGAAACACTAGTCATGATTACATGAATTGTTCTTATGTTTTCAAAGCTATTGTTATAGGTGTCAGACATAACTCATCAATAATATGTAAATTTTTTATGTATTATAATAATTCATGTGTTTTATTTCATTTTAGGAATCTCATATTGTCTCATGATATAATCTTATCTTTTATCTTGGTCAAGGCTTTATATTGTGTCTTAGGAGATAATGAATTAACTTTTTATTATAATTTGCATTCTAAGGTAGATATTAAATTTTTTAATATAATTTATTTAGTCATGTAATTATTAAATTTATGGACATATTTCTTGAAGAATTCATGATCTAAATCATTGTATAATTTTATACAATTGATAAAGTTACCCAATATATCCATAAGTAAGTAATGATATTAAAATTAGTGAACCAGTACATTTACTAAGCATTATAATATGAAAATAGATTTGGAATCATTTTTATTTTACCATTATAAACAATCATCATGATGGTTTTATATAATAATTTACTAGCTACATAGATGTTATAATTGTGAATTTTTTAATAAACACTATTGAAGGCCCTCTAATCAAAATTAAAATCAATATATGTTGGAAGAAAAATTATTGAGAGTTTAGGGGTGAATAAATATTCAAAAATTTTCTTAAAAATCTCATTTAAGAAATCATG
This sequence comes from Torreya grandis, assembly GCA_037957365.1. Lineage (NCBI taxonomy): Eukaryota > Viridiplantae > Streptophyta > Pinopsida > Cupressales > Taxaceae > Torreya > Torreya grandis. The sequence continues at coordinate 642,017 of JARHVA010004093.1, read as the reverse complement.
AAATATCTCAAACAACCATATAGATATTGTAAGCATAAACACCTATCCACATAAGCATGAAACATAAGAACATATCACATATGTGAGAAACCCTAAATGGGAAGAAAAACCATTTATATATTAAAATGGAATAAAATAATATAATAAAAACAAAAATTTTATTGAATCAACCACTTCATATGGAACACCAACCCTAACTAACTTAGCACCAACTCAACTAGGTTTTAACAAGCACCCACTTGTAAGGAATCACCAACCCCCTAGATGACTCAAACAAAAACATGGAAACTTGAAACACTTGGTAACATTTAAAAAACTTTATTTATCATATAACATATTATTATTTACTTATTTATATATTATATCTCTTTTATCCCTTTCAAATTGCATTCTAGGCTTCTTTGCTCAATTAGTCCTTTTCTTGACTTGATTAGGTCATATGACCTTGAATTTTATGTATATAATATATATAAATACTTAATAATATTTAATTTAAAATATTATTATGGTATAAAATACATTATTATTCTTATTTAATATTCTATTCCATTTTCTTACACTCAACACACACCAGTAGGCCTAAAACTGCCTTGTATTTATGTAATTCTATTATTCATATTCATCTTGGTTGGCCAAAAAACCATTAAAATATTGGGTCATCCATGTAATATATCATATTAAATATTATAAAAATTAATAAAACTTTATTTTATTCCATTTAATTTTGTCATATCTCAATTAGGCCTTATTTCATCTTTAGGTCTCATGGAGACCTAATCCCATTAGGTATACTGTAGGACATGTTACACTTTGCCTTCATTCGAACACATTAAAAAAACTAAAATAGTAGTAAAATATCATATTAAAATATATATAACCATTATAATCTCATATAATCTGCATAACACCTTTTATCTCCAAGCACCACTTGAAGCACACCATTAATATTGTTCACAAGTATGTCCGTGCATACTCAAAAAATATGTCTTGAAATACTAAAGATAAAACACAATTTTTCAAAAAAACCATGGAAAAAAATAAAATATAAATAATATTAATTACCTTATTTTTATGACAATATTATTTATACTCCAAAAAATATGGAAAAAGGACTCAAACCCTTCTCTGCAAATAGCCCACTCAGAACTACCAAATAGCCTCAAAACATAGTCATGGAAACTTGAATTTTTGATACACAAAATAACATAATAAAGGACTTAAAATGAATTAAAATTATCCTAAAATGTCATAAAAATAACACCAAACAAACATATAATAATATCTAATGAAAATTATAGGTCTTGTAGACCAATATGTTGTCTTTAGTACACACAGTCAAACCTGAACTAGTCAATCCATTTTGGCTTCAATATTTTAATCACTTTTACTGAATGTCAAGACTTAAAAATAATGGATAGGAAATAAATTTACCAAATATAAACACCATTTTTATTATATGATTCAAATAAGGTCATAAATTCTCAAACTCATCACTGTTACTTGCTTACCTAGAACCACCAGTTTGCCTTGAAGCACAATCATGGTGACAATGACCTTTAATCACTTGTATGATCATTTAAAGATAATAATAATGCATATGTATGATATTATGATATAATTATACCTACCTAATATGGAATTATAACATTTTAAAATTAAAATATTGGTCTTGTAGACTAATCTCATGACCTTACTATACACAGACCTCACTAAGCTAGACAAGTCAACTTTGTGAGTAATTTTTTGATATATAAAATGTTCTAAAAAAATTATATCCAAAATTAAAATGTATTAAAATTATTTAATAAATTATTCATGCACTTGGGTTCATACCTAATCCATGATAACACATCCCTAATAACCTTCTCACTTCTTTTTGGGATTCTCACTATTTCCACCATTAGGCCTATTAATGACTAGTCAACTTGGATGACTGGTTTGACACCCCTAAGGGATATAACATACCTATAAACCACCATTGAAAAAAAATAAAAGTCTTAAAACTTTTTATTTCATCCATTTATCGATTTTGACTTGGTCAACTCTAATGGCTATAATAAATATCCAAGAAACAAGGCCTTTCCTATGGGGTCCACTCACTTACCTAAAAAATTAATCACACTTGGAGGTTCTTGGGAGATTTAAATATAAAATCCAATAAATTTAATAGATATACCAATCCATTATTATCACTTTAAAACAATTTCTTTCATATTAGGTTACGATTAGGTTTCTTTGAGGATTTAAACCATCTTCCACTACTAGCAATCATTCATAAATCATAACATATTAATCCAAAAAATAATGATTGTAATTTTGATTTATGACCATTTCTCATATACCATTAATATATTAGGTTCCCATCTAGAGGTTACACATGCCAATGAACACATGAAAGTCCATCTTAGGATGAGAACCCTTCACTCTATACACTTGAGAGAACTTAAAACACCTTTTCAAGCCTAAATCTTCAAAATTTGACCTTAGACTTGGTCAAAACACCTAGGAAAATATATAAAACCATTTATAATTATCACATTCTCATTCTTATCTTGAAATTTGAATCTCATACATCATTTGGCAACCATCTCTTTCTTTGTTTTCTTAGACCTTAACTTGAAAATAATATTAGGCCTAAAAGATGACCTTTAAGACTCTTTTCATGCACTCTCCACCTCATTATAAAACTCAATAAACCTATCTCATTCTAAAATTATACTTTATATCCTTCAAGTCCTTAACAACACCTCATGACACCTCATTAGGTCTGGCAAGGTATAGAACTAGTCTAGTTATAGACTTAGACTTAAGGTCCAATCCTTATATACCCAACTTGAAACTATCCAAATTGATGTAATGCCTCATATACATGATAAATAAACCTTATACATCATATTACACCTATATGTATCTCTCTCACTAGGACACCATACTCAAACCTTCTCACTAGTACTTTACAAGCTATGACTAGTGTCATGACTATGCTTCTCAAGCACTTCAATCTTGACAATCGATCTTGAAACATTATTTGATTATTCTATACATTTATCAGATGAATTACAAGCTCATCAAAAAAATTCATACCTATGTGCATACCTCTTCATTCTCACCATAAACATTCTCATGATATAATTATGCTTGTTATGACTAGGCTTCTGAAGACACCTTGCGCTTAAAGACTAGTAATAAAACATGCTTACCTTAATGGTGATATCAAAAAATAAACTTGAAAATAACCAATAGAATAATCATTAGTTTTCCTTCAAATTATCTCTTTGACTTTCACATTGACAACCTTTAAATCAAATGACATCAAACTTGACATCAATGACAACACTTCTAAACAAAATTTACCTCTATCACTGATGGAAAACATTCTTCAATCTGATCACTGATCACTCACATCTTACCCAAACTAGTCAATATACCTTCTTGAAATTTCTCCCCCTTTGACATTAATGATAAAGTGTCTTCTAAAAACTTCCATATGGAACCACACCTTCTTATAACACATGTTAGGAATCATTACAAGAACATTCCCCCTTACTCCATGCGTGCCTCCTTCAAATGAACTCAAAACACAAATCAAGCTCAGTAAACAACCAAAATATACCCCTCCTGAACCAAGCATTGGCCATGCTTCTGCTAATTGAATAGTGTGTCCATGAAGCTTAATGGAGTCACTTCTTTCCATAAAGGATTAAAACAACACAAGTTCAAGATATTCCTAGATCTCCATGCTCTCATAAGATTGAATATCCTTTAGTATCCTTTTAGGCTTGATTGGAAATATAGGATTAACCTCTAAATCAATAATTTGATCATCAATATGAGTAGATAATAGACATTCCTAACTTGATTTCTCTTTTGAAGTATGTTCTATCATATAAAATACTCCACTTGAGATTGTAGACTGATCATGACTCACCTTTTGTATCTTTGGTTTCCATACAATAATTTTCCCTTTATATTACACTATAGGATCTTAAAACCTCTTGTTTTACCTTGATGAACTTCTAACTCTATTAGGGAATAATCTTTTAACATGGCCTACCTTATGGAGACTATAGAAAAAAACTTCATACATACCTCTTAACTAATCTGAATTGTGACTCATTTCATAGTCCCATGAGTAATCATTATTTGAAGGTATTATAGACTCTCTTACTCTATGAATAAACTAACTACATATAAAATAGTAACCATTGAATGAATTAACATACCTCATTTCATTAGGTTGTTTGATAGGTATTTTAATGTTGTCCTTCTTTTCTTCAATAGCCTTCTCCTTTAATTGAGCTTCTTCCTTTTGGTCTTCTTTGAAATCAAGACTTGACTTATCACTTATAGAATTTTGACTACTAAAGATGTCATCTAGAGCCTCATTTATCTTTTCAAACTTCACAAAGGTCTTCATCTTGGTATTTTCTTGATATAACTTAAATATTAAGGATTCAACTTCAGTTTCATACTTAGTGCATTTTTTCTCTTTAGTATTTAGGCTTGCAATGATTATCTCTATATGAAATTCAATTTTATTGATGATGACATCATACTTCTTGGAAGTGTTATTCAGTATATCCTCAAACAAGCCAATATGATCCTCAGAGTCCTTAACTAATGATCTTATTTTATGATTCTTTCTCCTTTGGAACTTCAAATCCTCTAGGGAACTTACCAATTTTGCCTCAATATTTAATTCATTTTCTTCTTCATCTAATTATACATCAATCATAATGTCTTTCCAATTTTATCAAACCTATTGTTTGATTTTATGGCCATAAATAAGGTTCAATCATTATCATGTTTAGGTTCATTATTATCATCATCACTATCAGATGTGCTTGTGTCACTTAAATTAGATGACTTGTCATCTTTGGTATATAAATTTTTCTTATTTTTGAATGACCTTTTCCTACCTTCATACTTCCTAGAATATCTCTTGTTACTTTTAGGATTATATACCTTCTTATCATCTCCATGGTGTTCGTCATGTTTTTCATTATACTCATCCTTATCTATTTTAGGAAATTTAGATGTAAAGTGACCAATAATACCATAGTTAAAATATTTGAAATGAAACTTCCCTTTTACTTAGCATATCCAAACCTCAATTTCCTTGCAAACATAACTATTAGTTTATTGTCATCAACATTTGAACATTACTCATCCTTTATCTTCTTGGATTTTGAGTTATTAAAAAATTTGAAATATGTTTCCTTATTATGAGGTCTTCCTTCATTTGTTCTCATCTCATAGGTAGTAAATATTCCATGAAGCCCATCCATCTCTAGATTTCCCAAATATTACATCTCTTCTACTACAATTACCTTATAATCAAACTTAGGAGTTAATTATCTCAATACCTTATAAATAATTTTAGACTCTTTAACTTCTCCTAATATTTTAATGACATTGAAAACTTCATCAAAATTCAATAGGTAGGATTAAATGGTTTCATCTTCATTCATATTTAGAATTTAAAACTATCTCTAGTGGATCTACAACTTGGCCATCTTCACCTTGGTATATCCTTCATATATAGTATTCAATTTGTCCCATATATAGTTGGCTGATACATAGTGCATCACCTTCATAATATTTTCCTCTGATAAGCCACAAAGAATGACATTCTTTACCTTGGAATTGTTTTCACTAGCCTTCTTACCTTTTGCATCATTTTATGGAATAAGAGGAGCATTATAGCCATCCATTACAAAATTACCTATACCATGACCTTCAGACATAAAAAATATATTCATCTTGATGTTTTAAAATTCATAATTATATCTAATGAATAATGGAGCCTTACTAGTACATAAACCACCTTGAGCTTGTTGACTAGCCATCCTTACTTCTATGATATCCTTTAGGATATTAGACCTAATTCAAAGGACTTAATATGATAAAAATGTTGGAATAAAAATTATTTATAGGGGGTGAATTATTTTTCAAAAAAAATCTCAACAATCTCTCTTAAATAGTCATGAAATATTTAAAACAATCATATAAATCTTGCAAGCAAAAATGTGTATCCACATAAGCATGAAACACAAGAGCACATCACATATGTGGGAAACCATAAATGCGAAGAAAATCAATTATATATACAAATGGAATTTATTAATATAATAAAATCACCAAATTTAGTGAAGCACCCACTTCATATGGAGCACTAACCCCAACTAGCTAAGCACCAACTCAGCTAGGATTTAGCAAGCACCCACTTACAAGGAAGCACTAACCCCCTAGATGACTCAGAACCAACTCAACCACCTAAAACCCTTGATAACCTTTAGAAAAATTTATTTATAATACAATATATGATGATATCTTTCTTCATCTCCTCTCTTTTTTATCCCTCTGAAATTGCCTTTTAGGCTTCTTCGCTCAACTAGTCGTTTTCTTGACTTGATTAGGTCATATGACCTTGATTTTAATGAAATTTATTTATATAAATACTTAATAATAGTTCCTATAAACTCCTATTATGTTATAAATTACCTTATTCTACTTACCAAATATTATATTCCATTCACTTACACTCAACACATATCAATAGGCCTAAAACTGCCTTGTATTTATATAAGTCTCTTGTTGATGTCCATCTTGGTCAGCCAAACACCCTTAAAATCTTAGGTCAGCCAAGTAATATATATTATAAAATATAATAAAAATTAATTTTTTTTTTATTCCATTTAATTTTGATATATCTCAATTAGTCCTTATTTCATCTTTAGGTCTCATGGAGACCTAATCCCATTAGGTCTACTCTAGGACACGTTACACTTTGCCTTCCTTGAAACACATTAAAACACATCACATGATATTAAAATATAATATTACACTCTAATATACCCCTGATAATCTCATCTAGGGTCTATAAAACCTTTTATCTCCAACCACCACTTGAAGCATGTCATTAGTGTTATTCACAATTAGGCATGTTCATACTCATAAAGTATTTCTTAAACAAATGAAGATAAAACACAATTTTTACAAAAAACCATGGAAATAAAATACATATATAAAATATATATGACCTAAATTTCATCAGCATATGATTTATAGTCTAAAAATTATGGCAAAAGGACTCAAACCCTTCTATACAAATAACCCACTCAAACCTGGCAACTAGACTCAAAACATAGTCATGAAAACTTGAACTTTTGGTAATTGAAAGAACATAATAAATGATTTAAAATTATAATTCACATAATTATAAAAATATAGTAATCTCTAATGGTGATTATTGGTCTTACAGACCAATTTGTTGTCTTTAGTACACATAGTCAACCTTGAACAAGTCAACCCATTTTGGATTCGATATTTCAATCACTTTTACTAAATATCAAGAATTATAAAAATCATGGATAGGATATAAATATTAAAAATATGTATATTATATTTTTTTAATTAGAGCATAGATTCTTAAACTCATCATTGTAGCTTGCTTTCCCATAACTACTAGTTTGTCATAAATCACAGTCATGGTGACAATGACCTTCAATCAAGTATATGATTATTTAAAGGTATTCAAATTGAATATGGATTATCTTATAATATCATTAGAAAATTTTTATTTACAAATATAACATGGTAAAATGATAATATTGGTTTTGTAGACCAATCTCATGACCTAACTACACACATACCTCAATGAGCTAAATAAGTCAACTTTGTGAACAACTTTTTGCTCTATACATTGATATCCAAAAATTATATATAAAATTAACATGTATTAAAAGTATTTAAATAATTATCCATAAAATTTGATTCATCCCTATTCCATTATCACATATACTTAATCACCTTCTCACTTCTACCTAGGTTTCTTATTGTTTCCACTAGTAGTTCTGTTAGCTACTAGTCAACTTGGATGACTAGTTTAGCCTCCTTATGGGTAGAACATATCCAAAAACCACCGTGGACACAAAATAAAATTATTATAATTTTTATCCATCCATTTAGTAACTTTGAGTTGGTCACTTTTGACTACTACAACAAATATTCAAGAAATAAGGCCTTTCTTATGGGGTCCACTCACCTACCTAACAAACCAAGCACACCTAGAGGTGCTTGGGAGAAATTAATACAACCTCAAATCACATAAATATCCATGTTAATCCATTTTTATCACTTTAAAACAAATTATTTCATATCAAATTACTATTAGGTTTCTTTAAGGGTTTCAACCATCTTCCATTGTTAGCGATCATTCATAAATCATATCCCCTTAATATATAAACTAATACTTCAAATTTTGAGATAGGAACCTTCCCAATCTACCATTAATATATCAATTTCCCATGGAGAGGTTAGAAATTCCAATGAAAACTTGAAATTCCTTCTCTGATTAAGAACCCTTCATTCTATGAACTTGAGAGACCGTAAAACACCTTTTCAAACATAAAACTTCAAACTTTGACCTTAGAATTGGTCAACACAACTAGTAAAATCTATCACACCACTGATAATTATCACATTATCATTCTTATCTTGAAATATGAATCCCATACCTCATTTTGGAACCATCTCTCTCTTTGCTTACTTAGACCTTGACCTATAAATGATATTAGGTCTAAATTTTGACCTTCAAGCTTCTTTAAATGCACTTTCCACCTCATTATAAAACTAAATAGACCACTCTCATGATAAAATAATAATTTACATCCTTCATAAGAATTTACAACACCTCATGACACCTCATTAGGTCAGGTAGGGTCTACAACTAGTTTAGATACAGACTTAGACTTAGGGTCTAACCCCTGTATGTTCACCTTAAAACTATCATGAGTTATATAATGCCTCATATTAATGTTAAATAAACATTATCCAATATTTTATGACTCTTTTCATCCATCTTACTAGGTCACCATACTCAAACCTTCTCACTAGGACTTTACAAGTTATAACTAGTGTCATGACCAGGCTTCTCAAGCACTTGAAGCTTCAAAACTGATCTTGAAACACTATTTGATGATTCTATACCTTTCTCACATGTCTTAAAATATCATTAAATAATTTCATACCTCTTCATGCTCACCATGCACATGCTCATGATATGACTATTCTTGTTATGACTAGGATCTCAAGACACCTTACACTCAAATATTAGTACTCAAACATGCTTACCTTAGTGGTGTTATCAAACAAAAGCCTTGAAAAAAAACAAAATAAGAATCATTAGGTTGTCTTTAAATTATCTCTCAATATACATAGATTAGGTTGCCTTCAAATTCTCACTTTGACCTACACATTGACATCAAATGACATCAACCTTGACATCAATGAAAACACTTATCAATAATATATTCATCACAAATTATAGTTGGGGGGATTATCCCAATGTTTATTGGAATAATTTTATGTGATAATGGTTCATTACATATTTTTTAAGGATTGATTTTTGAATGGGTGGCTATGGGATTACATTCCCTAAATGATCCTTAAGGGAGGATGTGACATTGATTTGGCATCATACACTAAATATTTTGATGGTGACATGACATTTTGAAGAGTAGTGTTATATTTTCATGAAAAGTTTGAAAATATATATTTATAAATGATCCATTCAATCCAAGACTTTCCTAATAATCTATGTGGGAACCGTTGAGGGATTTTAAGTTAATTGATTTTCTTTAATATATTGATTTGTGGTTTGATTTAATTGAGAATAACTAATGGTAATACTTTTTATGGTTGTATTTATATTGGGTATTATGGATAAATAATGGATGTAATATGTCATAAATTGACATTCCATAATATTTAGGAAAAACCATAATTAGAAGTTTTGAATAAATTTGGAACCATAAAGGATTAAACTTATTCAATTGACTTTCCTATGTGGTTGATATTTTAAGCTATAAATTATTGCATTTTATGAGAAATATCAACAAATTAATCTTGTCCTCCATCTTATTTTGACTTTTTATGATGTAACAATCACTTTTTGGGTTGGTTTCCTTTTGATCTTATGTTGAAATTTGAGTTCATAGGATTTTTTTTGGTTAGTAATATCCATGTTGTAACCATTGTATATGGGAAAATATAAACCTTGAGTCATTTTTTATTGGTTATTATTGACATAATGTATTATAAAAATAGGAAGATAACCTTTATAGTTGCTAAGAGAAGAATATATATGCTAAGTTCACTATAATGTATGTAATCCTAATGTAGTCAATAACATAAGGATCCTTTAAAATTATAAAGGTATAAGACCATACTATATCCAACACTTATACAAGATGTCACACAAAAACATTATCTAGGGCTATAAAAAATAATTTGTTTTATCTTATTTTGGAGTTAGTGGTCTAAACAAGCTAAAAATTGAGACTTATTTATATTATATCATTTGTGTCTAAATTAATAAATACAAATGTAAATAGTAAACTATGACTACACCATATATATATATATATATATATATATATAGGTCCTCCACCCACCCCAAAGATAGTATATTGATTGAGTGATTATAGATGTGTGTGGAGGAGATTGATTGAAAACCTCAGCCCCAACCCATCTATCTAGAGGGGGCCAATAAACCCATATACATATAGAGATAAGGTGACCCACTGGTTGAGCAAGAGATATTACACTTTATATAAATATAAGTAAACTAGAAGATAGTGTACTTCAATTTTTATTAATTTATTCTATTTTATGATTATGTATGATCATTAATAGTTATCTAGAATGGGGTTGTGATTTATTAGATCTAGAAATTGACCATTTGAGCCTACTAGTAAAAAATCAACAATACTTGGATTCATGTGATAATTATATATATGAGTTCTATTATATTTTTTCCTATGATATTTGATAGATTATTCTATAACATATTAATATGCATTCCTGATAAGTATTCTTCATAATATCAAAGGCTTAGAGAGTGCACATGTTTATATTTTTATTTATTTACCATAAAACCTTATATCCACTCTTAATAATTGATTTATATGTAAAAATGATTTAAAAATCATGGGTTGAGTTGAACTCAACCACCTCCTATGAGAAAGTAAGAATTAACTCCATTAAAATACTCTAAATAGGGCTCAAACCACATGTAGTTCTCCCTCCTAACTATGTGTGTGATAAATCAATGTTATACTAGTATTCAAAGAAATCTTATGTGTTGAATTTTACGATTGACAACCAGTGATTTAAAAATTAAAATAGTATCTAGACATGGCTTGGAGTTTTCATTTTGAGGAGTTTGTATATTTTGATGTTTTAAGGTAATGTATCAAGGATGTGTAGATGTATTCCTTAGTGTAATGTATGATTTCCAATGAAGTGATAGATAGGAAGAGGTTCATGTTTGATATGTTTATATAAATGAATATTTAGGTAATATCCATCCAAACTAGCATGAAATATGTTTGGGTTGGCCTAAAAGAAGATTTTTAATTTTGGAAAATAATCATTAGAGAATGCATAGAGGTTTACGACTAATAAAATAAGATATAATAATTGGATCCATCTGACTATGGTTCAAAGTGTCCTATAAATGGGAAATAGTGATTTGAGATCAAGTGAAAGTATGTGTAAGATGGTAAATTTTTTAAACAATTCATAATTAGATATTTTTTATAAATAATTTAAAATAGGAAAGGATGGACCCATAGGTAAGTGAATAGATAGGAGAGAGTACTTCCTATATTTAATTACATATGCACAAGTAATTTATACAATGGATATTTAAAAACTCAAATTGTTAAGAGTTTAATATAAAATTAATGTGTCTACATTTTACCCTTTTTTTTAGTATTTAAATCACTAGAGTAAGAGGATAGAGTGATAAATTTGAAACCTGAGTGTAGCCACCATTTGAATCTTGAATTTCAAGATATTTGTTGACCTTACTCCATGGAAAACCAGAAATGAAGCATGTGAAAATTAGTTTCCATTTATGATATAAAGCTTAAAGTTAAGAAATGAAAATATTTAAAATTAATAAATAAGGAATGAATACACCTATAGGTAAAATAACCAATATTCCCCTAGAGTCATTGGAAAAAGGGGTGATTATTCTCCAAGGAGATGTTAGTAATTTATTTATATTTTATTGGTAAAAGAGGGTTGAGGGGTCCTTCACCTCATTAATTTATTTGAATAAAAGGTTACATCATTTGAAATATTATAGATCAAAGCATACTCATCTCAAATTATGTCTCAAAAAATAGAAAATACACACAAAAAGCATATATTTAACAAATCTTGGTAAAGCCTTTTGTATTTAAAATTATCATGGAACCTCAACATGTTCTAAAACCAATTATTCATTTTCCACAACCTTGATGAATCTTCCACAAATATTTGATAAACCTTACTATAAACCATGTGAAACCTTATACTTAGGATGAATAAGATAAATATCCATAATATCCAACATAAAAACTCTAAAAATATTGTGCATTTAATGTCATGCCCATTCTCATATCCAAAAATTAGTCTAGCATTCCAAATATTAGAAACAATCCAAAATGAATAAAATACCCATAAAAATGAACAAAGTCAAAAGGAGATGACTTTGTAAAATAAAGGACTTAGGATATCTATACCCTTTTATAAGAAAATGATGGTTCTAAAAAGGAGAGGTAGAACTAAATAACATATTTCATAACCAAAAAAAAAAAAAAAATTGCAACTAAAAGCTAAGGACTTCCACAAACCATCTAAATATTTTACAATGAAATGGAAATTAAATTCCACAATAAAGGTCCTCAAAAAATTATATAAAAAAAATAAATGACTTCAAAAACATGTAATATGATAACCATAACTATTTCAATCATTAAATAAAATAAATATTCCATAAGAAAGGGTTACTACCTCTATCCCAAATTATTCAATATAAATATTAGTGAAATGTCCTACCATTCATCATAGTAGTTATTAAAATTTGAATAAATGGGAGTCTAGTAAACTTGAACATTTTCCAACAAGTTTCCACTTATCAAAATCAATGTTGAAAATAAATAAAATAAAATTATCATGCTAAATCTTGAGCTTCACATAGAATATGATCTAACTTATAGTTTGGTGTCGATCCATTTTTATTATCATCTATACTGATCAAAGAGTCCCATTTAACCTCTATCTAATCAAAACCTTTCACTTGAACCAACTTGAGCCTATCCAACATAACCATAGTTTCAACCTCATTGTTAGTATTTAGATATAAAAAATTAACCTCTCTATTATAAATTTTCAACCCTAATTTTTACTAGATTTATTGTTACTAGATTTAGAGATCCATGTTAAAACCATGGTTTGAGATGAAAAATACCCAATTCTAATTGGATATAGATAAATGCGAAGAAGCTAAGTCACATAAAACCTAAAATACCCTAATCATTATCATTTTATAAATTGGGACCCAAAATAGGTTCCAACAAACTTGAGTAAAACTTGAGTATGCATTAGTAATTTTTAGTAATATACTATAGATTTATTTTATGATTCATCCTAGGTACAGTTGAGTAAGGCTTGAGTAATTCTATGTAAATAATCATATGGAATATCTTACATATTGCCCCAATTTAATAATTTTTATAATCTAAGTCATGTAGTATGTCCCAAAATATCATAGTGTTTTTGAGATATCAACTATGCCATACATATTCCCCTAATTTGATAATCTGTGTAATAATATCATATAATGTGTGGATTGTCACTCATAATCCTATATAATATCTAACATAATCCTACAATATATGTTAAATATTATAATAATCTATAATAATTTATGTAAAATTGTGCCAATTTGAAATAATTTGTGCCCAAATCTAAATTTTATATGTGAACAAATTACTAACACAATATTTTTGTATATTCCCTCATTTTAAGGTGAGGAGTTTAGCCTAAAAATTACTCATTTCAAAATAAAATATTTATATGCATCATCTTATATATATATGATATTTACACATTTAATACATGTGCTAACATGATTAAATTATGCCATCATAGATAATTAGATCACTTAATCACATACGAAACATGTATCCCAAGGCATATAAGTGTCATGTCAAGTACATATAGTAATTAGGCACATTGTAATGGTCATTATAAAAATTATCATAGGAGAGCTGAATAATCACCACATAATATGCATGATATGAATCATTGCATCACACACAAGTAGATGATTTTGTGATATCAATCACAACAATATAAAATTAAAATAATATTCATAGATGTATCCAAACATATTCATGTGAAATTTAATGCCCATGACACACAAAAGAAATCAAATAAACACACATGATAACACATAGTTTCACATAAAGTAAGAGCCAAATATATTCAAACATAGAATTAGTCATATAATTAACACCTAATGTCATGTAGAGTTATAAATAAATATCTATACATAAAAGGATCCAAATAATGAAAACACCATGCCACATAGAGAAAGAATCTTGTAAACAAAATAATCAAATGATGCAATACACACTCAAGGATCAACCCATGTAACCTGAATCAACATAAATCATACATAAAGCAAGAAAGGATAATATACACAATCAATTTATGTTATAAATCTTTATAGAATAATATGGTATCCTTATAATAGCTCTAGAAGTAGTATATGTAAGATAAATTCATGTGTAATTAGTGTAAATAGCTAAATATTGTAAGTGGAATTATCATAAAAATATTTAACCTATGAAAATGTATGAATATTCCCTATTAAATAATTCCCCAAATGTAGGAAAGGTAGCCTCTAGGGGTAATAATGACTACATTTGTATGTACATTTCATATATAACCTATATGTATTTAATCTCACTTGTGTATAAATTGAAACACATATTTATAGATAAATTAGATATATAATCTACCATGTCTGATATAAGTCATAAATGAATGATGTAAATTGAAAACACATGTCATGTTTAGGTCTTAGTTTTTATTTAAAAAACTCATTTTTTTGCATTTGACTTATGAATTATGTGAATTTAAAAATGCATAAAATGACATTGAATGGCTGTGTTATCACATGTGGATACTCTAATGAAAAAGTAATTGAATCTGGATATAATATATCATCAAATATCTACATGTTATCATCATAATTGTCATTGTATCTATCTGTGTCAATCAACTTTTCCTCATTCCATTTCTCAAATTTTATGCATATGCATTAAATTTTACTTAATTGTATATTAGGGTTCATAACATGTCTTATGAGATAATATTATCCCACTTGTGTTTGAGTCCTTTATCTTTTGGTGCTCATTATTTCCATCATGTTGAATCTTGATTGTATGTCCTTGATACAAGAAATCTATGTATTTAATTAGAATTTTGACTATATCATACATCTATTTTAACCATTATTTTTAAAGTGTATCCCACAGTTTATCACTATGATACATTAAAAATATCAATTTATCAACAAACTTAGGCCCACAAGTTATTGTTAATGTAATAAGTCTAATCGACATGTCATAATGCATAATACATTGTAATTCATTTATGGTAAGATCTATTTTTTTTAATAATGTAATATTTCATGTTTTTATACCTTATTTCTCATAGATATAAGTTTATTTCTTATTTTTACTATTAATGTATACCATAATAGTCAAGATGTCATGTCATAGACACTTGAATTCTATGTGTTCTCTATTTACGGATTAGTTCCTATTAGAATAAACTATTGGTGGTTTCTATTGGTTCTTTTAATATTTAAACTTATAAATATTATTTTATAATTTTTAAAAGTTTTTATTTCATGTACGTATATTATGTGATAACTATAAAATGATTTTCATTTATGTGTTATAAATTTACCTAGAGACTAATTTAGAGTTATAGATAAAGCCATAAAATGTTTATCAAGTAACATATATAGTATAATACTAAGTTTATTTTATACACATTTAATTTTTAATATAATATATATTTTCTACACTTTTTAAAATGATCAAAACCATAGATTCTTCACCCTTGGATTGACTATGGGAAAATGGGTTAGTGGGCTCATGATATCGATCCACCTAAAAGACCCCTCTATAAATAGGTGATACTTACATAGCTAATACTTTGAATAAAGACTCAAACTTATGTAGTTATCCCCTACATGTTGGTTTGTGTGTGCAAAATTATATAATGTGGGATAATCAATGAAATGTAATGACCTATCTTGTAACTTAGAAAATATGTCCCATGAAATACTCTTTAAATGCTTTAAAACTATGGGAATATTAATCCTATAAATGATATATAAATAGGTATGAATCAAGAAGGTTTTCTCACTTGAGTGTTTGATTAAGTGTTTCTTGGTATATTTCCTTGTGAATTTCCAATATTTATTAGGTGAGGAATGAATGACGGTTCATATTGTATGTATACCATTACCTTTTCAAAATATCTTGTACTAAAGAACTTAGGTCAACCTTTAGGATATGTTTCATTTTATATTTTCAAGACTTTTGGTCACTAGACATTTTGTAATAAAATTGGACAAGTACGTCAATGTAGGTGTCTTTCTAAGATGCAAGTGTCCAAAAAACTAGAAAATAGATACATGTCCAAAACTAGTGACAAATGATAATAATATAGTTTTGATATTTTTCATAGTATAGAAGGCATGGTCATTAGAATAAAAATGTTTGGACTAATATATAATCATTTTAGGCCCAAAGAGATAGTGAACATGATATTTTCATTAGTAGTTAGTCTATAATTGAAACGTACAACCATGATGGATATTTTCCAAGTGTATAAGACTAAGGTACTAAATAAATGAGATTTTAGTATCTACACCTATCTATACTTGGATAATTAGATAAAGACCAATTAATTATGTATATCCATCAAAGGGTTATCGACAACTTAAATTCAAAAGGAAAGGGTTTCAAAGCCTAATTTTATGACACAAAGATATAACTCTCACTAGACCTTAATAAAGGTAAATATTTTAAAATGGGTTAGAACTAAAGTAAAATATTTGTTAGAATAGTTGTAAATGGGTAAAGTTAAATTATCAACCAAATGGATCCTATAAAACCTAAAGGATTAATGGAAAGTATAAACAATGTTATATCAATAACAACTTATTTGATGTAGGGAAGATCCTAAATAAATATACACATACATACATATATAATGTAATAAAAAAGTCACTATATAATCTACTTAGTAAATAAAGCAAAGACTATATAGATATAATTAATTACCTTAGTGTGGAATAATCAATGATTTAATCTCTTCCTTGGCTCAAGTGGAGATTTTTGAGATAATGTTATAGGTTGAATACCTCACATGGTTGGATGAATACCTAGATATACATAGTTAAGAAATCCCATGAACTCTTATTATTGAGCTTTAATGACACCATAAGAAATTATAACTAAGATAATTTGTAAGTCACTCTCCTAGATACTTCCTTAGGTTATATATTATATTTAAATTATATAATATGAATGTAATTTGATAATATATGAATGAAATGTGAGCCTTATATATAATACTTTAATACCCAAAACCAACCCTAAACTCTAATTCAGTGGTACCAACTAGATCAATACAATGGGAGATGTTGGTTGGCATAATTGGTATCAATCAGGCCAAATGTCGTAAAAGTTTCAAATATAAACCCATAACTATATTAGGTTGGTTGGTGAAATACAAGAAGATAAAGCTACAAAATAGATGATATTAGATACGATCATATGATAGGATATAGGGAAACTAACAAATATAGATACAAAGTAGATAGAAGATATATATAACATGATATAATGATATTAGAGATTATATAACATGATACAATGTCAACATCTCTCATAAAGCACCATGATCCATGCCTGACCCATTCACAGTATATCATTTAAGGCAAACACTCAAAGAGATTGATGTTTCAACAAATTGTTGTTAGAGAAATAGTCAATAAATGATAAAGTGAAATATATTTTATATATATATATATATATAAATACATATGTCCCACCCAAAGCTCATCACTATCACAATAGTGTTATGCAAGACGGTGTTTGTGGAAAGAAACATAAGTATAACATAAGTAAAAATAAATGTTGAAATAAATTAAATTATCCAAAAATAAATAAAATGAAAATGCATACCCTAAATTACCTTGCTAACTGTAGATAATTTTTCATGTGTCATAAATAATGGAAGATATTGAATGATAATTTAAAAATAAGGACCTAAAATAAGATAAAATTCCAATATTTTGTAAAAAATATATATTAGCACCTTAAAATTATCTAACTCACTTGGATTATAAGGATTATTTCATTTCATAAAATCACCTAAAAAAGTAAATATATGTGAAAAATATGGAATCTCATGGTAAATAACTAAAATTTAAAAAAATTAATTTTTTCACTATAAATAGGTAGAAACTGTTCATTTGCACAATTGTAATTTTTGGAAAACCTACATCTCTATGCATCCAATTTTAGTGATTTGAAATATCATGGCTCATGCAAGAGGAGGTGGACATGATGGGGGACACATCATCACTATAACAAAAACCCTATAGTTAGGTGGATCATTTATTATTAGTTTTATCATTTTTAGATAAAATGAACTAGATTAAGAAATATAAGCATTAAGGTAAATATGTGTAACATAATTTTACACTGGCATAAGGTGTGTGGATGATTTTTGAAACTAGTTTTTTCCCACCTTATTGGGCCCCCTGAGTGTGACCAATAGGATCATAGATCCAATGGAGGTCACTATAGGTGGTATTACCTCTAGGGATCTGTACAAGAATCTAGTAGTGGATAGTCCATCTAATGGATGGAAGAAGGCACTTACAGGTGAAAAGATGTATCCCTTGAAAGTCATGTTGAGCCTCCCTGTTATCTTGGAGAACAAGGCATTGTGTATCCCAAATGATCTAGTGGAGGAAATCATGGCATCTATGGACCTTACGCTGGTAGGTAAGTTTTTTTATTTCCATCCTAGTATCAAAATGTCTAGGAAATGAATTCTATCTAGATGGAAAGTTAAAGGTAGTGTTTCAATCACTACCATGGATAAAGGCCTATTCCTTTTTAGATTTACGAATAGGGAGGACATGATCTCTACCCTTATTGGATAACCCTGTCTGTATGGACCACATTCTCTTGCCTTATGCTCATGGAAACCAATATTTGAACCCAACTCAGACCTCAATAAGACTGCCCGTACTTGGATAAGATTGCCAAGGTTCCCTTTGGAATTTTGGGATGAAAAAATTTTCACAGCTATTGGCAATTCTATTGGGCAATATGTCACTTTAGATCATATAACCAAAACAAATTCCAGATGTGTGTATGCTAGACTTTGTGTAAATCTTGAAATAAATAAGACTCTCCCTATGACCATGGAGACAAACTCTAAATATGGGACCTCGACTTAGCCAATTACTTATGAAAATACTACCACTTTCTACCAAATATGTAAGAGGAAGGGACATCTAATGACACAATACATAGTGAAGCAAAGGGGGAGGAAAGATAATTCCTAGAATGTAGGGGAGGAGCAAGTGAATAACAATCAAGAAATGGAGAGTAATGTGGAAATTCCTGACAATGCAAAAAAAGGAGAGGAGAGGAAGGGAAATGAGGATATCCCTAGTAGTGAGGGAAATGTGGTCCCAAAGGAAAATATAGTATTAGATGATAGTCAGAAGGCTGCAGATAAAGGAGAGGAGGAGAAGGGAAAGGAGGATATCACTAGTAGTGAGGTAAAAGCTAGCCCAAAGGAAAATATAGTATCTGATGATAGTTAAAAGGCCATATTTAACACAGTCAACACTTTAGAAAAATAGACTAATATGTCTAAGGAAGGGGTAGGAGGTAACCTTTTGCCAGAGGAATTCAATGAAGATGATAAAGTTCCAAGGGTTGGATAGGAAGAAGTAACACCCAAAAATCACACTAAAGGAGTAGCATAACCACAGTCAAACACAGACATTTTCCATGCTTTGGAAGTTGAAGACCAAGTAGGAAACTACTTAGCAACAGGGGTAGCAGGACAAACTGGCAATAATGAATAGGAGGAATGGGTTAACCCAAAGAAAAATATCTAAATAGGTAAAAAATATGCAGATGTTGGCACTGATCCCAAACAAGGGAGGCCAACCCTAAGAGAGACAAGAAAAAAAGAGATTGCTAGAGAGATTGCCAATGAAAAACAAAAAACACTAGAGTCTCAACCCCCCAAACTCTCTAAATGAGAATATTATCTTAGAATTTGAGGGGATTTAATAGTCCCTTAAAGTATTTTGAGGTTAAAAACTGCATTTTAGATAATAGATTAGATATTTTATTACTCCAAGAAGTCAAGATGAATGAGGAGAATTTTGCGAAAATTGCTAACTATATATGCCCTAAGGCATCTTTTTGTATTAGTCCTGCTGAAGGGGATTCAGGAGGGATTGTCAGTATGTGGAATAGTGCTAAAATCCAAGGATCTCTTATGGCCCATAATAAGCACTTCTTGAGTATAAATTTTCCCATGAATTCCTTGAACTGGACATTAGCCAATGTCTATGGACCGAATAACAGAGCTTTGAGATAGAAATTATGGATAGACTTGAGCAGCTTGAGGAATAATTCTCAGAACACTAAATGGATGTTAGCCAAAGATTTCAACACTCTTCTATACCCTTCTAAAAAATAGGGTGGAATTATTGATTACTCAGACAACATTTTTGACTTTGCTGAATTCATCAATGATTGGGGATTATTGGACAGAGTTGCAGAACCAAAATTTTACTTGGACCAACAGAAAAAGAGGAGATCAAATGATTCAAGTTAAATTAGATATATTTTTTATACCAAGCAACTGGAATGATTATCATAATATGCAGGCATAGGCTTTACCTAGAACCATGTCTGACCACTGCCCAATTATTCTCAATTGGAGGGAACAGGGACATCACGGACCTCCCCCATCCCATTTTAAAGCTATGTGGATCAAACATAAAGGATTTAGACAAATGGTGGCTCAATGGTGGAATATTACCATAAAATGTACTCCCATGTTTATAATATTCAAGAAACTCCAACACATTAAGCAAGAAGTTTATGGCTGGAATAAATACAACTTTGGACAAGTTTTCCAGCAGAAGAAAAATATAGTGGGAAAACTCAAGGCTATACAGAAACTAATAGATCAAGGGGATGAATCTAATGGCACCTTAGAATAATAAAATATCCTATCTTTAGAATGGAAGAATCTTATGGAAAGAGAAGAGGTTTTCTAGAAACAAAAATCTCGTGTTCAGTGGCTCAAAGAGGGGGATAGGAACACTGCTTTTTTTCATCTCTCAGCTATGAAACATAGGAAAGCCAACTCAATAACTAAGATTGTCCTAGATAATGGAAACATTATTATTGAGGATAATGAAATAGGGGAGCAAGTAAGGGCTTTCTTCCAGAACCTGCTTATGGAAGAAAACAATAATGATAGAATTGATAGATCTATGAATCAATTCATTGATAAAATCCCCTATTTGATAACAAAAGAAGATAATCTAGAAATGTTAAATCCTATATTTGAGGAATAAGTCCATGCTATTTTATTCTCCATGGGTAATTTTAAAGCCCCAATTCTGGATGGCTTTCCTCCTATATTCTTTCAGGAATATTGGGAGATTGTAGGAGCAGACCTCACGGCTACTATTTGAGATTTATTTAGATCAGGAAAACTTTTGAAACAAGTTAATAATACCTTCATAGTAATTGTTCCTAAAAAATCTCAACCTTCACACCTCACTAATTTTAGACCCATTAGTCTTTGCAACACTATGTATAAGATATGTACTAAACTGTTGGTCATGAGGATTCAACCCTTGCTTGACAGAATTATTTCTCCTACTCAAAAAGGTTTCATCTTGGGCAGACAGATTCTTGATGTTGTGATCACCACACATGAGACAATTCACTCCATGGATAAGAGCATAATCCCTGAGATGGCCCTCAAGCTTGATATTTCTAAAGCCTATGATAGAGTCTCATGGACTTTTCTATTCCAAGTGATCAAAAATTTTGGGTTTAATGATAAATTGTCTTGCTTATTATGGAATGTGGTCTCTTCTACTAAATTATTAGTGTTGGTTAATGGTGCTCCTAAAGTTTTTTTCTCATCCTCAAGAGGAATTCATCAGGGAGACCCTCTCTCTCCATATATATTCATCATTATGGTTGAGGCACTAGGAAGATACATATAAGCTGATATAGTCTCAAAAAAGCTAGTAGGCATCAAACCTACCTCTTCCCTTCAACCTATGGTTGTACAGTAGTTTGTAGATGATACCATCTTATTTGAAATCTCATTGGTGATCGAATCTAGAAAAAAGGAATAATATATTAAATGATTATGCTCAAGAATCAGGATAAAGCATAAATTTCTAGAAAAACAATGTGTACTTCTTCAACACTCCTAATGAACTTAGACATATAATCATTGATATATTAGAATGTGCTAAAGTTGGCCTACCAGCTACCTACTTGGGTCTCCCACTCTTAGTCCAAGAATTATCTCCAAGTTTTTGGAATGGAATTATGGAAAGAACATAGAGGAAACTTTTGGGGTGGAAAGGGAAACTTCTTAGTAGTGCTAGTAAACTACAACTTCTTCAGGCATCATTGCAAGGTATTCCTACTTCATGTCTCTTTTTAAAATTCCTACATATTTTGCTAAAAATTTGGAATGGATCCAAAGGAAATTTTTATGGATTGACAAATAGAGAATGTCTTTAGTCAGATGAGAAAAAGTGTGTCTTCCAAAATCTCATGGTGGACTAAATATAAGATCCATCAGGAACATGAACAAATCCCTTCTCTCAAAATTTAGTTAGAACTTGATCCATAACAATAGTGAGTGGGGGGAAATAATATATGCCAAATACATGCATAACATAGATGACTCCAACTTTCTTCAACAGGCGGGATTACCCTAGGGGTCTATGATATAGAATAAAATGCTAAAAAGTAGAAGCCTTCTCAAACAGGGAATTAGGTGGAAACTTGGAAATGCCCAAAAGATTAAATTCTAGGAGGATACCTGGTTAAGGGATAAGGCTATCATCTCTCAAGGAAACTATGGAGAAATTACTAACTTGACTACCCAGTTCTTTGGAGATAGGGTTAGTGATTATATGGAAAATAACAATGGGATAAGGAGTTGGAAAAACATTTTAGATTGCTATGGGCATAGGCCCAAGCTTCTCCCAAGAGTCTAGGAGATCTAGCAGTGCATTCAAGAGATTAGAATCCCACTTTTCCCTTGAGAGGATGAACAATATTGTTGGCCAGATAAGAATGGAACATTCTCTATCAAATTTTCCTACCATCTACTTACTCCTAAAGCTCAGAACGAGGAGGTCTGGAAAAAGGTTTGGAATCATAAACTTATTCCAAATATCAACTTGTTTTGGTGGGCTGCTGCCCACAACAAAATCCTTACTCAGGACAACCTTCGAAAGAGAGGATTTACTTTGGTTAACATATGTTTTTTGTGTGGTTCAAAAGAGGAATCAGTTTCACACCTCTTTATCCACTATGAGTTTGCCTAGGATTTATGGGGCATAATGCTTAACAACTTTGGTATTGAATGGGTTTGAAATTTTGACCTTAAAGAAGTAATTCTTAGTTAGAACTCAACCTTCACACATCCCTGGATTAAGGAATTATGGAAGGAAGCTCTACCATGTTTGAGTTGGACTTTATGGAAAGAATGTAATCATAGAATTTTTAGGGACACTACTAGAAATGCTTCTCAGGTGTTTAACTCCTTTGTTAGGACCATCTTAGAAAGTGTTACAATAGCTCATATTAGTTTTGTGGAGAAACCTCTATCTCAATTTGAAAGACAAATTTTAGAAAAATAGAAGGTTTTAAACCTTATCCCTAGGTATGATAATTCCAAAATTCTATAGAGACTTCATACTAAATGGATTCCACCTAAACCCAACTAGATGAAACTCAACTTTGATGGGGCATCCATGTTGAGTGGTAAAGCTAGTGGAGGAGGAATTATAAGGAATGAAAAAGGATGGAAGTCTGTTGTCTATGTTGGTGGTATTGGTTGCCAGAGAAATAACTACGTTGAAGCTATGGCTTTACTATGGGGATTAAAGTTAGCTATATCCCTAGGAATAAGAAATTTGAATATTCAGGGAGATTCTAAGATAGTCATAGATGCCATTAATAAAGCATCCAACATTGGAATCCAGCTAAAAGACATCATTACTAATATCTAGTTTCTTTTACAAAAGTTTTTTGATGTTGAGATTACCCATACCTACAGAGAAGGCAACAGGGTCACTGATGCTTGTGCCAACCTTGGTCAACAATTCTCAAGATGGAGGGTATGGTGACAAGGTGCTCATATTCCCCTAAACATTAGGGAGATCATTCAGAAGGAGAAGATAGATCAGGAATGATGCACATTGATGACAAGGATAGCCTTTAAAGGTGGTCCATGTGGAGAAGGCCATCAGGGATCTCAAAAAATGATAACCTTAGTA
>JARHVA010004093.1:455000-610000 GCA_037957365.1 Torreya grandis | reverse complement strand
TATGGATATAAAAATTTTGATAGGAATTTGTGAGGAAGACCTAGTTTTAGTACCCAAGGACTTAGAATGGAAATCACAAACTAAAAAAATAAGTGTCATCATAAATGATGGTGGAAGATAAAATCTAACATTAGATAATAAGTTATGTGATTAGCTAAAATATATACTCATAAAGGGGATATAAGGAATAAATTATGAAAAAAATATGCAAGGCACTACAAAGGTTATTTATAAATACTTAAAAGAGATGAGACACTATAGTCAAGGGGGAAAGCATACGAGATTTTGGCATTAGAGGCCTAGGGAGCTCTGCCTAACAAGCACAAACTTGGGATAACAAGTGAAGTATATATATCATCCCATGAAGGATTGTAAAAATTAAAAAGGATCATACCTTCCCACAACATGTTCCTCACTCTTTAGGAACCCTTACAGAGTTTTTAGTCTACTATGAGGATTGGGTACTTTTGTGAGAAATTAGGTGAAATGGGAATTTAAGAAGATATAAAATGATGTAATAATAACTCATATCTTGGTCTACTAGCCTAGTGAACCCCAATATAATTTAACACTATCATGGGGCCAACTATGGAGTTTGAGTTTTAACTAGACTATGAGATGTGTCAAATAAATATCACATCTCTTGGTGTGTTATGACTCTTAAGATTTGATCTAAATTTTGAGATTATTTGGATTTTAATTATTTTATATTTATATATTACTCCTCCATATGTATTTTTAAGTACCAAAAATGGGTGATATAGATAAATAACATAAGAGAGCCTAAACTAAACCACTAAAAAGGATAATCAAATACCATGTTACATTAAATACTCCTATAATTTTACCAAATTAAAGTGTGCAATTTTAAAACTAACCAAAGTGTGCCTCAAGTGAAATAAAAGATAGAAATGGGAATCATATAATATATTTCCATGTGAAAAATGGTTATACATTAATGGATAGGATTATAGTTGACCATAAGAAGGGAGAAACTTACTTCACAAGTTAATAGGCTATGTTATGAAAGGTTATAGTATGTCACTATAGAGGATGTACTATCCTACATGGGATATAACACAAGCATAGATGTGTGAATTAATCCCAATTTTTTTTTAATAAATATAGGTTGAATAAACATAAGGATACTATGGCAAACTTAAAAATGGTAAAAATGTGATATAAAGAACATGAATTGAAAGGAACAAAAAATTAAGCATCCCATACCACAAATATATGAGGTTTTAAAAACAAAAATATCAAAAGGAGAATATAAAATCATATACTTGGAAATATATATGAAAAAATAAGAGTAATATCATATAATATATCTCCAAAACATCATATGTAATATATTTAAAGTGCCTTTCATATATAGGCAAGAAAGATAAATCATAACCATATGATTAAAGAGATATTACCTATGGATATAAACCCACTATAACTAAGTATTTAATATCCATACCTAAGTGGGTGGGAAAACTTAAACAATGCTTAAATCAAATAAATCACCTAGGAAACATGAGCTAAGATAAATAATCTACTCTAACACCCATCCCCTCCCTAAAGTGAATATAGGGGATAAAAATAACCAAAACTAAAGTGGTATACCCATAATATCAGTCCTTTAAATAAGGCCTGATCAGATACTCT
The DNA here is from genome assembly GCA_037957365.1 of Torreya grandis. NCBI lineage: Eukaryota > Viridiplantae > Streptophyta > Pinopsida > Cupressales > Taxaceae > Torreya > Torreya grandis. Next base: position 608,347 of record JARHVA010004093.1, on the reverse strand, counting down.
TGTAACATATATCCTTGAAGAAATTGCTCATAAATTAGATAAAGGGAGAAACTGCCCTCCCTATCCCCCTAAAAAAAAGAGAAAAAAGGAATTAAGGACTTCATATGGAATCCCCTTAAGGATAAATTCCTTCACCCCATGAAAAGATTATTATTATATATCTTATGAACGTGGAAATTATGTAATAATCCATCTACATATGAGATGAGAACGTTCAAACAATTAAATATTCATCCCATATAATCACTAACAAATAAATAAATATCAGAGTTTGTGTATTTCTCTAAGTCCTTGTGAAGAGTACAACATACAAAAATGTGATCATTTCAAGCAAGATGTTCTAAAGATACATCACCTATGGAAATACAAATGCCATGATAGCCATTCAAAATAATAAGTTGAATAGGATAGATTATACCCTATAAGATTATGTTAAGACCTTTACCTATGTAGCCCAGATAGAGGAGGAGGTGAGAGCGAATTCCAAGAGTATGTTTTTAAAAGTAATCAATCACATAATTAGGTCGATCCAAAGTGGTAAATTAAAAAAATACATGATAAATTATAGCAATAAGCTCCAAATCACAAAGCTTAGGAACAAAAAGAGTTGTAATTGGAAGAGCATCTTTCATATCATGAAGAGTGGATGATAAATATGCCTCGTCCAAAAAAAATAAATTCCTTTGTAAAAACTAAGGGAGGAGGAATAGGGAGAGGTGTAGGATGAAATGTTACCTCATCTGAATCACCATCAAGAAATATTTCCTCATAAAATTAAGAAGAATCCCATTTTGTGTTACTATTAAAGAGTGAATCCTCACTAGGAGGAAAAGATGGAAGTTACCTCACCTATGACATTGTCAAAAAATTTCTCATTGGTAGGATAAATGACATTTATGTCATCATCAAAAGATAAATCCTCACTTACAAGAGGTGGAATAAAAGAGGTTTCAAAAGACCCATAATACTTAACGTCCTTCCCAAATAAGGATATAAAGTAGTCCCAAACTTCCTTGGGTGATGTGGCACATGTGACATGATTTCAAACTATATAAAACATGGATAGTAATCAAGAAAAGAGATTCATATTTAATATATTTAAGCCAAATACTAAATTCCTCATATATAAAGTGAGGAAATTCAATAAACACAACTCTCCATAAGACTTTCATCTGCAAGTGTGTCTTCATTTTAAACTTCCAAGTGTTGTAATTTGGGGTGTTGAGGGGCTTGAAGAAATAGGAATCCATTGTAAAAAATAATAATAAATTTAGGAAGAATAATAACCCTCCTCAAAAAAAAAATCCCCCTTGAAAATTAAACATCTCCTAACAAAAATAATGAGCACCCCAAAATTTGGAAATTTATAATTTAGTGTGACAAAATAAATGACACTAATAGATATAAAATAAAAAACATACAATTTTGAAAAAAAATAACACTCAATTTCAAGTTTTCAATGAAAATATATAGTTAATACATGTTTAATATCATAAATGGGTCAAATAAAAATACACAAAATTTAAATGCTTGGAAAAAAAATTTAGAGAGATTTAAATGCTTTTAAAGGGATGAAAGTTAAGCCCCCACTAGGAGGAATAAAAAATCAATTCCCCCTCCATGTGACCATACCATATGACCACTGGATGAAGGGTGAGGATGAGTACTCTCCCATTTTGATTGATTTTATTGATGTGGGAGAGACATCGCCCATAAAAGAGAGGGAAACTTGAGATGAATATTGTTCCTATCTACTGGTCTAAAATTGACATGCTCTAACAAGTTTTTGACTTTGATTAAAGTATGGCACAAATGTAGGTCATGAATTTTGGTCATGGGTAATATCCTCCTCACTGGTAACTAATCACCATGTACAAAAAACCATAAGGTAATTCCTATCAAGTAATGTATCCTATAGGTATAACCATAAAATAGAAGGTGACTAGGATGTGTTAAGAAGGCTACCAAAAATAACAAATAAAACTAGTGTAATAGTAAGATGAGTATTAAAAAAGAGTAGAAATAATGAACTAGTAGGCCATGACCTAAGATCTAATACTACACTAGGTGTCCATTATCCACCAAAAGGAATACTTTATAACTCATTAAAATCCATATACCTGCACTCAAAACATTTAGATCTACAAAATTTGTGCATTTTCAATAAATAGTAAAACCCCAATTGAAACATTATAAAACCTAAAAAAATATAGAAAAAAATATTTCTCTTCTACTATTAAATGGTAAGGATATGAGAATAAACTAAAAAAATGGCTTTAAACCCTCTAAAAATGGAAAAAATGGCCTACCACAGACTATGTCATGTATATAACTTATCCTAGGGTTTTGACATCTTTTAATCCAATGAATTCATTCATTTTCTGTCTAGATGAAAAATATTTAATCAAAATTAGAAATGGATGGATACAACACATATTTATCTTATACCATGAAAGGAATGAAAACAAAGTGTTCTAAGCCACAAATATCTTGTGTTAACATCATAAACATCACAAGGATAATATGAAAGCATAGACTTGAAATTCAATATGCATAAATAAGATAAATATCATATAATATATATCCAAAAATTCATATCGAATACATTATAAATGTCTTGAATATATAGGAAATAAATATCAACCATAACCATATGATCAAAAAGATACTACCTAAATATATATACCCATTATACCTGAGTATTTAATATCCACACCTAAGTGGGTGTAAAAATCTAAACAATTCTTAAAACAAATAAATCCCCTAGGAAACATGAGATAAGGTAAATAACGTACTTTAACATGAATGTGATGCCTAAGTTCCACTAAAAAAATAAAGGTTGACTATAAAATGATTGTAAAATGATAAAAATTATACATATGTGCTAAAATTTTAAGTCCTAATCATATAAAATAACATGATATAAGAAAGATATATACATTAAACATCACATATGTTAAAAATAATAATAGTATGATATCCACTCATATGTAAATGTGAATAATATGATATGAATCAATTATATTATTATAAATTTCATGAAATATCTTGACATTCATCATCAAAAACATTAGTTAAGTCATGTTATAACTAGTATTTAGCTCTAAACAAGGTCTCATATATTCTTTTTAAGATTCATTCTAGGATTGTCTAGTGTACTAGCTCTAAGGAAAAATTAGGCATGATGGAAGTATGAGGTTTTGGGTCCTCTTAATGAGAGTACTCAATGTGATAAACAATAAAACTCATTTCACACACATCCTATAATGTATGGGATGGCTTTGGTTGAAATGGATTCTTCTCCTCCATCCTATATGGACCATGTGGGTGTTTCTCTAAGGTTTCATGTGAGGGCCTATAAAAATCTAAATTTTTATTTAGAGTTATAAACCTATTTTTGTGATGTGTAAACATTAGTGCTAAATATAATACATGACCCCATGTTTTGGGATATAATATGTTGTAACATTTGGTGACATGTTTAGAATATAAGCAATCTTAGTTGTAGATCAAGTACATCAAAGTAATATATAGTGGGTTGAAGAATGTTTATTGGTACCTTAGAAGCAACAAACATATCTATGAGTAGTGTATATAGGTGTTAAAATATTCATAATATGATTTATGTATTTCAACTTTTATTGTGCTAATAATAAATGATATTGTCTACTCTCTTAATTTGAATGGTTGAATAACTTGAAAAATTCATAATATGGCTAATAATATTAGGTGGGTGGGTGTGGTACCATGTCTAACCTAGGTGAATAATAATAATGGGGTATATATATAACATAATAAAATAAATCAATGTAATTAAATCATAAAATGGTAGACTTAGGAACTTGGTTTTGCTTGAGATATCTCTGGTACACCCTACATTAGTGATATGAGTGACCATAGACTCTTTAGAAGGAAAAAATAGATATAATAGTTATTTGGGAGTCAATCTCAATGTGGTTCATATGAATGTTCCTAGAATATATAGGGTAAGTGAGTTTGAAGGGTCATAAAATTTTGTGAACCAATATGGTCTAATCATGGATATATCCTAAAGCATGCTTTGAATAGTCTCAAAATCAACATGAGGTTTATGTGTGGTAGAAGATATATTGTACTCCATCTCAGACCTATGGACATAAATTGGAGGAGTAATGTTAGATAAATTGTAAGGATAGAAAATTATGTCAATTAATTTAATACTATAAAAATATGTAGATTGTTCATAAAATTATTGAAGAGAAGAACGATAATGGATAACATATTTATCCTTGGATTGAAAATATATAGATAAGTATTTATAATCAAGGGTATAAACATAATATTATTTTTTATTATTAGTAATTATATTAATTGATTCAATCACTATATCACTAGAGGATGAATGAGACTCAGGATTTTTAGTGATAACTATTAAAACATGAAACTTGTTAGTCAACTTCTTGTAAGAATGAGGTGTCAAGGAGGGAAGTAATTAATCTATGATATTAGAGAGTAAATATGATGTTTTTATATTTATACTAATCTCATTGATCTCATCATACTTTTAATATACTAGGTTAGGTTGGATATTTCCCATAATTTCTATATGGCCACTATAAACATGAATAGAATTGATAGGATAATTAAAGTGCTAGTATCTATGGAAAGGAACATTAGGCAAGGGTTTAATATTTTAAAAAAAACATGATTTTATAATTTTTATAAATGTTAAATATTATTATAACCTTAAATATTTTATATATCACCCTTGTAAATAAATTTGATGCATTGAGATGTAGAAGAGGCCACTACTTTGATATGATGGGTCCAAGGGTGGCCAAATAAAATGTTTTTATAATAATATAAATTTGAAGATCATAACCTTAACTCTAAATATGATGGATAGGACCATGGAAAGGATTCAAATGAATTATAATATATTAATTTATATTTTTCCATATCCTTTGAACATGTTTTGGGTAGACTTAATATTACATTATAAGTATCCTAAAGTTTTTATGAATTCTAAGGAGGTGATGTAGGTTCTAGACCCTTAATCTATCAAGAAAAATTTGAGTAAAACATAAATAATTGAAACTCTAATGAAAAATTATTATACACACAAAGTGAGATTTATGTAGCGATGATGGAGATTATAGGAAATTTTATTAAAAGATACGTGTCGATAATTTAATAAAATTGGATGCACATCTCTTCACATCATTATAGGATGATTTCTTCAAATACATTCAAGTTATATTATTTCCCCATGTGTGGTATTAAAGGTATTTTATTATCAAATAAGAGTTTAATAACTCTATTTATATGATGTGGGTAAGTTTTAATGAGTATAAGGAATGCAATTTGAAAGCAAAAATTAGAAATGTAGTCGACATGGTTGCATTAATCAAATTCAATATGAGTTAATTAAGAATATGAAAAAAGTATTGAATTATGAAGAAGATCAACTATAGAATAATTAGATATAGACTAAATATTATTTGGAATTAAAATATGTGGTCTATACACTACCAGTATAGTTGAGGTAGGTTGAGCCAATGGTAATAGACTGGCTGATGCAATTGGTTTTATGGAGACGTCAAAATAAAATAGTATCAACTTTTCCAATTCAATTTAATCATGATTAAGGGTATAAATAAACTACATTATCTTGACCAATACATTATAAATATAGTTGGTTAAGGAATATTAATCTATTATGCTGGTGAATATAATTAGACTTGATATAAAAATGGAATATTGTACCAGTTGGCTAATAAAATTAGAATAGTGGTTGATGTAAAAATGGGATACACCACACTAGTTGATGTATTTTTGAAGGCATAAAACTAAACTATGTTGGCTAATATAGCTGTAAATGAATAAAACTATATCATGTTGTTTGGTGTAGTTGGTTACTTAAAATTATGAAAGTTAAAAATTTTCTCAAATTCTATGTTATAAAATTAGTTTTGAGGGTTATCCTAAATTGTTATGTAAATAGGATAATATATTTGATTTTGATGAGGATAAGGATCAATATAAGACATTCATGGTGTTCATATTTTCCAAATTTTTAGCGATATTAGAATAATTTTGGATAACTATGGTTTGAACAACATTGGCATCTAGTGGTTGTTTTTTTATTGTTTGGCTATTAGTTTTGATTATGACTTAGAAGTGGATTTAAGTAAATACTAAGATGAGTTTTAACATGATGAAGTGAATCATGATTGAATTTAGATTCATGAGTGTTAGTTACCTTATTGTAAGCTTGTTATCATTCTTAGATCATGGATTCATGATCAAAGTTTGAACCAGATAATAATTTGAAATAAATGTGTTTAATTTATTTTCAAGTCTCATGGGAATGTCCCTAAATTTTGTGTATCAAAAAAAAATTGAGGGTTTTACCAATGAGCACTAGCATGGGTAGTGTTGAACTACTTAGGTGAGGGTTTAGACAGTCATTTCATAATTTCAGCTAGGGAAAGAGGATGGTGAATTTTACAATTTCTGACTTGTGATGGGTGAGGATGAAGATAGAAGGGACTTCACTTGATAAATTTATAAAGGGTTACTTATTTGGATTTTCTTGGTAGAATAGAATTCATGTTTCTTGATTAATCATAAGTGTTTAAGACACCATCATACATAGCATTTTTATTTTTAGACTTCATAAGTACATGAGATTTAAGCTTAGGTTGTGAAATACTGAATTATCTTATGAGAAAGTAGTTACATTTAGCTTGGTTGATGGGATTCATCCAATGATTTTTGAGATAGGATACTAAAAATGTATTTTAGTTTTGGATTAAGGGCATTAGTAAATTTTCTAAATAGGCTATCATTTGACATCTTATGCTTGGATTTGTTGGTTAATTATTTTAGATTATGGTAAAAGAAAGTTTTGAAGGGACCCCAAAACCCTTTAAAAAAATCAAGAAAGATAAAGAATTAACAACCACCAAGAAAAGCAGTCCTAAAATCTACTGAAGAACAATATCAAATTAGGTTTTATAGGGACCTAAAACCACAAACATAGTCTAATAAAAGTACCCAATTTTTACAAGGACTTGAAACATCAAAGTAGGTTTTGAAGGGACCCCAAAACCCTTTAACAGAATCAAGAAAGATAAAGCATTAACAACCACTAGGAAAATCAATCCTGAAACCTACTATAGAGTATCATCAAAATCAGGTTTTACATGGACCTAAAACCACAAACATAGTCCAATAAAAGTACCCAGGTTTTACAAGGACCTGAAACCTCAAATGACGGTCGTAGCCATGTCAAGAAAAAGGCCATGCTCCACCATGTCCTCAAACCCTAAAATCACACTACCCACAGCCCTGACATCCTTAATCACTCCACTCATGGTGGTTGAGATCAAATGGTTCAAATCTCCAAAGCTTGGGGTAGTGAGCTTAAGCATTCTAAAACAAATGTCATATAGTGCCTCATTTTCTAAAACCATGCACTCATCAACATTCTCCACTAGTTAATGCATCAACAGCGTGACATTATACAACTCCACCACTGTGTCTGACACTTTTGGAGAAGGAAACATAGAGAATGTCAACATCATGCAATCAAGATACTCCTCCCTAATCTTTGATATCAGTAGCATCCCCATACCAGATCTTGTGCCACCTCTGAGTGAATGGCACACCTAAAACCCTTATAGATAGGCATAGTTTTCTACCTCCTTGTGAACCACATCCAAAATGACATCGATGAGCTTGGTGCCCTCAGTGTAATGTCCCTTGGCCCAGTTATTTCCAGTGCTGGACTATCCAAAAATGAAATTATCTGGCTAAAAGATCTACCCATAGGGTCCTGATCTGAAGTTGTCCATGGTGCCTGGCTCCAAATCCATGAGCCAAGCACCCATTAATTGTTTCTAACACATGATAAACACTTAGGTAGTCTCATTATTTAGTTAATTGTAATTGATGAGGTGGGATAAGAATTTTTCAAGAAAGTCATTGGATTGAAACTCCTAAACCAATTAATTACCTAATTCCTCCAAACCATAGATGGATTTAGACATCAATTGGTTATACCACTTTAAGGCATCATTGAAGAAGGTTTTGGCTAATATATTGGTGGAAACAAATATATTGATCTATATCTCATTTTTGTAGAGGTTTCTAATGCTTTTAAATTATAAATCAAGATCATTATATCCTTTATAAGTGATCAAAGAAGTGATTTTGAATTTTAAAATGTTGGTTTTATAGTTGCATCATTTAGGAATTATTTTTGGCTTAAAAGTTGGCCATTTGACTCTGTCGCGTAACATGATTTGATGAAGATAAGGAACATTTTTATTAGAGTTATAAGTTTTATTAAAATTTTGGGATATGTTGGATGTGATATTAATGTTTTTTTTTTAATGTGAGAACTTTTAGTAGGCTCACTAAAGTAAGGGCCCACCATATTAATATAAATACTAGTCATGGTAGATGGGGAAGTGAATGAGGAAGTCACATATTGGATTTCCCCAAGTCTGGTATAAATATTAGTATTAGGGGAAAGAGATATTTCCACATGGGTTTCCATCATGAGGTGATAATTCATTATAATGTACTTTTACTTATGATTATGATGCTCATGTAAATGTATGATCACTGCATCAGTATACACAAGATCACATTTTTTCTCCACCTTATGATATTAAGGTGGATAATCTTAGATATAAATATTAAGATTTTTATGTGTATCATAACTATTATATCATGTTTAAGCCACATGAAAATTTCTTTTATTTCTATCTTGAGTCATAAATTTTATAAGGCACATGGGTTTTATTAAATTTACGAGGATTGGCTAGTTCCATGTATTCTTCTTGGATTTTCACTTCAGATCAGTAGAAAATGTATTCCATAGTGGAATATAAATTATTAACTAGATTGGGATGTATCATGAACTTAATTAAATAGGAATTATTAAAACAAAGTGTATTATATTGACCAATATAATCAGGAAATAAATTAGGAAAGTTAGACTATATCAGGTTGACCAGTATAGTATAATAATAAGAAAGAAATGTATTAGGTTGTGTTTAACCCTAATTTGGATAAGTATAATATTTAGTGGTTAGGGTTAAGGATATATGAATTATATGGCATAAGGTTGAATATTATATCTACAACATGCCAATTAGTATGCTAAACTCAGATGTACCATATGTTAAATTTATAAAATTGAGATAGTCTATTAATGAAAAGTGTATTTATGATAGATACAAATGAAATGAAATAAAGTAATTATCTATTTTTAATGATAATATAGTATTGGATATGGTATATGAAGTAAGTAGGTAGGAAGATAGTTTTGTAACAGTCATCATATTTTGGATTTATGTCTTTATCTCTCTAGATAATTGCATTAGCCTAGGATAATTATGTCAATACTAATATTTGGTCTTGATTATAGTATCATGTATGGAATATTCATTGAAATATGATGAAAACACCTAGATTATTTTGGGTTTTGATTCACCTTTACTCTATTGCATTTATATATGCTTCATGGACTATCATTCCTAATGAAATGAAAAAAACCTAGCTTTGCATTTTTAATATAACATTGGGGAAATATGGGTTAGTTAGACACATAATGTAGAACTAACCTGAAATGACCCAATTATAAAAGGGTGATGCATACATAGATAATACTATATAAAAGGGCCTCATATTCATGTAGTTCTCCCCTAAGTGTTGGCTTGTGTGTGAATCATGTAATTTGTAAAGCAAGTACAATAGTGACCCAGGTTGTAATATCAAAAATATGACCTTATGACTACTCATTTAGTAAGTCATACCTATATATTTGTTTTACCCATGACTTTTATGGAAATAAGGAAGATTTGATCAATTGAGTGCTTCATAGAGTGATGTTTTTATAAGTTCCTTAGTCTCTCGTGTATTTTCTAGGTGAGGAATGAATGAGGGTTGATATTATATTCATAAAAATCCTATTGAGAGATAAATGGTATTATATCACTTAGGCCAACCATTGTAATACCTTTATTTTTCAAATTGGATGAATTTTATGGCACTGAAAACTTGCATTTGGCTAGTATAGTAATGTATGCTATTGTTTAACCAAGTTTTTAGTGTCTAGAAAGAAGAAAATAAATCATACGCTCAAAACTTGTAGAGGTGTAAGATAAGTATATTTTAAGAATTATAGGCAAGAAGTAATATATATGCCATCATTATAATGATGGTCAGAATAATAGATAGGTAAATGGGAATAAGAGAGAGTATATGTGAGGCTTATGAAAGAAAGGCATGTTTATGACTAAGAGGAAAAACCAAGGTCATGTGTTTTCTAAATGTAAAAGACTAAGGTAATACATAATCATAAAATATCATCTACATTTTCACCCCCTTTTAATCTAGTAATGGAATTGATAGTTTAAATGAAATAAATAAGTATTTGGGTATGTATACATACCTTATCTTTATTTGAGTTGAATTTGAGTTCTTTTATAGAGCTAGGTTTGAGTGTTTTACTAGAGACTGACTTGTAACCAGGAATATGTTGTAGTGTATAATCAGTGCATATATTTTGGCTCAAAATATCTTAAAATATATTGAAATTGAAATAATAAGGTTTAGGAGTACACATGGGTGTCGATGTAACTACCTTGCCTATTAACAAGTTATTTTTACAAAATATATATTATTTTAAGTCTTTGAAACTAAGATTAGTATAAATATAGATAAATATTTTAATGTCCATATATACAAGGAGAGAGAGAAAGAGAGAGATAAATATTGGAAGGAACATGCCCCAAATTTGGAGCGAAAGTGAGTTTCTACCTAAAAAATGAGATTAAAACAACCATGCAACCTAAAGATACTTATAACTTAGTGATTTTGGATGATCAAGTCAAAAATAAAAACTTATCAAGATTGAGTGATTTATTCACCCCAACCATACCAAAAGGTGAAGCAACTACTATAGTAGAAAAGTCCATAAATTTTCATTAGGTATCAGTACATGCAATAAATTTGTAATCCTATTTTGATTTGAATTTTTTAATATTAGGCACATGTTTCATAGCATATGCACCTTATATTTGTCTCATGATGAAACTACATGTAATAATGGTACCATGTATATAATTCTACCAAAAATGTGTATAGTAATCATATAATTATGTGGTTTTGTTAATTCAAAAAATTGTGTAGATTTGGAGGACCAGATCTCAAAGCATGCCCCAATTATATATGGAGAAATATGAATTTGATATAAGTAAAAATTTGGATTACATGCTTTTAAATCATTCCCCCATTTAATTTATTAATTATAAGTACCAAATTGAATGAATGTGGAGAACATGCTTGCAAATCATGCCCCCATTCATATAAAACTATGAATGTGTGGATGTTATTTCATCATGACATGTCCCCACTAAATCTACAAACCAGTGTAAGTACCATATACTATGTGAGTGTGGAGAACATGATTCAAAATCATTCCCCCACTATAATTTAGAAAGTATGAAAAATGTGGAAGCCATGTCACCATGACATTATCCCACTAATATGATACATGGTTACATTCATATATTTCTAGTTGTCTTAACCTTTTGAGGTGAGGTAAAAATAATACCTACTAATTAACTCACTTTAAAAGGGTAATAAAACTATAAATATATGAATGTAACCATGTATCATATAGAATTAAATATGTCTAGGTATATGTATCATTGAAGTGCATTGAAATAATGTCATCACATGTAGCCCTAATATTCATGATAAAAAGCATGAAAATGTCTATATAGTAATAATATGATTTACCTTTTTAGGGTCATGGAGTTTAATTCCTTGGTTTTTAAAGGTCTTATTATGGTAAATTAGGGTATAAATATTCAATAAATACAACCGCTTATTTGTAACAAAATTGACTTAGTTTGACATTTTCTAAAATAACAATAAATAATGTAAATAAGTACTTAGTTGGAAATTTATTAATATAAGAGATCACAAGGAGTTGATCTAAGTGTTGTGGACATGATCCAAGTGTTAAAATACTTCTTGGATAGTAGCACCATGTGGAACTAGTGTCCTTTATGCATAATTATTTTGATCTTTTGGGTGCACCTATTTCTAGCTCTATCAAGCCTATTCATGTGTGCATGAGGTTTGGTTTCTTATAGGTGACCTATTTTGACTAATTTTACATGAAAACCTTAAGCCTCCATGTTGTTAGTGAATTTGATAATCACAATTATCAAATTTTGATGTTAGTGGTGTAGGTTAGACACCCTCAACACCCTACTATGATGAGAGTTTTGTACATTTTGATACTCCAAAGAGGGATAAAGCCTAATGTATTTTCCCTCGCCTAAGTTCCATTGCAAGTGAAAGTGAATATAGAATGAATGTTGGTTTTAGTATTTTGAATGTTCTTGAGATTGGAAATGTGATTATTATAATATTAGGAATGTTATAGATGGATGTCTGTAGAAGTAGGGTAGAATTTGGATTGATAACCTTGATTGTGCACAATTTTTTCTAATATTGCTTGTGTAATTTACATCTTATTTCACATCTAGTGGATAAAAGGTTAAAAGTCATATACATATTGTTTTAGTGTTTGTGTGGGTCTTAAAATAGATCTAGGTGGACCCTAAGTGGTTTCTCATTTGAAAATATATAAATTGGTAATAAAATTTAGGAATAACACCCAAATTAGGACCCTAATTCTATTGGGCACTACTGTCCAAATTATGGTGATAGTGTCCATTTGGCATAACCTAACACACTAGGGGCCAGGATGTTAAAATGAGGGTCTAAGACTACTTTAAGGATGTTTATAGCTTCGTGTGGCCCACACAAAGGATAGATAAGTATCTAAATAGGCAATACGATAGGTTTAATACAAAGCTAGGGATGGGTGATCTAAAGTAACACTTTTGGAACTCAAGTGTAACTTTTAGATGATTAAATTTACCCCCTCTTTAGTTTAAAAATTCATCAAAGTGAAATGACTAGGATCAAGTTAAAACCAATGTACCTAGACTTACCTAGGAGGTTAAGTCTATGAATCTAGATTTGAGTACATGAAACATGATCCATTTTGTATCCTATAAATGAAACATGCATAAATTAGTCGATACTTAAGAGAAATAAAAATCAAAGACAAAAATGAGTAAAGATATCGGAAAGAGGAAAGTAAATAATACACTTCACTGGGTATGTGAACCAATGCATAAACTTAGTGAAAACCTATGCGTGTACATATACATAGTGATCAGTTGGTGAATAAATTGGAATAAACTAGTGGATTACTCAATCTCTATGTGTGAGTGGCTCAATAACTCAATATGGTTTTTAATCCATCATTACCCACCCCTATTTGGTAGATTATGACCTTTGAATATCAAGGATTAGATGAATGGTGTGTCTAACCCTCTCATGTAGGTGGCTCAATAACTCAAGTAGACTATGAATCCATCATTACCTACGCATGTGTATTAGATGCATATGATAATAAAATTGCATGATGTAACTAAATACGTTTAAATGTAATTGAAACTATATATATCAGATCTGTGGCCACTCAAGAAATATAGAATATAAAATAACTCTGCGCCACTCAAGAATATTAGGCAGCTCTGGGCTACTCAAGAATGCCAACCATTACAATGGATTAAGGCATAAATATGGTGTGTAAATTGAAACATGTTATTTGGTGTGTACATCATAGATAATGACATGGATTTTGACATGATATCTTATCAACTAGTGTATAAATGAGCATACAAAAATAATGTCCCATTCATATTCCTTCTAATCTTATATTTAAGTATATGGATTATATATTGAGTTGTAATAATTTATATCTAAGTACCTAAAATTGAAATAAGAATTATCACATAGTGTATAATTCCCTTAATATAAGAAAACTAATATGAATTTGAGATAAACAAATTGAAATAGGTAATCTATAGTTTAACCTATGTAAACATGGACTATACCTACTATACTTTTCTAGCCAATCTAGAATTTTTTGAAACGAAGGCTACTAGATAGTAGTGTTATATCTTAGATAGTAGTGTTGATGGAACTAGTATCCTAATTTAGGCACTAATGTCTAACTATTATAATTTATATGCAACTCAAACAAGTCTCTATATCACTATTTCCCACTATGTTTTCCTAAATCTATTTTTTATATTATGTTCTTATGTGCTAAAAATTATACTCTATGTGCATTTAGATATCCTGATCTCTATGACAAACCCCTATGAATTCCCCTCTTTTGAGGGTAGTTTTTGAACTTATGCAAGAACTAACCTTAAAATAAGAAGCTCTATAAAATGTGGGTTAGCTAGAGCATATATTATATCTACATAATAAACCAATATAATATGAATACATAGCATCACAATGTAAGCTAATATGAGAATAAGTTTAAAGTATATGATGTGTGTTATATCTAGCATTCACAATCTTGTCAAGATAAATATAAAAATGTATATGAACATTAAACCTAAGGAATAACTAACTACCTAGGGGATGGGGCATGATGTCCATCATGGTACCCAAGTAGGAAGTGAGGAATCATGAGGTCTCTCATGGCATCTAAAAATGGACTATGTAATAAGTAAGAAACAAGTGTCATGTCTATGATGCATACAATATATATATATATATATATATATATATATATATATATATATTGTATGCATCATAGACATGACACTTGTTTCCTACTTATTACATAGTCCATTTTTAGATGCCATGAGAGACCTCATGATTCCTCACTTCCTACTTGGGTACCATGATGGACATCATGCCCCATCCCCTAGGTAGTTACTTAGTTATTCCTTAGGTTTAATGTTCATATAAATATATATATATATATATATATATATATCTGTGTGTGTGTATGTGTATATATATATATGTATATATATATATATATATATATATATATATATATATATATATATATTTTTGTGTGTGTGTGTGTGTGTGTAACACAAGGCATGCAAAGTAGGCTAAGAAGACAAAATACAAGGGACATGGGAACATGTCACTAAATTTTAAAAATAAATTCATAAAAGGACATGTTCAAATTTCCACATACACAATCAAGAAGGCACACACAAGGACATGGTAACGTGTCCAAATCATACATACAATGAAAACAAGTTGTGTAGAGCCATAGAGCAATAAAATATTTAAATTCCCTTTTATATAAAAACATAGAAACAAATTCATGTATAAAATATGAAAGTAAGCATGAACATGTGGTACAAATTTGTATAATAGAAAAAATGTACATAACATAGGTCTAAAGTATTGGTAGTCAACAAAAAATCTAAGTAGGTGTAGGATGATCAATATAAGGATATGATAATTTTAAATATGTGATGAATATTTTAGATAAATGTAACCTAGAAATATAAACTATGTATAGGATGCCCCAAAATAGGTGAATGTATAAAATGAAGAACCTATGTATTTGTGTATATACCCCTAGTGGGTAGATACTAGAAAATATGGATATGTGTAGTGGACCTAAGTATTATAAGTATATATGAACAATTTAAAAGAATAAGTAAAGCATTTATATATGATAATAACTAATTATACTAAGATAGCTAGCATATGTAGTGCCTTGTAAGTATTAAAAGTGTAAAGATGGTAATGCATACAATCTATAATTTATGTTTTCTAAGTAAATATTTGAATTTTTTAGTTTTTTGGCATATTATGTTTTTTGATATTTTTTTGTATATAATATACGTACAAGTAATGTGAAAATTAAACTATATACAAATATCAAGAGTGAACGAGACTATATACAAGAAGGGATGAACATACTAACTGATGAGTCTCATGGGAGACTCGCTATAATTATGGCTTATGTAAAATAAAGGAACATTAATCATGTGTATTGTGTCTAATTGATCTTTAGTATGCACCATATGTGAAGTGGTCCTAAGAATCCATGAAGTTAACTAGGTGCCTTATGAATTTTAGGGGTCTTAGTAACCCATCTAGTAGAAGATGTTATAGTTGGCATGGGTGCCCTATGTTGAGAACCCTAGAAACTTAATAACACTGATATCAGAAGGGAAAGTATAGAGGGAGGACCTCTAGAATCAAAAACATATATAAGATGAAATTTTATCTATAGGAGAGTATGAATACATGGTAACACTATAAGAGTACACCTCACTTGCGCTAGTGGCCTAACTAAAGTTTGTGGTGACGGATGGAAATTATGCTCAAAACTATAACTAGTAGTTGTATAATTTGTATTACAGTATGATACACACTAATGATATTATGTATGGGCATGTATCCTCTATATTAGTGTGATAGGATGATGGTTTTGGATGTGCCTAATATGTATAGTGAGCACTTGAAGTGCCACTTATATAATTAGTTGTATGTTTTATAAATAGTTTTGAAAATATTTTCAATGCCTCAAATTCTAGTTGTTGAACTATCTATGGGTGTTCCCACATTAGTAATGTTGGCCTCTATCAAATCCTATATCTTATGTTTCAATATGATGCATTTTTTTGTAGTATGGAACAGTGCCTGGTGATATTCATACAATGCATTAGGATCATAGTTCTTTGGAAGAGGCCATGTCATATCAAACTCTTTTCTATAAGGGAGAGATATGTCATTTCATTTTAGGATATAATGTAAAATGTGTGTCGGCAATTATATAAGGTTGATAAAAACTTCTCCATAGAGTACCTAATAAAACCAATCGAGGAGGTGGATCTAAAGCTATGTTAACTATGGCCTTTAGATCATTCTTGTTTTTAGTGGAACTTAATTTATATGGATGCTTATTATAAATATTAGTAGTTTATTCTAATCCACTTGTATATTTTAATTTTCTCATATAGAGAAGTTTGACTTCCCTTTAACTATGTGGCATAAATCTGTGAACGTTAGAAACTTATT
This sequence comes from Torreya grandis, assembly GCA_037957365.1. Taxonomy (NCBI): domain Eukaryota; kingdom Viridiplantae; phylum Streptophyta; class Pinopsida; order Cupressales; family Taxaceae; genus Torreya; species Torreya grandis. Next base: position 591,406 of record JARHVA010004093.1, on the reverse strand, counting down.
AAACAAGATAACTTTATGTAATGTTGATAGGAAACTCTATTTGAAAATGTCTTAGATCTCTCTATCTATGATGGGGCTGGTTATATTTACCATTATAGTTTTATATCATAAGACATATTATGCAATAAGATCATTGTATTCTTTCTTAAGTTGTGCCACTTGAGCATAGGAGATCTTATCATTGATGTTAATTAAAAAGTGTTATAAAATTATATTTGCCAATGGATTGAATGTAGTGACAAACTAATTTGGAATATCATAGAACCACTATAAGGCATAGTATTTTATACTACATGAGAAAAACTTAGTAAGTATCCAATCATTAGACATGTAATCAAAACATACAACATGGAAATCTCGTATATTGTGCTCTTGGTCACTCTTACCATCATACAATGTAAGCTTAGGTTCCACGAATCTATATGGAAAAGGAGTTTACATTATGTGATGTGATAAAGGTGTATACAAAAGAACATTAGAATCCAAGGCATGTGATGGTTTAGGAGTACCTTGATCAAAATGTAATACATTAGCCTATAGAGAATGAATCTCATACATAAGGGATATTATATTTAGAGAGGAAGAATTACCCGTAGGAGGTGTTGTCATTATTGAAGGTTTTGGAGTTAAAATGGGTGAGTTACCCCCAAATTAGGTGTAATAATATTTTTATCTAGGTGAATATAAGATTGACCATTTTTTATTTATTCTTTATTTACATTATGGCTTAGGTAATATGTGCATGATCATGGGACTGTTACCAAAGTTTGTCTCTAAAACTCCATAAAATCTCATCCTTATTGACCATAATACTTTTATTATTAATTGGGGGTATAGTTTCCTAATTCCCATCTTTTATATTATTTTTATCTTGATTATATTTCTCATCTTTTACTTTATGATTTGGATATGAAAGAGTGATAGGCACAACTTTTCTAGTTGTGGATGCATATACATGATGAACACTAGCATATTCATAATAATTTATACATGTAATTTGATTTGCCAATAATGTGACCTTTTCAACTAATAAGTGATTTTTATTCTATAATTATGATATTAACTTGATCATATTGATAATTTTATCCCTTATATTCTCACAAGTGAAAACCTTAGTTTATTTTTATTGAACATGTAGAAGCACACCCTATATGGGAGAGGTGGATGCATGGATAGAATGAATATAAGCATTAGTAAAAATATTATAGGATGCGTCATCTCATGAAGGAGTGATAACATTGACTTGGTTAGAGTGAAAGTAGATATCACCCTCATGGAGATGAGGAGGAGAAAGGGATTCTTTCTTGTGCATGGGATATGCCACTAAAAGTTGAAACTTGGTTGTTAGATTATGTAATATATCCTCTATGTATGTAAGGATTTTTTTCTTAGTTTAATAATTCATAAGAGAATAATAAAATTCTAGAGATAAAATGAAATATGATATACATTTTAACTAATATAAAACATCATATACATATATGTTCAATGTCATCTTTGAATTCATTCAAAATGAAAGGAAATAAACATGCAAACAAAGTTATATAATTTTGTGTTAAAAATTGATAAACATCATCTCTATTTATTATCATTATTTTATGAAATGGAAATAAAAAAATACAAGGATCCAAAATCTGAATGTGGGTCCTAGAAGGATGGAAACATAAGCTTTAGGATTATCTAGGGTCATGGTTCTGCACTATTCAAAATAATTTAGGTTCACCAAATGATTTAATAATTTAGGGTTATGAAGTTTAACACATACATTTTAAAGGTTTAAGCATAGTAAATTAGGGTATAAATGTGCAATAATACATCCATTAATTTGTAATAAAACTAGATTACTTTGACCTTTCTAAAAATAATAATAAATAATGTAAATAAGTACTTAGCTATAAATTGACTAGGATGGGAGATCTAGGGGTTAAAAATTAGGATGGGAGCTGAAATAAGTGTCATGGATAGGATCCAAGTGTCAAAAACCTTCCTAGATAGTAGTTCCCTAATTGGATAGTAGGATCATGTAGCACTAGTGTCCCTATTTTGGTGCTAGTGTCCTCTATGTAAAACTATTTTTATCTTTTAAGTGCACCTATGTCTAGGTTTTCCAAGCATATTATTGTGTGTATGAGCTCTATTTACCTATAGGTGACTTCTTTTGATTGATTTTTTATAAAAACCTTGAACCTTCTTATTGCTATGGAATCAGGTTAGCACAAGTAGAAAATTCTAATGTTAATGAAGTAGGTTTAACATCCTCATCACCCCATTGTGATGAGATTTTCCTACATAATAATACTCTGAAGAAGAATCAAGCCCAATGTAGTTATCCCCACCTAAGTTCTAGTACAAGTAAAAATGAAGCTAGTATGAATATCAATTTGAGTGCTTTGGATGTTCTTAAGACTAGAAATCTAAGTGATCTAAGCTTAGGAATGTTGTATATGGTTATATGTAGAAATAGGGAAAAATAAGGATTGATAACTTTGATTATGCACAACTTGTTCTAAGTTTGTTTGTGTAATATACATATAATTTCCAATTTAGTGGATAGAGGGATAAAATTCATGTATATATAGTGTTCTAGTTTTTGTGTGGGTCTTAAAAAAGGTCTAGGAAGACCCTAGGTAGTTTTACATTTGAAAATATATCCATTGGTAACAAAAGGTGGGAAAAGATAATAGCACTCAAACTAGGACACTAGCACCATGGGGTAGTACTATATAAATTATGAAACTAGTGTCAAAGTGGCATAACTTGATTCACTAGTGGACACGATGTTAATTTGAGGGTTTAGGACTACTTTAGGTATGTTTGAGGATGCATGTGCATTGTAAAAATGGTGGATAAGTGTCTAAATTGGCCCTAAGATAGGTCTAGGGCTAAGCTAGGGATCGGTGGTCTCAAGTAACACTCTTAATACTCAAGTGTCATTTTTAGATGATTACACATTACAATCTCAACAAGTAAAAAATCACATATACAAGATCACTCAAAATCAAGTCAAAAGGAAATGGTCCAAGGAGACCAAAAATAAGGAACATGTTTAAATGCCATGAAATTTAATGGATATGAATTATTCAACTATTTACAAAAACAAGGAATTGTAAAATAGGAATCCAAAGATGATGTTATCTTATATCATTAGTCCATTAAACAAAAAAATCAAAATTAACTAAAATTTTAAGCCTAAGTAGTCAGGTGAGCCAAGTAATAATAAATTAAAAAACAATAAAAATACAAAAGAAACATTTTTACCTTCCTTAAGAGCCTTTTTTACTAATCAACCTATAAACATGTTTGTGATCAGTTTGTGAATAATTGATCTTTGGCAATACTAGTGATTTATGGGTATCACCTCACTTTGTTCACTTATGGTTTGTCTTAGCACATGAATGATTATGAATACTCCTCTCAATAATTATGCACTATAAGTTGGGCTTTTGAAGCTTGTTGAAGAATGGTCATGGCTTAGGTATTTATAGCATGATTGAAATGATAAGGACCATCCATATTGAGATCAATATGAGTGGTCCAAAATAAATTCAACTTTGGAGACCAATTGCAATAAATATTGAAATTAATATTTGGAATAATGGATAAACCAATAGGCATGGTTCAACATTTCAAATACTTGTTGCATTTATGTTGATATTTCAATTTTTTAACTTTGAGACTAATGGCATCATCATGACATCATGTTCCTTTATATTTAATGAAATTTTATTTTCATAAATTATATATTCATCAAATCAACATATATTTTTCACTTAAGCAATTAATTTTATTTGTTGGGTTAAGCAATCTGATTAGGATTTCATGTACTATTGGTTGAAAACATCAATTTGTTAGGTCATAATTTGACTAGAAGTGAATCATTGAAAGGTTTTCATTACATATAGGGTACTACCCCAAATAAGGATTCCTTCATGTTAATTAGGTGATTTACATTTAATGTGTAGATTAATTTGGGTGTTTAGGTGATCTGTAGGCCTAAATTGCATTGCTTATTAGAAATCGATCTAATGTCTATTTAGATAGAAAGTGTCCAAAAAAGGGTGTCTATACTTTTCCCCTATTATAGAATACATTTCAAGACACAAGTATAATATAATGTTTTTAAATAATTAAGAATTTATTAAGTCAAAAATTTTAATGTTTAAAAAATGGCATATTGGTAACCATAGGTTGTTACATGCCAATAGGCATAGGTTGATAGACCAGAGGGTGATTGATGAGCCATGTATGCCTTGAAGATGGAGTAGGTGGAAAATATTTTCATCGAAGGGGCCCTTGAAAAGAGTAAAATTACATGTTCTAATAGTAATAGAGGTCTAAATAATGATTTTACCCCAGTAAGGTGGTTTTTAGCATTATAAAAGTGTTTTTCCCTAATAAGCAAGAGTTTGATCATTAATTGGTCTAAATAATTTTCCCTGTTATGGAAAATTGGTAAAAGGATATCATCTAATGAATACAAAATATGTATTAATGATGAGATCATATAAGGGAATGATATGATTATGGGGTTCTTGATAACAAGGAGATGCTCATCATAACTAGCATGTGATACAACTAGAAAAAATAATGTTATTAAATAGGCCTTCAAAAAAGACCAAACAACATAGTATAGTGATAAATAAGATCTAAAAATAATGAAAATATAAACAAACTGCATGAGAAATGGACCATAGAGTCAAAATAAGACCTCCAGAAGTGAACAAAATGAACTTTAGGAAAAATGGTTGACAAATTAATTTTTCAAACTATATATTAACCCCTTGGAGTAAACATATTTAATTTTCACCCTACCATTTAATAATTTTGAGATATAGCCTTTTGAATGAAAAGAAATGAAATATGGCTCCATGACTAGGAGGGAAGCATGTGAGCAACTAGGTATGGGAGCATTGAGAAGTTCCTCATGATGATCAACTGATAAGTAAACCCTTATTGAGAAAATTTGGCATTTATTACACATTTAATGATAATGTTATGGAAAAAATAGTGAATTCATTATTTTAATTGCATGTAAAATGAATACAACACCAAATTTTAAGTGGTGACTTCATCAATTTTGGGTGAAAATAATCAAATCAATGATTTTTCCAAAATAGGCAAAGTCATCATTTTCATTAAAAAAATTGATGACATCACCCTAAATTGTATAAAATCCTAAATAATGACATTTTTTTGTCAAGGGAAATGATGACTTCACTCAAAATTAAAAACTAATGGCTAATCCAATTTTAATTTTTTCTCTAGGTACCTGCTAAGGCACACAATAGGTCTAATGATAGGTACTTTCTAAAAAAACTTGTGAGGTAGATGTAGCCTAATTATAATATATTTATGGTCTCAAGAGTGGATTGATGTTATAAAAACATAAGAGAGATGGTAAAACTACATATATACTACTCATATTTGGACTTAGGATATGTGTGCATTCCTAAAGGCTATGGATCTATTATATGAGATAGGATTCTTGTTATTAAATTTGATAAAGTCTACTTGAGTGATTTTGATGAACATTCGGACTCAAAGACTTCCACCTCCCACTTGTTGATAGGAAAGGTGATAGTGACATTGGAGGGCACATGTCATATACTAAATTTACCCATGATAGGTCAAAGATTATTATAAATGAACCTAACACACTAACAGGCTATGTTAGATAACTTGGTTAGCTACAATGAGATTTCCATGCCATATGGGAAGGTTGATATTTACTTATTAAAGTTATAATGGATATTTAGCCTAACAACCTACCACTTAAGGATTTGGAATTACCATCATTGATTGATAGGGAGGTCATGGTTCTGATGGTGATTATCAATGACATATTGTTGCCTAATAAGAGTGGGTAATTTTTTCATATGGTCCTAGGAAGAGTGATCAGAGCCATGCTAGATGATACAGCTAGGTTTATATGGGGCTTAGTAGTATTGTCTTAGTTATATAGGTATTTACATGTGGTGACTTATTTAGTAGGTTAGATTATTATTTCCATGACTTTGTTCCATGCTTGGGGATGGAAGCATATAGAAATAGATCACCTAGTGAGGTAGAGATGGGTATGGGGCCTATAAGATCTAGCATCATATGGATGAGCCCAAACAAGTTAAATGTAAAAATTACATCACATTGATATCTACCATTATCTATGGATTCTAGATGAGTTAAGAACCATATATTTCATTTGGTAGCCCTACATGCCACTATAGATTCAGTGGGGATCTAATAGATGGTAAATGGCCTATACGACATCCAGGTTTTTTAATAGGAAATAAAACACACATTATAAAGGAGTGTAGATTAGATCATGTAATACATCAATCTTGGATGCATTATGATGTACAATATGATCCTTGGTGGTTTGCTCATATTATTTGATAGATCAGTTCAATGATGCCAATTATTCTAAAGAGTACAAATATAGGTAGTTACGGGGGAGTGCCATGGATTTGATGGGCCTATGGAGGAGGATCCATATATTTAGGTGTGACCCTAGCCTATTTGATATGGTGGGCCATGTTTTGTCAGTAGATATTAACATCACCTCGACAAGCACCAAAATAAGTATAGGCTATATATGGAGAGGTTTAGGGTGGGGATGAGATGGAGGTAGATCAAGCTAAGGATGAGATGGATTGGGTTAGGTATTAAGGTATTGGTCAAGTAGGTATGTATATAGATTAAAATTAAGCAAATTCTAGTGTTAAATAGTTATATCCAAGCTAGGTAAGGCCATCATGGATGATGATGGTATATACAGGCTAGGTAGGGGTGTTAGGTATAGATAGTGATATTATTTTACTTAAGGAGGAGATGAATTTAATATTTGGTGAGATTGAGGTCTTAACAAGGAAAGTGGGTTAGTTATAGGGACATGTGACTCTTAAAGATAACCAAATTACTATGCTTCAGTTAGAGATTGACTCATTAAAGGTAGAGGTAACATAGATGACATAGGTATATGAACAAATATAGGTTACAAAAGATTAGGATATAGATTAGAGGAATCAAGATATGGTATATGTTTAGAGCCTAAAACATAACTGCAATAAGGCATGGGGAGTAGTTACATAGGTAATATTTTTTAAGATGGTTTTGGAGAGCCTTCTGGCTAAGGATGAGGTCTCATAGTAACAAAAAACTTATTAGACCACTATTCCCACGGATCAGTAGATACCTAAATTTGAGGTCTAGGACACATAGAGAGATGGAAATAGATCTTGAAAATAGATATTGAATACACATGATATAATACCTATATGGCAATTAGTTTAGTATCTAGGGTCACCTACACCACTAGGGCCACCATCTCCTATAGAATTTGTGGATTCTCAAAGTCAGAGTTGGTGTTGTGTAGATCTTTTAGATTTTTTTTTTGGCACTATTACTTGTGTGTGTGTGTGTGTGTGTGTGTGTGTGTGTGTGTGTGTGTGTGTGTGTGTGTGTGTGTGTGTGTGTGTGTGTGTGTGTGTGTGTGTGTGTGTGTGTGCATGTGTGCGTGCGTGCATGCGTGCATGCATGCGTGCGTGCGTGCGTGCATGCGTGTGTGTGTGTGTGTGTGTGTGTGTGTGTGTGTGTGTGTGTGTGTGTGTGTGTGTGTGTGTGTGTGTGTGTGGGTGTGTGTGTGTGTGTGTGTGTGTGTGTGTGTGTGTGTGTGTGTGTGTGTGTGTGTGTGTGTGTGTGCGCATGTGCGTGTGTGCGTGTGTGATGTATATGATATTCACACTTGTTCTATGGACTTCTACATGGATTTTTATTATTTTTATATATATGTGATGTTATTTACTTGATTTATGATTATGTTTTATGGTCTCATGTTTATGATGTGATTTTTTTTAAAAAATTTGACGTTTAATCTATATTCACACATGTATATGATATTAAATGTGTTGTATGCTTATTCATTTATTATAGCGATGCCATGTATATGAAATGTTAGAATGTAGTTATTTGCTCATGTTTATGACTTATAATATATTCTTATTTTTAGATTTTCATCCTTATTAGAACATATTTTAGTAATTTTGATTTAATTATTATGGTTTTTTTTTAATTTTGGGTATGCCTATTGTGAACAAGGATACATATTGTTGGCACCATTGTTTGATATATCTTTGGCCTAATTTTAGTCTTGCATGTGACATTATGCATCATAATTATAAACAAACAATAATAAAAATGTATGTTGTATGGATGGAAAAATATAATTTAAATGTAAGTATATTCAACTTAGGCATAATATATGATCAATCAAATACCAAGTGTAAATATAATGCAATAAAATTAGTGTAGGAGTGAAAACAAATACTCATAACTCAAGTATAAGGTATAAAAAATCAATATTTAGGTGTAAATATAATGTAATAAACCTACAAAAATTAAAGAAAAATTAATCAAAAGAAAATACATTAGTCATTAATGCATTTTTTTTAACAAACAAATAAAAAACCTAAGTAAATAACTAAATCATAAACTAAACTAAATAGACACACTAGGAGTGAATAAAAATACTCACAACTCAAGTAAAAGATATAAAAAATCAAGAATCAAATATAAATATAATGTAATAAACCTATAACAATCGATGAAAAGGGAAGCACAAGTAAAGACATGATTCATCAACTGAAAAACTAAACAAAATTGTCACAAACAAACAAAAAAGACAAGTAAATAACTAAATCATAAACTAAAGTAAACAAACACACCAAAAATAAATATCATAAGTAAGAAACAACAACCATATAGTATCTAATTGAATGGAAAATAAAAACATAAAAACTATCTATAGCACAAATAAAAAAATAACCTAAGGTAAATGAAATAAATAAACTAATTTAAGTCAAATGAAAAAGACACACTAATACAAAAAAGCAATGAACTAAAACTACTTAATGAAGTTGTTTCTTCAAGTGTAAGAGAAGTGTTATGCTTGAAAAATAGTTTCCCCTAGGCTATAGGGAATAAAAACATAGGTACAATGATAAAATAATTGAAAGGGGGAATAGAACAATAAGGAATGGGTGACTGATCTAACTCCTAATATCTTAGGTAAGTAGATGTTTCCTACATCATCTCATAGGGACCAAGTACAACATGGACTTTAGGTCAAATGTAGTTCTCCAAATATTTGTGATGGAATAAAAATGATAATACATAAAAGAGATGGATTGTAGATCAAAATGGGAATGGTCTTAAAAAATCTTAAGTGTGTGGATCATATGAGGGTTGACACTCACAAGCGTTAGGCATAAGTATTATACTCATGAAATTGTGAGAGGGTGGATTAGGCTAAAACCACACTAAAAGTGAAAAGGAAAGTGTTCAAAAATGAACTAGGTTGGTAATTCATAGTGTCTACTACATCTTAGGATTGGACTAATAATGTGCTCTCAAAATAGTGATAACATTGACTTAGGTTTCTCACAAAACTATGAGAACATTATCATAGGTTGCTCATAAAATACTGAGACTGTTGGAATAAGGGTGGCTGAGATAACCTCAAAAAACACTAAGCATTGTGTACATAGTCCAAATAGAACTCAAGTCACTATATTTCATAAAAGATGGGAATAAACACAATCAAGAAGTGGTAAATTCAAATAGAAATGGTCATGGCAAGATAAGAAGGTATTACCCAATAAATGCAATAAATTACACCACCTATAATAAAGGTAAAAAAATTGGTGAACAGGATGACACAACAAGTAAAAATATTGAAGCTTAATATCTTTCATGGAGTTTTTAAGCCTTTTATAAACTTTTTGATCTTTTAAATATATTATTAGGTTTTTTTTATAATTTAGCATTTTTTGGTATCTCAACCCAATGGAGGATTACGAGATATATAATGGGTTAAATTACAAAATGGGAAGAGTGTTGGGTTTGTTTGATCATAAAATGATGGGAGTGTTGAAATAAGGATGGTTAACCTAACATCAAAAAACATTGAACGCTACTTACATAGTCCAGATGGACCTCAAACCTTTTTAGTTAACCATATATCAAGGAACTTGACTAAGTAAAAACAAGCTTGTGAGTAGGAAAATGGAATGGGGATAACTAATGGATTAGAAGCAAGGTCAAAAAAGGGTAATAATAAAATATAAATAAACCAATGTAAAACACAAAAAACATGATGTGAAAGGAACATGGCATGGCATGAAGATATGGTATGACATGAAGTAAGTGATCATGATAAATAATATCTCATGTCACTCAAGCAAAAAAGTGCTTGAGATGCATTTTTTTCATTGAATCATCAATTTATTCTCTTTGTAGTGTATCCAACTTATATTCCCCCAAAACCATAGTTAGCGATAATGATAGAGGGTCCTAAGAAATTAGGCTTAAACTTTCCATTTTTCCTATATTATCCATTGGTTTTTTTATGGTTTTATTTAAGTAAAATATCACCTAGCTTTAATTATTTATGCTAGATGCACCTACTTTATTAATCATCCAGTCAATTTTGATATGCCTGAAATATATTCAAGGATACCATTCATTTTTCATCTAGTAATTCTAGTTCTTGAAAATGAGTTACTCTATATTCCTCATCATCAAGGATATATTCTAGAGAAATTTTGAGATAATTTAACTTGACTTTGACAAGAAGAATGGCCTTAGTACCATAGACTAGGGAATAGGGTGTGCTCCTATTGGAATGTATAAATTAGTTTGATAGGCCCAAAGGGCATGAAAACATTTTAAGTGTAAATCATGGCCAACATTATTGATGATTTTTTGAGGATATTTACAATGGTCTTGTTAGATGCCTCTATTTGGTTGTTTCCTTACAAGAAGTATGGAGTGGAAAAATGCTGGGTAATATGGCATTCAACACAAAAGGATTTTACATTCTTATTTTTGAATGAATTACCATTATCAGATATAAATTTAGAGGTAATGCCATAGAAGTAGATGAGGTGATTGAAAATTAACTTGGATATTTGTTTACCGGTCATGTAACTTAGAGAAATGGATTTCACCCACTTAGTGAAGTAATTTTCAATATTAAGGATATATTTATGGCCATCTAAGGATGTGGGGTTAATATCTCCCATGAGTTCAAGTATCCACATTTAAAACAACCATGGTGTAATGATAATTTTGAGTGTTTGAGCTAGATCATGTGTTAAATTAGCATGATTATAATATTTTACACACATTTTAACATATGTAATGGAATCAACATCCATAATTTGCGAATAATAACTAGTAATAGTAACATTTTTTAAAGGATGGCCCCACTAGTGTGGGTCCCACAAACCCATTAAATAACTTCCCTCAACACTAATCTAGCTTATGTTTAGGTTAAATAGATAAGAAGAGTTCTATCAAACCTTCTAGGATAAGGTGTGGGTCTAATTAATGTGTAACAAGAGGTTTGATGGATGAATAATTTTTTATTTTTATGAGAAATTTTAGGTGGGATTACCTAGTCATGAATGTAATCATACATTACAACATACCAAGAAGAAATAAGACCAATAATATCACAAATAATTTTGATGGTCAAAGGTTCATTGGAAAGTGCTAGAATATTAATTAAAAGGAAATTATAATATATAGACTTATTTATAATATGTATCATATAACCCATTATGGCCATGGCATCTAATGTTAGCTCTTAGTTTGAGGTATCTGCTCAAATTCAAGATGAGTAATTTATTGTTGGAGAGTATCTACCTTGACTTTATAAGGTATAAGGTTCTCATATTTGGTTTTAAATTGGTTTATGGGCTTATTTATACTAATTTGAGAATCTCCATGAACCAATAAATGTTGGATATTCCATTGTAGTACTAGGTGAAGTCTTGAAATAAGTGCTTCATATTTAGCTATGTTATTTGTACAAGGAAAATTGATATGAAAGGCTTGAGAATAAGGTCCCCTTATAGAGATATGAATATAAGTCATACTGATCCATAATATGTGAAGGATGTCATGCCCATTTTTTTTAAATCAAAAAACATGACACAATAATTATCAATAAAACACTTGTGAACATGAATAAAAACTAAATCCATTCTAAACACAAAACATAAATCCCATAATTAACATAAGACTTTAAGAGGTGAAAGTCACCAATTAAGAATACCACAATCTTATTTCATTTTTCCAACACTCATAATTTATTCATAAACTTGTGCCAAATGATAATTTCGCTTATAACATTTAGATGGTCATCAATTTAAACCTAGTTTAAAATTAATATGGTCAGCATCCATGTGGTATCTTTGGTAGCCTATAAGTCCATGCAAGCTACTCTTTGAGTTATTAGGGAACTTTCTCATCACATGGCATCCTATAATTTACCTATGGGATTAATAATATTTCATATTTCACCTATATCCCCAAGATTGTAGACCATCAGGATGATGCCATATGGAAACATCCTAATATCCCACTAGCTTAGAGGATTTTATATCACTATAAAATTTTATAGGACTATGAATTTTCAAGATGATGCCACATGGTAACATCCCACTAGACTTCCATCTTGGAGTCAAGATCCTTGTATGATTAACTCTAGGATCATAGGTTGTCAATATGATGCCATGTGGCAACATCTCACTTATCTTCTATCCTAGAGTAAGGATTCTTGTAAAATAATCTCTAGGATTATGGATCATCATGATGATTCCACATGGAAACATCTCACTCACCAATTGGACCAAAGGCTTCCCACTCTATACAGTTCCTTTTGGGATTGTGGGTCATTAGGGTGATGCCATGTGGTAGCATCCTACTCACCATTATAATTGTACCAACTATACAATAGACCATAATAAATAACCCCTAGGTTAATAGGATGGTGACATGTGGATTCCTCCCATCCACCCATCAAAAGTAAAAAAATCAACTAAAGTAAAAATGAAACAAAAGGTCAAAGAGATAAATTAACTAATGTAAAAGCTTAAAGAAAAACACATGTATTTAGGATTTTTGCTCATGTCATTATTTAATCCAAGTCATGATATAATCTCTTACACCTTTCATACAACATATTATTCTAATACTCACACTAAATTTGCTTTTGTGAGATCTAAACTATCAGAACTTGTGTTTACGATAATTATTCTAATGATTCATAGCAATTGTTTAGATGAGTAACTAGTGAAAGTGAAAATTTTAAGTCTTTAGAACATTTATTTGAGAAAAAAAATTTGACTACTTAGACTCTCATATAACTTCAAACTGGCTTCTTCTAAAATACATAAAGGCAAAAACTCTAAGTAAAATTATGCTAAGTAAAAGACAACCATTTTTTCCAAACTTAAGAAAACTTTAAAGGATTTAAATAATTTATTCATGATAAAAATTTGATTTCAAATAATTTAAGTTAAAAAACCATATAAATTTCCAACTAAAAATCCTATAAGGCAAGGCATTGTGTAGTGGAACTTGATGAATGGCTAAGACAAACAATGTGCAAGCAATGTTATGAATGAAACTCATCAAGTAGTTATTAAAAGTTCTATGCAAGGTAAATTGACCAAATGTCTATGTAAAACTCTTGAACCAAAAGGCCAAATCAATTATTCAACTAAGCTAAAAATCCATGAAGAGAATCCCAAGAAAAATTAAACTAAGGTAAAGTAATTTGCAGGGTAGCTCAACTAAAGGATAAAGTCAAAATTAATTAACTAAATGTATATGTAGGTTACTAACATTTGCTTAATTCAAAATAGAGTCTTTCTTCTTTAAAATATATTTTTCTAGGTGAAATCTACATTGTAAAAATGATAGGCTCGATATCAAACTAATATTCTCATTGGTTTAGTCAATAACCAAAAACTCAAGCATGTTATACTTCAATCAAAGTTTATTTAAGATTTGAAGGGTACTACACAAATTAAGGAACTAATTGACTTATTCAAACTTTTCCTTCAATTAGGTAATGGGCCTCAGGCTCATCCATTTCTTTAAATCAAAAGGAATGAATAAGAGATTTATGAAAACTTATAACCTCAACATCAATAGTTGGTCTGTAAGACCCTTTTTAAATTATTAAGTCTAAGGAAGGGTGACCTTAGTCAAATTTAAAGGATTCATGCCTTGATATAATTATAATAGTAGATCTAATATTCCATTAAAATTCTTATTCAATTATTAAATGGTTATGTTATAGGGAAGGTTTATAGTAGGTAGTTTACTCAATTGCTAAGACCAAAGGGATTTTTCATAAGGCATAATTTTTACCCCAGATAACATCACCATTAAGATATAAATAGTCTAACTATATTATTATTCCAATAATAAACTCAATTATTTGTTTTTATTTCACTCATACTTACACAATCTCAATCCATTCAATCATAACACCTTATGATTACAAAGGGAGACACAACATTTATAAACAAGCCATTCAAGATAAAGATTTAAGCAAGGAAATTAGTTTGTCAATTTAATTAAAAGAGGCCAAAAGGATAAATAATATTTTATACACATTGGATCCTTACCAAGGTCCTATAACCTAAGTATTCATAATAGATACAACTTAGTTTAACACTAAAGTTTCAATAAATAAAAAATATAAAATTTAATACATAGTTGAAATATTATTGAAACTCTTTATTTTGTAAGAATATTGCAATCAAGATGGATACTAAACATTAATGATACATTATATTTTATCCAAATATTTACATAAGCAAGATCACATATCAAAGCTAGATTAAATAATGGAGGACTAGTCAGTCTTCAATGGTACTCCTCGTTCACTCCCAAGTACTTATTGTCTATATGAAGGAAGCCTCACTACCCAATATTTTATCATCCTACTACTCTAAACATCCTTAGGATTAAGAATCCCATCTCTGAGCATGTTTATATCACAATGTAAAGGCAAGTGTGGATATCTAAGTAAAGTTATTTGACACAAGGGAATTACCATACCAAAACCTATAGTCCTATTCTTGGTTCTTACCCAAAGAGGCTCCACATCCCAAATATAAGAAACAATCATTCAAATGATCATTTAATTGAAAATTAAGATTCATAAATATAAAACAAGTAGGCATCTCTCATATCACAATAAGGCCCACCATTTTTTGGATTATCAAGAGGATAAATCAATCTATTGCTTACATATAATAGTCATAGGAGGGTTAAGAAATCTACTATTGTGCCTCATCATGAGAGGGATTAAAAATTTCCACCATGACATTCATAGGAGGGTGAAGCATTCTATCACCATGCCCATCATAAGAGGGATTGCCATTATTCCATGATGAATATGTTTCTCATAGACAACCACTACAATATTTCATAATTCATTAATAAACTTCAATTAAAAAGCTCAAACATCCAAGTCAAGCGAGGAAGAAAAAAACCTCTCCAAGGCCCTCAACTAGGCAAAGAAATTCATGATGTATAATGCATAACCATGGAAAGAAAATAAGATAGGAAGAATAAACCAAGTGTTGTTATTCTCCTTTAAACAAGATAAAAAACAAAGAAATTTAATCATTTCATTCAAACTGAGGAATAATCCCTTGAAGGCCCTCAAATGGGAAAGCATTACATGCCATCTAATATTTGACCATGAAAAATAATAAAATAGGGAAAATAAATCATGTGGTCTTATTCCCCTAAAAATAATAAGAAAATTCAAGGAATATAATCATTTCATTCAAAATGAACAACCAAAAATATAATTTATTATGAAGTTTGTCTATAAACCTTGAGACCAACTAGGCACTATCATCTAGTTTTTCAAGATTTGGATCTCCTAACTAGTTTTTCCTATCTACTACTTATGCTTCTCCTATGTTAAGTCTATCTTCTTTATAAATTGAAAAAATAATCTAAATTAATGGAGTTTGACTCTTACTTATAGATGTTTGAGAATTAACCAACTACTAGCCACTTGCCCCCTTCCATGCTTCATTAAGGAACATTCTTTTCCATGTGTAATTAAGGCATAGGTAAGATTTGCATTATCCTATGGTTGTTTTTAAGGCTCCCTCACCTTTTTTCCACTAGGTATCAATACAAGGCAATCAGAGGAAGATTTGTTAGTTGTCCACTAGACATTCTAAATGTTGGTTGTAAGATCTTTAAGTTAGGTAATAACAATTGTCACCAACTAGGCTTGAATTATGGCCACCTAATCAAATGCTATGTGATGAGCTCAGAATATGGCTCATTATTGACATGTCATTTCCCTCAATTCATCTCTTGAAGGATATTATCTTATGAAAATCTTAGATTGTTAGATAACTATTACATGGAAAATAGATATTTGTCTTGTTTATATTGAACCAAACATTAAACCTTTACTTTGTCATTAATGTCTAATACATAACATGTTTTAGTGATTTTTGCTGTGAATAATTCTCAGGAAGAAGACACAAGAAATGTATAGTGAACATTCAATTTTGATCTCCATCTAGCATAACTATGAACTCTGCAGGCTTGTTTCTATGGACTCTATAGGCTTTGATTCTACAGACTCTGTAGGCTTGTTTCTACAAACTCCGCAGGTTCATTCCTCCCGACTCTATAGGGTCAATTTTATGGATTATATAAGGATAAATCTACAAATGAGGAAGGTGGTGGCCAGATAGGATAAGAGAGAATCATTACAGCTGGAATCAAATAAGAAAAATAACTGCCTACTATTTTTTAAGATTTTTTTTTGATAAAGTTGTATATATATTTGGATCTTCAGAATATTATAGGATAAGATATCTATTTTATTGGAATAATTGGATCTCTTATAAATCTAATCTCATATCTTTGGATGAATTGATCAACCAAGGAATCCTATTTCTTTGCATCCTATTTTGAGGTGATTATATTAGTATAATATGTAAGATTTTCATCAATGAAAATATATATAATATATATTAGATAACAGATGATAGAGAGTAGATAATAGAGAAAAATATTTGTACAATCATATTATAGGTTTTAGCTAGATTGTAATCATTTCATTTTTATGAATTATCACTTCATTTTCTAGCATTGATTAATCTTTGTTCTTGAGTCTGAGAGGAGCAAGGGCCCACTCTCATTAGAAGTAGGAACTGTGTATGGTATTTATGTTATGTTTTATTAATTCATTGTTATAACTAATTATAATCTTGTTAATGTTTACATTTATTCATAAAATTATCAAAACAAATTCATATTTTTAAAAGCATTTTTTAATTCCAAAATCATTTCCTTTCTAAGAAAAAGTGTGTTTTCTTTTACAGTAGACGTGTGAAGTAAATTTTATCTTGTTAAATAGGAGTGTGAAATTAATTTCCATGCAACCATAAATAGGAGTTTGATTTTTACTTTTAAGAAAAAGAGTTGATTGATTTGATTTCTTTCTTTTCAGAAAAAGAGTGAATCAAGTAGTTTAGGACACATTTATTTCTTTAGTCAAAGTTAGAATAAGACAATCAAACACCCCCATAAGCAGCCTTCTAGATCTACCATCCTATACCTTATTGTAGATAGTTTTGGACACCATCCCTAGTTAATAATACATCAATTGAATATTGATTAAATGAGGAGTTAAATGACACTCATCATTTTTGGTGCCATTTCTGGGGATATAAGGTGTTAATAAGGTAATAATTATTGGTCTAGAGTGAAAAATAGAAAACATTGTAAAAACCCATAAAATCCTATAAAAATTTAATAAATTGATGTATCATCCTAGAGATTCTAAAAGGTGATTAATCTCAAAATTTCTACCAAGAACACAAGTTGACACTCCTTCAACATCTCTAAGTAGTGAACCAAAAGTTACCAGTGAAACCTATCTACAAGAATCTTCTGAAACTTAGATAGAAACCAAGCCATTGCCATAAGCAATCCCCATAGGACAAATTCCTCAAGATCATCTCTTACAGGAAGACACTATTTAGAAATTGACAAGGATTTAGAAGAAGCATTTCAAAAATCCATATCTAAAGAAAATTTTGAGAATTTTTAATAACCCATAACTAACACCACAAATATTTAGTGGGAAGATCATCCTAGCTTTGCAACATCATCATCAGAAGAAGTGGCTCTCCAACAAAATCAACAACTTACCCAACCAGGAAGAAATTTTTCATTTCCTATTGTTACAAATCTTAATGATCAAACCCCCATGAAAGATATTTCACTAGTTAATCTACCAAATTTTTGGGGAAGATTTACAAAATATCTTGATCAATTCTTGTTTGAGTTTAAGGTGCTATGTCAAACTTATGATTACATAAAAAATAGCTAAAAAATAAAACTATTTCCCTCTACACTTAAAGATGCAGCTATGAGATGTTTCATAAGTTTACCTGGTGGTTTTAGTAGAACATGGGATGACATGTAAATAGAATTCTTGAACAAATACCAAGATTACTACTACTAAGTGCGAGAAAGAAACGAGGATTTTTTCAAAATCAAATAGAATGAGGATGAATCTTTAGAGGAATATTTGGTTGGATTCATGTTCACTCATAAAAGAAGCAATTATCCACTCACTGAAGAAGTTCAAAATTTATTTTTCTTGAAAGGGTTGGATGAAGATACTATAGATTCCTTAAATCTGATGGGAGATGGAGATATAAATAAGTTAGCTTTCGATCATATTTTTTAGTTTTATACCGACTAATCTCGAATAAAATATGGAATTAGGAAAGGAAGGTTTGGGAAATATAATGAAGTGGGTAAGCTAATATAATAATTTTCTAATCTAAAGATAGATATTTTGGTTACACTAAATAGTACTTTGGATGGCCTTAAAGTTAAGGCAAATACAACAAAACCCTTAGCAATCTACTGTCTTAAGTGCAAATAGAAACATACCCTTAGAGACTACCCCCTAGATAGAACCAATGTTTCATCATGTGGGATTTGTTATGCAATAGATCATGAAACCAAATATTGCACCCTTCTACCTATTTTAAACTATCAAATGAAAACACAAATCTAGTCAACTGAAGAAGTAAATTATATCTAGAGATAAAACTTTACGCCACAAAACTAGACTCAAGGATAGTTTAATGCAAGAAACTTAGTTAATCCATGGATTTCACCATGGAATGTTTCAGTTCCTTCACCTTTTTGGAATCAACCCCAAATTCCATCAATCCAAAATCCATGGGAAGGACAAGATTAGATGCCAACACCCCCATGGATGATGCCATAGCCACAATAATAATGGGTACCATAGCCATATCAATAATGGAATCAGCTATGGAACTCACAACCACAATTCACCCAACCAAGAAGACCACTTCAATATCAAACTATTATGCCACCCCCAATTATTCAGTAATAGGGAAAAATCAATCAACCCTATATGCCTACATAACCAATAGTAAATCCAAAAAATAAGCAACCAACACCTATTTATGTTAATGAATAGGAAGAGACAATCAATGTTAGAGCTATTGAGTGTTTAGACATACACTTAAGATTAGGAAAAAACATACAAAAACCTCTAGTTCTCATTTATGAGATACCTGATGAAAAAAATAGACTCATCTTAATTAAACATTAGAAGCTGAAATCAAAATGAGCCTTGAAATAAATAAAGAAAAAACTACTACCCTAGTAGTTCCTTTTCCAAAAAGATTAAAATAAATTGATATTAAACTATAATTAAACTTGGTCCATGAGTTGTAAAAGATCAATATTGAGGTACCCATTCTACAAGCTATTAGGGATATACCTAAATTAAACAAGATCATTAAAAACCTTTATATCAAGACATTGTTGACCAATTTTGCCCACAGGCAAAATTGTGGTCACCTTCTTCCCTTGCAAATTAAAGCCAGTCATTTCTGGGTTGCAAGTCCATTTTCAAGTTCAAGGTTGCTCGATTAAAATCTTGGTTCAACAATGGTTGAACCAAACCGTTGAACAAAATTTTGGTTGAACGGGCTTGGTTCAAGTCAAAAATTCAAGTGGCTTGGTTCAACATCTCATTTCAACAAGCGTTGAACCATTGAACCATTGAACCAATCTTTGGTTCAACGGCTTTGGTTCAAAAGAAAAGGTTCAATGCTTTGGTTCAAGCAGGCTTGGTTCAAGTCAATGATTCAATGTGGTGGTTCAAGAAAAGGTTCATTGACTTTTGGTTCATTTGTCCATCGACGCGCTTGGTTGAACATTTAAATTGTTGAACCTTTTTGGTTCAATGGCTTGGTTCAAAGGTATGCCCCAAGCCGAAGGGAAGTCAAATGGTCAAAAATGCCTTGGTGGGGGGCTGGCACTTCAAAAGGACCTGGGTAAGTTCATGGTTCAGGTTCAGTTCAAAATTCAATTTGGTTTGAAATTTGACTAAGTCTAAATTCCTTCAGACTTTTTGCCTAAAGGAATTCCTTCGAACAAAAAGATTGAAGGAATTAGGGCCGCTTTAAAAACAAAGGAATGAGCCCAGGCATAATTTCTATGGACTTTTTATCCACAGGAAAATGTCTGCAGGAAAAAGTCCATAGAAATACAAATGAAAATCCATAATTAAAAGACCTAGGGAATTTAACCCAAGGAAACTGTCCATGAACAATTTGCCCACGGGAGCCTGGGAAAAGTTTGAAGCAAATAGAGATCCACTGAAGGACGCTGAAGGGCAGGTGCCCTTAAAGGGGACTTTTGGCCAGGACAAAAAGGAAAATAGCAAAGGAAGATGCCTGTAGAGAAATAAAGAAGTGCTCGGATGCCACATGGCATTGGACCTAACTGACATGGCAATGGACCTGATGACGTCTCGGTGGATGTCAAATTTACCAAAATGGTTTGTCCATTGGTTCTCAAGTGATGACACCTGAGAAGCCATCAATTTAAAGAGGATGGAATATCCATTGGTTTTCAAAGCTTGATGGCTGAATGAGTGTCAAAATTTAGTGAAGCAGATGGTCATTTGTTTTCAAGTTGAGAAGCATTATCAAGAACCAAAAATGCAGTGACCTGCTAAAAGTTTACCCCTGCGGGCCAACTAAGCCAGAAGAGACAAAAAGGACAAGGGACTAATCATAGATGACAAACCAGGAGAAATGACATGGTGCAGAAGTGACAAGGTGGTCTAAGTGGTAAGAGAAGGTGATTTATTGCCTGTTAATTCCCAAATGGAACAATAGCAAGTAGCATGGCTCATGCTTTGAAAAGGGGACAAATTTCATCTATTGGTAGAAAAGAGGCATGACCCATGCTTCCACATTAAATCTCAAATGCCAAAGTCAAATTTGGCAATTACACAGCATGGTTCCAATAGGCTTCTTCTAGAATGATGACAACACAATAGTGTTTTCCTCTTTCTAATGGGACACGATAGGCCAACTTGTCAAAGAAGTGCAAAGTTTCTTTCTCCTTTCTTTTATATATTTTAACTTCTCATTTTTGAGAAAAATTAGTTCTAGTTTTGCAAAGGTGCAGCCCTGGCAAAATTTCACCTAAATCAAATAAAATGCAGTCTGTTACCTCCATTTCGATACATGTTTTAAAGTATGCCTTGAATGTTTGTCTGTGTCTAGTCATTGTTTCTTGATGCTCTCACAGGTTCAACACTAGCAGACCTATCATCTACAAGGTGCCATTTCTATCACTGAAAGGAGAAGAGCTAACATTTGAGAAGACCAGAATAGAAGGAGTCACTTATAGTGTGTATTCCATAACACGTCAGTGATTTTCTCTCTTGTGTTTTCATGAAAGCCTCCCTGCCAGTCTTTTGTAGCCTGGTCTTTTTTTCCAAATGTGTAGAGTATGTACATATTTGTCTAGTTCTAAGAGTGGATGTGTGAAGGTTGACCTATTTTGGTTCATCACCTCTTTAGAGTAGGTTTGTTTTCCTACATCTTTCTCCCTTTTCACCCCCCTTTATATATATATATATATATATATATATATATATATATATATATATATATATATATATATATATATATATATATCTCTGTGCGTATGTGTTTTGCACTTGCTGGAAACAACACAATGCATCAAAGGGATCTAGCCCTTATCTAGAGAGTCTCCTCTCCAAGTTCGCTATCCCATAGGTGAGAGAGGAGTTTCCATGTTGTGAGGAGAAGGTAGGAACTTGTTTTCCTGCCACTGGGTGCACTTTCCTATGTCAACAGTTTTGGCACGCCCAGTGGGACACATAATTTGACAACACAGTAAGTTATCAAGATTGATGTTAGTCCTATTATAGCAAATCAAGTTTTTTCAGCATCTGGCAAGTCTGAGTTAATCAGTTGGTTAAGTAGCTTGGTGCCACCAAAAATCATTTCTTGTATGTATAATCCTTTTACACATAATCATGGGTTGTGTTTTCCATTATATAATTTTGATCAGACTCAAAATATTTAGAGAATCACCTCAAGTAGCTCTCCTAGTTGCCATGTAACTATAAGGGAGGTGGCATTGTAATTTGAGAGGTAGACAATGGAAAATAATAGGCTAGAAGAGTAGTATAGATATCAGCAGGAGCTTATGTATGAAGAGGAATGTTTGTTTAGGCAAACACAAGATGTACAGTCCATGGAAGAGGAGGTAAAAAAATTGAGAAATCCATCTTTTCAAGGTAGCTAGCCTTGTGCACCCCCTCATATTCTGAA
Organism: Torreya grandis; assembly: GCA_037957365.1. Classification (NCBI taxonomy): domain Eukaryota; kingdom Viridiplantae; phylum Streptophyta; class Pinopsida; order Cupressales; family Taxaceae; genus Torreya; species Torreya grandis. Next base: position 568,850 of record JARHVA010004093.1, on the reverse strand, counting down.
AAAAGCCTCCTCTTTTACACCAAATCCTTTCTATCACATTGCACTTGCTCACTCCAGCTTATCAAATATACCTGCTCCCAACCCAGTGCACCTAGCTTTCCAACATCATATGATATCAGAACAACCTCCCATGTAAATGAACTTTCTAAATTCCTTAGATTGCAAATTTTCCACTAGGGGGAATGTCTCAAACTAGCACATCTCTTTCAAAGCTGATCCTACTCAAAAAGATGATGTTGGTCACCTCCAAGAAAGACTCTTTCAGGACAACCTAGCCAAGCAAATCAAAGATTTAGAGGCTAGGATAAAGCTACTTCTTGAAGAAGAGATGAAATTTTTAGACCTTGTGGAGGAACCTCAGGACCTTGGAGATAACAAAGTTGTTTCCTGTTCATAGGAGCAAAATTTTAATTTAGAGATCCTGAACTGGGGAGGAATAGTAGAATCATGGGGCAAAAAAGAAGAAGAAAAACAAGGTTTTTCTCAAAACCTTGAAGAAGCTGAAACTACGCCTGCTTATGATGATACTGACAGCCTCTAGGGAAAGCTTTTCCAAGAAGATCTGGCTAGGAGAATTGTAGAGTTGGAATCCAAAGAAAAGTTCTTTAGCCAATGTGTGATGGACGGTTCAGACCAAACAACACATTCTATGTCTAAACACACCCCACCTACACATGTCCAAGAGAGTTATTAGGCCACCCCTGATATTGATGAAGTGTTAATCAAGTGGAGAGAGGAGAATCATTCAATTCTAGCTCAAGGACTACCTCCTCTTCCACAAGTTTTCTCCACTTCACCTCTTCTCAAGGAAGAACCTATTCTGTAGGAGGTGAGTGAGGGGCAAAAGATCTAATCTACAGCTTTTAAAGAAGCTGTCATGAGTGACAACAAAGAAGAAATCATCATTAATGATCCTTATGAAGACCTTATCAGTAGTGGAGAAGATGTAGGTCTTTCATATATGTAGATGTTCCAGTAATTTGAAGAGAAACAAATACATGGTAAGCTCTTTTCTCCTCTGTTTGATGAACTTCCTTGTTGTTTTGATGATGATGTCGACTACATTGAAGAGCCTAAGTTTGAGGAAAATCAGGAGGATACTTTTGAACATCTAAAGGTCCTAATTTTTGAGGAGGAAAAGGAGAGGTCTGTCTTCCAGGAGGAATGCCTTAAAGAAGTGAGTTTTAAATAGGGAAGTGAAGTTTTATGGGACAAGCAGTCATTTTGTGAGCCCATTTTAGACATCACAGTAGTCACCCTTCTTTAAGAAGGCCAAGAGGAAGCAGAGGATGAGTCTGACAAGTTTTTGAATGAGGTAGAAGAAAATAAATCAGACCATGATACGTTACAGAAGAATTGTGCAGATCAAGAGGCTTATGGTGATGAGCTAACAGCCATTAATTTCTTGGTGAGGAGCACCTATAGAAGGGACCAACATTTGACAGGATTCCAAGGACAAATAGATTACATATATGTTAGAGGCATGTTCGATTTTGATCCACTCAGATTCCAAACAACTCAGGTGATAGGCAAGAGGAACAAGTCGCCATCTCTTTTTTCCATTCAGCTGTTTGCCTGGCACCATAAGTCTCCTCACCAGGAAGGGGACTTGAGAATTTTTCCCTTTGATCCAGGAGGAAGGCAAATATTCCTAGTTAGCTATATATAATAGTCTATTTTTAGTTTATTTCCTACTTTCCCTAAGTGTAGTTTGCACAGGTAGTGTTTTTTTTAGCCTTGTGTGTTTCCCTTTACGTGGGGGTAAAAGGCTTCACATTCGATTCTCAAATCTTTTGGGCTGTTATTAATTCTTTCATGGCTGCACCTGACTCCATGCCCAATGGATTTCAAGGCAACTGGTTCTAAGCATAGCAGGCATGCTTCCCATGTGAGTCATCATTTGTTGACCAATTTTTCTTGCAGACAAAATTGTGGTCACCTTCTTCCCCTACAGATTAAAGCCAGTCATTTTTGGGTTGTAAGTCCATTTTCAAGTTCAAGGCTGCTTAGTTAAAATCTCGGTTCAACAATGGTTGAACCAAATTTTGGTTCAACGGGCTTGGTTCAAGTCAAAAGTTCAAGTGGCTTGGTTCAACATCTCATTTCAATAAGTGTTGAACCATTGAACCATTGAACCAATCTTTGGTTCAATGGCTTTGGTTCAAAAGAAAAGGTTCAATGCTTTGGTTCGAGCGGGCTTGGTTCAAGTCAATGGTTCAATGTGGTAGTTCAAGAAAAGGTTCATCAGCTTTTGGTTCATTTTTCCTTCAACACGCTTGGTTGAACCTTTGAACCATTAAACCTTTTTAGTTCAATGGCTTGGTTCAAAGGTATGCCCCAAGCTGAAGGGCAGTCAAATGGTCAAAAATGCCCTGGTGGGGGGCCGATGCTTTGAAAGGACCCAGGTAAGTTCATGGTTCAGGTTTAGTTCAAAATTCATTTTGGTTTGAAATTTGACTAATTCCAAATTCGTTCAGACTTTTTTCCCGAAGGAATTCCTTCGGACAAAAAGTCCAAAGGAATTCGGGCCACTTCAAATAAAAAGGAATGAGCCCGGGAGGAATTCCCACAGACTTTTTGTCCATGGGAAAATGTCTACAGACAAAATTTTATGGAAATATAGACAAAAAGCCACAGTCAAAAGACCTATGGAATTTAACCCAGGGAAATTGTCCGTCGACAATTTGCCCATGGGAGCCTAGGAAAAGTCTAAAGCAAACAGAGATCCGCCAAAGGACCCCGAAGGGTAGGTGCCCTTATAGGGGACTTCTAGTGAGGACAAAAGGTAAAATAGAAAAGGAAGATGCCCACAAAGAAATAAAGAAGTGCCTAGATGCCATTTGGCATTAGACCTGACTAACGTGGCAATGGACCTGATGACATCCCGGTGGATGTCAAATTTGGCAGAACGGTTTAGCCATTGGTTCTTAAGTGATGATGCTCGAGAAGCCGTCAATTTCAAGAGGATGGAATATCCATTGGTTTTCAAAGCTCGATGGATAAATGAGCATTAAAATTTAGTGAAGCAGGTGGTCATTTGTTTTCAAGCTAAGAAAGCATTATCAAGAGCTAGAAATGTAGTGACTTGTTAAGAGTTTTCCCCTGGGGGCCAACTAAGCTAGAAGAGACAAAAAGGAAAAGGGACAAATCATAGATGACAAGTAAGGAGAAATGACATGGTACAAAAGTGACAAGGTGGTCCAAGTGGTAGGAGAAGGTGATTTATTGCCTGTTAATTCCCAAATGGCACAACAAGTAGCATGGCCCATGCTTTGAAAAGGGGACAAATTTTATCTATTGGCAAGAAAGAGGCACGACCCATGCTTCCACATTAAAGCTCAAACACCAAAGTCAAGTCTGGCAATTATACAGCATGGTTCCAGCAGGCTTCTTCTAGAATGATGACAACACAATAGTTTTTTCCTCTTTTTAATGGGACGTGACAGGCCAACTTGTCAAAAAAGCACCATGTTTCTTTCTCCTTTCTTCTATATATTGTAACTTCTCATTTTTGAGAAGAATTGGTTCTTCCAATTTTGCAAAGGTGTAGCCCTGGCAAAATTTCACTTGAATCAAATAAAATGTAGTATGTTACCTCCATTTGGATAGATGTTTCAGAGTATGCCTTGAATGTTTGTCTGTGTCCAATCATTGTTTCTTGATGTTCTCATAGGTTCAACACCAGCAGACCTGTCATCTATAAGGCACCATTTTTGTAGCTGAAAGGAGAAGAGCTGACATTTGAGAAGACCAAAATAGAAGGAGTCACTTATAGTGTGTATTCCATAGCACCTCAGTGATTTTGTATCTCTTGTGTTTTCATGAAAGCCTCCCTGCCAGTCTTTTGTAGCCTGGTCTTTTTTTCCAAATGTGTAGAGTATGTACGCATTTGTCTGGTTCTGAGAGTGGATGTGTGAAGGTCAACTTATTTTGGTGAATCACCTCTTTAGAGTAGGTTTGTTTTGCTGCATCTTTCTCCCTTTTCACCCCCCTTTTTTATCTATATGTGTGTGTGTGTGTGTGTGTGTGTGTTTTGCACTTGCTGGAAACAACACGATGCATCAAAGGGAGCTAAACCTTATCTAGAGACTCTCCTCTCTAGCTTCACTATCCCATAGGTGAGAGAGGAGTTTCCATGTTGTGAGGAGAAGGTAGGAGCTTGTTTTCCTACCACTGGGTGCACTTTCCTATGTCAACAGACACCTGGGAGGAAAGTAAAATATCCAGGAACCATTCATGCTGATGGAAAAGTTGTTGATTTATTAGCAAGAAAACTATTAATTCCAAAATATACAAATCCAAGAAGCCTAGTGATCATAGTCACAATTTGAGGAAAAGAAATTCCTAACGTCTTGGTAGATTTGGGAATAACAATTAATGTTATGACAACTAATACTCTCCATACATTATCTCTTATGAAAATTCAACACAGAACTACCATTCTTCAAATGGTGGACCAATCTGTAACTAAACCAAAAGGGATTATAGAAAATGTTGAAGTAATAATAGAGTCTTAGGAGTATCTAGTAGATTTTATGGTCTTGCATCCCAAAATAAAGAATCTAGGATATCTAATAATACTAGGTATACCATGGTTGGCTATAGTAGTAGCATTAATTGATTGTAGGTTAGGAGACATGACCATTTCTAATGGGTTAAAATCTAAATGCATCTCTTTGTATCCTCCAATAAAACCATCAAAAAATTTCATATAAGAACTTTGGGTAGATGAATCAGACAACACATTAAACAACATTTCCTCATTATCTATGATCATAGTTAAAAAATACTTAGAAGAATTGAATGGAGACATATACCCAAAATTTATAGACTCTACCAGTCTGAAAGGTACAGACTCAGCTAGTACAAAAACTATGGACTACTTTAGTTTAGTTTTCTTGGGTCAAATAGAATCTTATGAAACCTCCACTTCTACTTATTCTATTGTTTCCTCATCATATGATTATGGATTGATTCAGGAAAGTGTGTGAAAATTGGTAGAATAATAGCAAACTCATTTCTTAGATACATTCCATTATTCTTTAACAAGACTGATTCCTCTTGGAGAAGAGTTTATTGATAATGTAACCATGTTTCATAAGCTAATTATTCATCCATGTCCTTTGAACTAATTGATTAGTGAATTCAAGTAAATAGAATCTAACTACCAAGATACAAAACCAATGATGATATTACCTAGAAAGATTTTAAACATCAATAGTTGGTTAACAAATGAAGAGGAAGATCAACTCTTTGAAGTACTAGAAAGACATACCAATGCTTTTATTTGGGATTATACCAACATGAAAGGAATTCACCCTAGCATATGCACTCATCACATTTACATAGAATCTATCAAATCGGTCAAACAACCACAAAGAGTAATAAACCCAACATTAAAGGAGATAGTCAAAATAGAGATCCAAAAGTTGCTAGAAGTTGGGTTTATTTACCTCATCTTAGATAGCCAATGGGTTTCACCTCTGGTAATTGTGCCTAAGAAAAATTGAAAATTAAGGGTATGTGTAGATTATAAATAACTGAATAAAGCAATACTAAGAGATTACTTTCCTTTACCTTTCATTGATCAAGTTCTTGACAACTTGGCAGGAAAAAGATATTTTTCTTTCCTAAATGGGTTTAGTGGGTATAACCAGATAATAGTAGCAATTGAAGATCAAGATAGAACCACATTTATCTACCCTTGGGGTACTTTTACTTATTGAGTACTTCCATTTAGAGTCTATAATGCTCCAGCAACCTTCTAAAGAGTAGTTCTGGCAATATTCTTTAACCTTACAAATTATTGTGTTGAAGTATATATGGATGATTTCACCATTTATGTTGGAACTTATGAAGAGGCTCTTCCAAACTTGGAAATAGTATTACTCAGATGTGAGGAACATCAATTATCTTTGAGCCATGAGAAATGTTTGTTGATGATGGATGAAATAATAGTGTTGGGACACCATATTTCTACAAAAAGTGTTCAAGTAGATCCAAATAAAGTCAAAATAATCTCCAACTTACCCATCCCACAACACAAACTAAAATTAATAGTTCTTTGAGACATGATGGTTACTATAGATGCTTCATAGATAATTTTAACCAAATGTCTTCCCCTATGTTTGCTTTGCTTACAAAAGATAGTACATTCTAATGGAGTGATAGTTGTTAGTAAGCCTTTGAGACCATCAAAGCTAAAATTATTACTACTCTAGTATTGAGAGGACTAGATTGGACTAAGCCATTTTATATATACACAAATTCTTCCAATACAATACTACGAGTAGTCCTTGGACAAAAGGATGAAGAGGGTAACATGTATGTTATATATTATATCAAAAAAAACATGACACCTACTAAAATAAATTATACCACAACTGAGAGGGAATTCCTAGCTGTAGTTTATGCAATTAACAAATTTAGACACTACATAATAGGCTACAAGGTATTTATCTATACAAACTATTCAGCTATTAGATATCTTACCAATAAACCAATTATGGGAGGTAGGATTATTAGATAGTTATTTCTCTTACAAGAATTTGATGTTACTATTATAGATAAATCAAGGAAGTCTAATGTAGTTGCTGATTTCTTGTCAAGAATGAGCACTACAGGTGAAGAAGAACTAGTGGAAGATGACTTTCCAGATAAACGACTATTTGTTATTTCATCAAAATCTCTATGTTTTGTTGATATAGCCAATTACCTCACCATAAAGAAGTTTTATTTGAAATTTTCATGAAAAGAAAAGAAATGTTTAATTAAAGAAATTTCCTTTAAATGGATTAATGGAATGTTATTTAAACTTGGACCTGGCCATGTGTTTCACAAGTGTGTGACAAATGGTGAAGCTTATGATATCATCAAAGCTTGTCATGATAAAATAGAAGGAGATCATTACTCAGCTCAACGAACAATACATAAAATCTTAGGAGCAGGATACTATTGGCCTCAGTTTCATTAGCAAGTAAAAAAGATATGTTAGACACTGTGATGATTGTCAGAGAATTGGATAACCTACTCTTTTAATAGAGATGCCTCTACACCCTCATCCTTAATTGGTTTTATAACCATTTTAGAAATGGGGAATTTATTTTATAGGTCCTATATATCTTCCTTCTAGAGGAAAATAACATCTCTTAGTATGTACAAACTATGTGACGAAGTGGGCAGAAGTGGAAGTATTAACTCATGCAAGACAAGAGATGGTAGCTAATTTCTTATATTTCAAAATCATGAAAAGATTTGGTGTTCCAAGAGAGATAGTCTTAGATTAAGGACCATAGTTCATGTCAAACATGATAAGTACTTCATGCAATTATATCAAACTCAACATGGAAAAACATCTCCATACCACCCATAGGCTAGTGTGCAAGTTGAAGTCACCAATAGAGAACTAGAAACCATTTTAACCAAGGTTGTTAATTCCAATAGAAAGGATTGAGTAGATAAGGTACCAGAAGCTATTTGGGCCTATAATACTACATAAAAAACAACTATATTTTCACCTTATGAATTGGTTTATGGTAAGAAGCCTTTATTCTTTGTTGATTTTGAATTACAAACTTTGGAAATAGATATAGAAGTAGAAATTGAATTAGAAGAAATATATAAATAAATACTCTTATAACTTAATCAACTTGATGAAATGAGTATGGAAGCACTAAAAATAATTTAATTGGTACAACATCAAAGAAAATTTTGGCATGATTCACAAATCAAGAAATAGAAGTTTCAGAAAAGAGATTAGGCACTATTGTTTGATTCTAAATTTCAACAGTTTAAAGGAAAACTAAAAATGAGGAGGTTGGGACCTTATCAGATTGAAGAGGTCTATGAAAATGGTTCTATTAAGATAATACCTATTGATGATAGTAGAAGAACTATATTACTTAATGGACATAGATTGAAGCTTTATCATAAACCTCTCAATAAAGAAGAATTTATTCAAAAGGTAAAATATCAAGTAGTTGTTCTGGAGAGCACTGCTTCTTCCAGAGAAGATGCTCGTTGATAATCCTGTAGTATTAAAAAACCCAAAAAAAAACCTATATATATATATATATATATATCAATAGTGAAAATCCTTTTAGGGACACTATTGAAAATACATGCCTAAAAAACTAGCTTGTTGGCTGGCTATGCATTACAAAAATGGATTTGGATAGAAAACCAACAATGGCTAGCTAAAGGGAAAAAAAATGAAATTTATAAGAAAAACAAAGAATCTCATCATGTCACTATGATTGGTTATGTTGACTAATCCATACAAACTTATTTGTGCAGGATAAATGGTGAACAAAGGATAAATCTAAGGCCAAAGTAAGTAGGACATATATTTTATTTATCTGTGTTTAGTTAACTAGTTATCTTTGATTTAATTAAGACTTATTCTATGAAGATGACCCAAATTTGAATATTCCAAAATGGACTAACATGACACATGCCATAATGAAAAAACATGCAACTGAGCTACCAAAGGTGTACAGATAAGTGTGTAGCTTTGATAAAATCAATTGAGTCATCAATCATAATAATGATGGGACATCATAAAATGGGTTTTAAATGAAGTAATGAATCCTTTTCACCATCAAAGTGACACATCATCATTTCACCCAATTTCTAATAATGGACAAAATGGCTGGCACACTTTGTAGAAACATGTAGCGCTTAATTGTATCAAGGCATCATATCAAACTACAGACTCATGTAGCTATAGCATTTCATATGAACCATTTCATTTTGATAGACTTCAATAGAAACTAGTCTACAAATCCTCAGTGACTCTTGCCTACCGATTTCAACAAAAGACTAGTCTAAACCCTAATTAGAGTTAAAGGAATAGAGTTGTCTATAAATCTACATAGAAATAGGATAAAATATGAGATCGGAGCTGAAGAATGCAATAAAGTTTCATAAAGACAAAGCTTATGTGGTAGTGTTTAGAGCCAATGGTTGGTTACCTTTCTTTGAAAAGTTCTAGGGTTTTGATGAAACAATGGTAAGTGAATTCATCACTAATCTCACCCATAAATTTTTAATTATGAAAGGCATTGTTATTCCTATTACAACTCAAATTATAAGCCAAATTATACAAGTTCTAGAAGAGGGAATGATAGATACAAGCAAAATTTTATTTAGTGATTTAATTAGTTAGTTTAATGGTAATGAGCAGATGGATACTTCATGTCTAGTAGATTATAAGTAAAAATCAAAAGGGATTAGTAGAAATTCACTTCCTAAACCCTAAAAATATGTAGCCAAGTGAGTACTCAAGTATATCATTTATGAGGGGAAACACAATATTTTAGGGGGATACACCATGAAAATATAAATACATCTTAAGCATGGGAGACAAAACCCTCAGTACAAAATTAACCTCCCATCCTTCTTATATGGTGCTCTACAAATTATGTCTACAACCCCTAATGCTGCTCTTAGGCATTATGGCTTTATTCATCTCATTATCCAAAATAACTTCCTTCAGGAAGGACAAGAGGTTTGGGAGGAATTTCAAAGTAGTATCACACAACATATTCCAAATCTTCCTACATAAGAAACCTCAAATTCACCATAGGAATGTTCATCTCCACCTACTACATCAGTTGAGAAAACAATGCCAAAGAAGAAATCCTAGACTATAGTCCCAATAGAAATCCCTTCTTCTTATTCAATAAGAATCACAAGGTCTCAAAGCCCTAAAGTTTCAAGGTCCCCATAAGAACCTCATGAATCTGTAGTGAAACTAATTCCATTATCAGAAAGAATAAAATTGAGATGAAAGGTTGCTACAAAACTTGAGAAGACTGAGGGTTTGATGGTTGTGAAGGAAAGCTAACCAAGTGTAGCTCAGAGAGTGACTAAAAGAAGGAAAAGTCTCATTTTAACAAATGAATATGAATAAGAAGCTATAGATATTTTAGATAGTCTTTAAATAGTATCTCATTCTCCCATACATCAAAATATCCATGCACCTGTAGATGTTGAAGAAATTACTTTCGAAAGGAACTCTCTAATCATAATGGAGGAACCAATTATAGAGGAAAAGCCACACACAATAGAGGAATCAGGTATGATAGAATAACCCCATGTTCTAGTTGAAACTGAAATGGATAAGGGAAAACTATATGTACCAATGAGAAAGGTGAATCATCTAATCTAATTGATCATATTATGCATTTGACTTTTCATTTTTCTTAAGCTCAAACTCTTGAACAACAACAAATAGCTGACATTACTGACTTAATCAGTCAATTGTAGAACAAGGATCATCTCAACTCATTATTGGTGAAAAAAATAGACATAATATCTTGATCATGTAGTATAAGTTCACAAATTAGAGGAAACAATAAAGGAACATGAAAGTGAACAAATAGATCTTTGGATATATGTAGAAAATATGAAGAAGGAAAATAGGAGATTGTAGAGTTTGGTAAACTCTTCCAAAGCAGCTGATGTTGCACCTTTTCTTCCTAAGGTATTTATTGACCACAGTTGTCAAAGAAGTGATCCAAGTATTCCTCCCTTGTAAATATTATATCAAATTGAATAAGAATATTCCATACTTAAATATAAAAATAAATATGCAACTTCTTGAAACAAACTTTTAGAAAATGAAAAGAAAGAATTAGAAGCTAAAGTCTAGGATTTAGAAGAAAATTTGTAACATGCATGAAAATTAGGGGAATCTCTTTTGGCATGTAGGAATACTTCTCCTACATACATTTTTTTTTTATTTGAACAATTTTATAGATGGTAGTTTTTAAGGATATCTTGTCATCTTACTTACAAGATTTTATAGCCAACAACATTTTTTGAAATTTTCTATAGTGCTGAATCTGATCAACAGGATTTGCTTTGTGAGTATTATTTGCATGATTTGATTCTAGGAGACCATGAGCACAATAAATTTTTGATAAAACTTCATGTCATAGAAGTTCAATTGAGGGCATTACATTCTACATTCAAAAATCAAATGGCATGGAAAATCATATTTGAGGACTATACAAATCATGCTAAGACTATAGGATTGTGTGTCAGACCAGCCTTTCCTATTCTCAGATTTATCAAATAGAATTTTAAATATGATTTGTTAAGTGATGAGGTTAAAATGTATTATTTATAGGATTTATATGATTGTGATGTTTCTTTTGACTCATTTTCAAGATAGAGTTTTGATTTAGTGGTGATTGTAAGTGTAAATAGGTGGGACCAACTTTCAGTGCCTCTTAAAAGATGAGAGGTCATGTCCCAAAATAACTTAGGATGGATTATTAGGAGAGAATCCTCAATTTTTTATATCGTAATAGAGATAATAAACTATGGGGGAGAGTATAAATGAATTGGCATGAGATATAGACCCCCTTTGTTGATCATACCTATTCTAAGATGGTAGAATTGGGATCCACAGTCAGAGGAGAAATTAAATATATGGAAACAAATGATTAAATCACATCAAGTATTTATAATCAATTTATAAAAGTGTATAAAAGATGAATTTGATGAATATGATTTGAGTCAGAGTGTGGAAAGCATATGCCAAAGTTATGAATGCCAATAAATATTTGCAATGGGACTTACAAAAGGTAAAGCTTGGGGGAGATGATGAGATCATAATATGGCTCATTATTGAAATGTTATTTCCCTCAATTCATTTCTTGAAGGATATTATCTTATGCAAATATTAGATTGTTAGATAGCTATTACATGGAAAATAGATATTTGTCTTATTTATATTGAACCAAAGATTAAACCTTTACTTTGTCATTAATATCTAATACATAGCATGTTTTAGTGATTTTTTGTTGTGAAGAATTATTAGGAATAATAAACATGAAATGTATAGTGAATGTTTAATTTTGATCTCCATCCAACAAAACTACGAACTCTGCAGGCTTGTTTGTATGGACTCTGCAGGCTTGTTTCTATAGACTCTATAGGCTTGTTTCTTTGGACTCCGTAGGCTTATTTCTATAGACTCTATAGGCTCATTACTCTTGAATCTATAGGGTAAATTCCATGGATTATATATGGATGAAGCTACAAATGGGGAAGCTATTAGCTAGATAGGATAATAGAGAATCATTCTAGCTGGAATCAAGTAAGGAAAATAACTACTTGTTATTTTGTAGGATTTATTTTTGATAAAGCTGTATATATATTTTGATCTTAGGAATATTATAGGATAGGATATATATTTCATTGGAATAATTATATCTCTTGGAAATCTAATCTCCTATCTTTAGATGAATGGATCGACCAAGGAATCCTATTTCTTTGCATCCTATTTTGAGTTGATTATATTAGTATAAAATGTAAGATTTTCATCATTAAAATATATATTAGATATCAGATGATAGAGATAAGATAATAGAGGAAAATATTTTTATAAGCATATTATAGGTTTTAGCCATATTGTAATCATTTTATTTTTATGAATTATCACCTCAGTTTCCATCATTGATTAATCTTTGTTCCTAAGTCCGAGAGGAGCAAGGGCCCACTCTCCTTGGAACCAGGAACTATGTATGGTATTTATGTTATGTTTTATTAAAATTTTTATAACTAATTAGAATCTTGTTAATGTTTACATTTATTCATAAAAACATCAAAACAAATTCACTATTTTAAAGGCATTTTATTATTCTAAAATCATTTCCTTTCTAAGCAAAAGTGTGTTTTGTTTTACAAAAAACATGTGAAGCAAATTTGTTTTTGTTAAATAGGAGTGTGAATTTAATTTCCATTCAAGTGTAATTAGGAGTGTTATTTTTACTTTTAAGTAAAAGAGTGGATTGATTTGATTTCTTTCTTTTCATCAAAAAAATGAATCATGTATTTTAGGACACATTTCTTTCTTTAGTAAGAGTTAGATTAGGACAATCAAACACCCCCATAAGTAGTCTTCTAGATCTACCATCCTATACCTTACTACAGGTAGCTTTGGACACTAGCCCTGGTTGATAAGACATCAATTGAATATTGATTAAATAAGGAGTTAAATGACACTCGTCACTATCTTTACTAGGTGGAAGACTAGTAAAATGATTACTTGGAATAGGTTTTAAGAAGGTTAAAAATTGATTAGTGATATAACCATGCTTGGAATAGTCTCTTTCCTTCATTGGCCCTTTTCTTTTTCCTACACACTTGATGCAAATATCAAATTCCTCTAGCCTAATAGTTGAGGCTATGGAATTTAATCAACAAAGCACTCAATCAGTTAACCATAGTAAATTATTAAATGAAATCAACATCCATGTAGATCATTCATATGATCTAATACATAAATAATTATTCATTAACAATCTTATGAATAATAACGTAAACATTATTTAAGTCAATATATCTCATATACATAATCAAATTTCATAAAGAAACATCATGTAATTAAAATATAAGAATCATAATTTAAAATTAAATAATCCAAAGCATGATTGAGAATAGATCTTTCTCATGATTACCATCCCATGAAAAACGTTCATAAATCCTTACACATCTTACCTAGACATGACTTAACAACATAATTCAATAATTAGAACATATAAGTCATGGTTTCATAGTATTATTTGTCAAATATAAACACTATGAAAAATGGGACTTACAAAGGAACCATAAAAATAAAATACTCACTACTATGCTTTACGAGGTGATTCTACTATAATCATGATGGACTCATCTGGAAACCCAAAAGTGAGTGGTTAAGTATCATAAAGGGGAGATTCAATAAGCTCTTTTGAAATTACGTATCTCTTTATGGATTTTTTATTAACATACTCAATCTCAATTGTACTTAAAATCATGATCCATTTATCCATGTAACTTTGTAAATATACTTTTTAAAGTAGATACTTGAGTGGATCTACTTTTCTTGTGATGATGGTGTTAGCATTAATCATGCAGTGATGCATCTTTTAGGCTGAAAATACCATTGATAAACAATATTTTTTTGTAGATATATAACTATACTCATATGTGATCAATGCGTGGATCAGATGCTATACAATATGATATTTTCCATACTCATAATTTTGGGATAAAAGTCCTCCTAAGGCATGTTTAATTCTAGATAAATATAGTAGTAATGGATTTTCTATTTAGGGTGGTAATATAATAGGTTAATTGGCCAAGTATTCCTTCAAGTGTTCAAAATCCATTTGATAATCGATATTCCATGAAAGGTGGTGTCATTTTTCAACAAGTGAGTAAATGGATGACAATTAGTGGCTATTTATGAAATGAATCATCTGATAGACATCTTTCCCTAAAAACTATAGAGTTTCTTCAAAGTATATGGAGGCAACATTTCAATAATGGATTTAACCTTGGATGGATCAACTTTAATGCCCCTAAAAGAGATAAATAAGCCTATAAATTTTCCTTGACTGACACCAAATATGAAATTTTAGGGTTAATCCTAACTTTGTATTCACAAAGTCTTTCAAAAATTACTTGGAGTAATATTGGATGGTCTGCATGAATCTTAGATTTATCTAAGATATCATCAACATAGTATTTGACAATATCATGCATCATATAATATAAATCATTATTATGGCTCATTGATATGTTTCATTAGCACTTTTTAGGGTAAAAAATAGTACCTAATAACAAAATGTTCCCCAAGGAGTGGTGAACATTATCTTGTGTTAGTCTTCTATTGAAATATTGATCTAATTATACCCTAAAATTCTTCCATGAGAGAAATCATCTCATATATAGTTGTGGAGTCCATGATTGTGTTAATATTTTTTAAAGGAATTTCATATTTTATGTGTAACTTGTTAATGTCATAAAAATTGGTACATAATATGATTCCCTCTAGCTTTTTTTCTAACTAGCAAGATGTTTGAGATCCACTCAAAAAGGTCGATGGGATGAATGCATATTGCCTTTAGGAATTTTTATAATTATTTTTTGACTAAAATAACAATATACGGATGAATTTTCCTCAACATATGTTTAATTACATTTGCATTAGTATGTACTATAATATGATATACAACTAATGAAATATTGAAACCTACCATATCATGTCAAAATGTTAATGAATTCCATAAGGAGACTAGTAAGAGATTCACATTCATCTTGAGTGAAGGACACACTTAGTTTTATATAATTTGTATCATTTGGTATTCTAATATTAAATTTAGAAGTGTCCTCTATATGCAATCATAAATGCATCAGATACATAAATTAATCTAAACTCAAATAAGATAGATCTTATATACACTTCTGATTGGAGATACATTAGATATTTAGAAACATGACCAATATGGATCCACTAGACCTAACTATGGGATCTCTTATCATGATAATATCACTAGGGAGGGATCCAAATCCTCTATTTAAGAAAAAATATGCAATAACCCTAAATAGGTCTTATGTTTTGATATTCACTATACTAATAATAAGTAAAGCAAATAAATCTAATCTAGTGCTCACCAAAGCTTGAGGCATAAAGAGTGGGTAATAAAAAAAATAGTAAACATACATAAGATACATATACTAATGTCAATGTATACAAAATCCTAATACATGTAAGATAATTACAAATGCATATCTATATACTCTTACAAATGAGGAACAAAGTTAGGAATACTTACCTTTGAAGATGAACCCACCAAGCCACAATCTCTCCCTTCACCAAGGTGCTTCATAAGAGGTTTTTTTTGTATGTAAGGATGATAAGGATAAATTAAATCTAGGTTACACAACCTATAAATGCATCTAAAATAATTCTCCATAAGATAATATCCATATATCCAAAAAAAGTAAGAAACCCTAAGCTTTCTCCTCAAGTAGATTGGTGGATAAGAATATGTGCAATAGCTGTTACTTTTTCTTCTCTTCTCTAAACAATGGAAAAATAATTCTGTATATATAGGTATATTTAATCGTAAACCCTTCCAAACATTTTGGCCAATAGGGTCGACCTAGTAGACCTAATATTACTATTGACAAAAATTCACTAGGTCATGGGCTAGGTTTACCAAGAGCCAACCTAGACCCTAAATAGGTTATGATAATAAAATTATAAGGTAAACCAAATTTACCTAGTCATGTAAACTATCAAAAGAGGTTTTATGTTAGGAAAATGGGTACTAAAAGTGTTCAAATACTAGAGGAGTGTGAAAAAGATAATAAAAAGCTTAGTGGAATTGTTTTTAGGAGACAAGTATGTAGATAAGAAGTGGAAAATGAGATAACAATATTAAGAAGCACCAATGGTCTACCCACCCTTTTATTGATACACCCTTTAAGGAATGCATTCAAATATATTGACACTCAATGGGTTCTTATGTTATGCCCTTAACCATTGGTGTGTCTAGGGATATGTGTGGCTGACTCGTGGCTTACATAACTCTTTTATTTACTTGTTACACTTCTCTATGCTCTTAGATAGGTCAGCCTATGGAATAACCTTGGGGATAAGTAGACTATATATAGGAGGTAGTGGTTAGTCTTTAATCATCATATGAATAATTCTACTATTAGTTCATTATTATGAAGGTTGCCCCCTCAAAGTGGCTTTGCTATATTATCCAGTATTCTATTTTGTTGTCAATTATCACTATGTAATCTCTCATATTTTATTATTCTATGCAATTTAAAATCATTATGTGAATATCTAAGTAATTTCATTACAAGTGGTATCAGAGATTTAATTTGGGGAAGTATTTTGTGGTGTTTTTCTGGATCTAGTGAGGTATGGCTTCTGGGAGTAGTGAAATGAAAAAAACATAACTTGTAATCTAGGAAGAATTAATTTTTTTGTCAGCATAGTATTGCTCTAAACACTTTTTTTTTTAAATATTTAAAAAAGCTTTTGGAAAATTTTTCCCCTTTCACACTTGTAGTTATTGGATTCATCTTGATGAGATGATCACAATAGTATATTTTATCAATACACTTTTTTGGTACCAAAAATTTTACTCTAATACACAAAGGTAATGATTGGATTCATCTTAACAAAGTGATCACAATGGTACCATTTTTTGGTATAATTTTTTTTGTGATCAAAAACCTCTTAGGATTTATTTATGGTAGGTCCTTTAACTTGAGGAAGAAAAGGGGAACCAAAAATCCTAAGACTCCTACTGATGACATGGAATCTATAAATTTAGATCCAATAATTTCTTAGCTTCAAGAGGACATAAAAAACATAGTGAGGCATGATGACTTTATTACAATCCAAGCTAATGTTTCAGGGATGCACAAAGAGATTAATGGAGTTCACAATGAATTATAGTGTATCACTATGCAATTGGCTTCTTTCACATCTCAGTTTTAGCCTAACAACCCTCCACTTCAGTATTCAAATCCTCCTCTCAAAAACTCCCACGTTAGTCTGAAAATAATTTTGCCAAAAGTAGACATGTGTAAGTTTGATGTTAAGGATCCTCTCACTTGGATTAACCAAATTGATAATTTATTTAAGATATATCAAACCCCTTATTCTCAGAGGGTGATGGTGGCAGCCCTCTATATGGAACTTGAGTAATTCATTTGGTACCACTGGTTATGTGATAAAAAGAAAAAAAATGGTGCATTAATGGAGTTCATAGTGAATTTCTGTGTATTACTATGTAATTGGCTGCCCTCACATCTTACTTTTAGCCTAACAACCCTCCACTTCAGTATTCAAATCCTCCTCTCAAAAACTCCCATGATGGTATGAAACTGATGTTGCTAAAAGTATACTTGTGTAAGTTTGATGGTAAGGATAATCTCACTTCGATTAACCAAATTGAGAATTTATTTGAGCTACATCAAACCTCTTGTTCTTAGAGGGTGATGGTGGCATCCTTCTATATGGAACTTGAGTAATTTGTTTGGTATCACTGGTTATGTGCTCAAAAGAAAAATAATGGTGATCTTGTTACATGGACTATCTTACTAAGGAGTTGATAGTTCATTAACAAAATAATGTATTTAAGAACTATTTCAATCAATTATCCAAGCTATGGTAAACAGTTCCTGTGAAGTATTATATTCATCAATTTTATAATCTTTCTTTACAGGTGGAAAATATCACTAATATAAATTTGATAGATCTAATTTTGGGTGGCCTCAAAGATAACATCTAATATGAGGTTTGAATGTTTGGCCCAACATTTGTATCAGAATCTATCCTTAAGGCATGCATGATAGAATAAAAAGAGATGGTCAAAAGGAAAACTTTTAGTACTGATCATGATCAATAGTTTCTAGCACCATCACTTCCATATCCCATTAGATTAACATAATGATAAATTGAATATAATTAAGCTAAAGGGTTATATTATGACTTTAATAGTAAATGGATAAAAGACCATCATTGTGTTGAAAAGACTGTTTTACATTAAAGGTACCAATGATGATGAAGATGATGTAGAAGTACATGATGCAGAGGTAGAATTTCTTGAGGAGGAATGTGAATACTTTCATCCTACTATTTCATGCCATGCCCTATTAGGTATTAGTATTCTACAAAATTTTAAGGTGATGGGCTTCCTTAAGAAATAGAAGGTCGTTATCTTGATTGATTCTCAGAGCATACACAACTTCATCCATAGTAAGTTGGTTTCTCATTTGAAATATTTCATTTATCTAGCTCCAAAATTTTAGGTTATGATTGTAGATGATGGTAATGTCAGTTGTTTAAGAAAATTTCATATTATTATGTTGTCTATGCGAGATTAGTTATTGGATTCTCCTATGTTTTCTATTTTTATGGGTGGAGCTGATATTGTTCTAGGATTGTAGTGGCTCACCACTTTAGGTACTATTGAAATGAATTTTCAAAAATTACTTATGCATTTTCATTCTGAAGAAAGGATATTTGAGCTGAGAGGATTAAAGACTGAATCTTCCCAACTTTTTAGCTCCCATAAAATGATAAATATTCTTTGTAAGGGTGCTAAGGGACTTGTATCTCACTTGTTTTCTATGGAAGTACAACCAACTCAGCCATCTCTACCTCTTGATCTCAACAAATAATTGATGTTCATTTTATTTTTTTTGGACATGTGCCAAAAGTAATTCCACCTAGCCACATGCATGATCATGTTATAACACTTATTCTTGGTAGTACACCACCCAACATTATGCCATACAGGTATCCCTATGCCCAAAAAAGTGAAATTGAAAATATGGTACAAGGTATTTTGGATACAAGAATCATTCATCATAGCCAAAGTGAATACTCTTCAATAGTTGTCATGGTGAGAAAGAAAGATGACACTTGGAAGATGTGCCTTGATTATAGAGAACTCAACAAGTACACTATCAAAGATAAGTTTTCAATTCCTATTATTGATGATTTACTTGATGAATTGAATGGTGCTATTTATTTTAGCAAGTTAGATCTACATTTTAGGTATCATCAAAATAGGATCCATGATGAAGACATGCCAAAAAATACTTTTAGGACTCATGAAGGCCATTATGATTTTTTGGTTATGCCTTTTGGCCTAATAAATGCACCATATACTTTTTAGATTTTGATAAATATTATTTTTAAGCCATTTTTGAGGAAATTTATTTTGGTATTCTTTGATGATATCCTCCTTTATAGTAAAAATTGGGTAGACCATTTCCAACATATGAAATAGGTACTCTCCATTTCGGATCAAAATAAATTATATGCCAAACCTTCCAAATGTACTTTTGGGTTTTGTGAGGTTGAATATTTAGGTCATTTGTTGTCTTATGAAGGAGTGAAATTGGATCCTAAAAAAATCCAAGCAATAGTGGACTAGCCAATTCCTAAGACACTCAAGCAACTTTAAGGATTTTTGGGGCTTACTAGTTACTATCGTAGATTTGTAAAAAATTATGGTAGTATTTTAGCCCCACTTACCTCTTTGTTAAATAAATACTCCTTTTAATGGATTGATGCAGCTACCTAGGCATTTGAATAATTGAAATTAGCTATGTGCAATACTCCAATATTAGCCACTCATAATTTTTTAAGACTTTTGTGGTTGAATGGGATGCATCTGGGTATAGAATGGGTGTTGTAATCATGAAATAAGGTAGACCACTATAATTTAAAATTAATCAACTCAAAGGTAAAAATTAGCATAAGCCCATCTATTAGAAGGAAATGATGGCCATTTTTTATGTAGTCAAACAATGGAGACCTTATTTTATGGGTCATCACTTTCAGGGAAAAACTGATCATGATAGTCTTAAATATTTTTTAGAACAAAGGTTTTCATCTAAAGAATAATAGAAATAGGTAACTAAGATGCTAGGATATTATTTTGAAATAATCTACAAAAAAGGCAAGGATAATGTGGTGGTAGATTCACTATCCAAAAAAGATGAATCACTTGAGGCATTGCTATGTGCCATAACCATTTTGCAAGCAGATTGGCTAGAGAAAGCATGATCAAAATGGGAACATGATATTACTACTCATGATTTGATTCAAAATCTTTATTAAGGTTTAGATGGATTTGAAAAATTAACATGGAAAGGTAATGCATTATGGTACAAAAATGAATTGTACCTATGTAATAATTCTCTTCTTAAATAATAAATCCTTTAAGAACTTCATGCAACTCCAATTGGGGGTCATTCAAGATTTTTGAAAACCTATCACAGGATAAAGTAGGATTTTTTTTAGAAGGTCTCAAGGGGGATTTCCAAAAATATGTGTTTGAATGTATGATTTTTCAACAAAATAAAGGTGAAACCATCAAAATTCCAAGTCTTTTAGAACCTTTATCTATCCCTAGCTAGCATTAGGAAAAGGTATATATGGATTTCATTACAAGGTTACCAAGATCTAATGGTCAAAATGTTATCATGGTTTTTGTAGATCATCTCAATAACTATGCTCCTTTTTATTTATTATCCCAACAATTTTTTGCTAGTATAGTAGCTTTTGCTTTCATCAATATAGTTTATAAATTGCATGGAACCCCTAAGATCATTGTTAGTGATATATATCCCATTTTTAATAGTAATATTTAGATAGTTATTTACATGTTTAATCACTAAATTGGCTCATAGTTCATCCTATCATCCTCAATCTGATGGATAAACTAAGGTAGTCAAAAAATGTTTGGAATGATATCTCTGTTGTTTTTTTTCTGATAAACATGATAAATGGGTTCATTGGCTGCCACTTACTAAATGGTGGTATAATACTTCTATTCATAGTTATTCCAAAATGTCTCCTTTTATGGCACTATATGGATACCACCCTCCATCCATCACTTCAACCTTGAAAGTATATACTAAGGTTCATGCAGTTGAAGAACATATTCACCATCAATTAGAGGTCCTTACAAGTTTTCATGAAAATTTAGCTATGGCCTAGAATCACATGAAGCAACAAGTAGATCAACATTTAATTGAGAGGAATTTTGACATTGGTGATTGGGTTTTTTTTTTTCTTATAGCCATAAAAATAGATCTCATTGAAGCAACAAAAAATAGATAACAAGTTGTCCCCTAAGTATTATGGTCCTTATCCGATCTTGCAAAAAATTTGTAGTGTGGCCTACAAGTTAGATTTTCCTTCATCTACTCACATACATATATTATTTCATGTATCATTCCTAAAGAAAGTCATTAGACATATAATTACCATTAAAATATAATTACTATAATTTTATGAGGAAGGTATAGTTATTCTTGATCCTAAAGTGATCCTTCAATGGTGCACCAAACAACTGTGTTCTAGAGCAATTACATAATACCTAATTAAATAGAAGAATCTTCCATGTGAAGATGCCACTTAGGAGGATGAAGAATTTGTGCAGTAGCATCCAGAGTTACCACAATGTTAAGGACAATGTTTTTTTGAAGGGTAAGGACTTGTTATGACTTTAACCATTGATGTTTCTAGGGATATGTGTGGCTAATTTTTGGCTTACATACCTCTTTTATTTACTTATTACATTTCTCTATGTTTTTAGATAGGTCAGCCTATGGAATAACCTTGGATAAGTAGACTATACATAGGAGGTAGTGGTTAGTATTTAATAATTATGTGAATTATTATGTAATTAGTGCATTGTTGTGGATATTTCCCCATCAAAGTGGTTTTGATATATTATCTAGTATTCTATCATGTTGTCAATTATCATTGTGTAATCTCTTATATTTTCTTATTCTACACAATATAAAATCATTCTATGTGAATATCTAAGTAATTTCATTACATCTTAAATGATAGAAAGCATCAATAATTTATAATTTTTTTGAAATATAATGTGTATGCATATTTTCCACTTGAATCTCATCAAGTGTCATGTGAGTGTAATACGGGATGGTACTTTGGGAATATAACATGATGACACATAACGTTGATGCTAAATAAAGTGTAGTAAGGAGAAAATTAGATAAATGAAAGGATATAATTGAAAAATACATACCTTCACTTACCTTATAAATGTAGATAAATAAGTATATGTGAGATATGTGAAGACATCTAATGTGAGGAACATTAGGTGAACCTATAGAGATTAGTGCAAAAAAGAGAAAAAATTGAAATTTTTGAAATATACGCATATAATAGTGGAAATTATTATGTATGACATTAGGATTCTATAAATTTTTATGGTTCAAAAATGAGCTAGTAAAAATAAACATATGATCAAAATAAGGAATCTGACGGTAAATATTTAAAGGATAAATAATTGTGAATAGTAACCTTAAATAGGGTGAAAAAATCCATTTTCTATTCTTTGGCTATCCTAAGAGAAAAATAGATCTCTAAGAGGCCTAAAAAATATTTATAGAGCCAAGATGGTGAGGATATGATAGTTGAGATGAGGAGGATGCTTAGAGGTGGCAATGAGTGCAACACAGGTAAGCAACTAAGAATCTCAAATTTGTTTTGGGTATTTTATTTGAAATTGAGTGTTTTATAGAAATTTGTAATTTAGATCAAATATAGAGACCAAACTAAAATTTAGGAGGTTATTAGGGAAACTAAAGTTCAAATGGGGAATTAGGTTGAAATAAATTAGAGTAATAAATGCCAAAGGCATTTATTACAAAAGGTCAAAGAGTCGGCACATTTAAAGAACTAGGTCAACCTAGTCGACCTATTAGGTAGAAAATAAGGTTTTAAAATGGATGACCTAGTAGATATAAGCCAACTTAGTTGGTTGAAGAATAGGGTTGACATAGTACCCCTTGGATGACTTAGTTGGTTAAGTCAAAAGGTTAACTTAATACTATGGATGGAAAAATGAAGGACCAAGTTAGTTATTTTAGGCTAAGTGGCTAACCTAGTACTATAAGATCAACTTAGTTAGTTACTAAGTGATTGATATAGTATTTAAATGCATGAAATTAGTTGATATAGTAGTTTTAAGGCCCAGAGTAGTTGAATGAGTATTGAAATGGCCAATTAGGCTAAAAATAGGTTAAATTTGTAGGAACTCAATAGATTAAGGCAAATTAGGTTTATTTATGATTTTTTTTAAAAGAATGCATTTTCATTATAATTGATATGGAGGTCTAATACATATGTTGTTGTTTTATTATTATAGGGGCACTAGAGATTTTGGTGATTGGTAGATGCATCATGAATACCATATCTATTAGAGTGTTTGATGGATGTGGACTGAGCTAGATTGGTCATGTTAGGCTTGGGAGGCATTATAGAGATGTAATGAATTCCACTGAGTGTTGATCTAGTTGTCATGTTCTTGGGAGCCTAGGAATACTTAACCAATAATTTTAGATGGGTGGTAGATGTGGATATCATAGAGGTTGGTATCACATTGGGATATGTCCATTCACTACTTGGACTTCCTATAGGGGAACATCAATAATCATAGGGATATCATGATCATGAAGAGAGATAAGCATTATCCTAATAGGTGACAAGCTTATATTTACTTGGGAATGAGGGTGAGTATATTTGATGTTTATGTTACCCAAATTATAGATATCTAAAAGGTTTTGATTTAAATTGAGACAACATAAGTGATGTGTCATAAGTCAGATGATAATATACCATTTTATGCAATAGCCTTGTGTCAGTTAAATTGGAGCAAGGGGAACTCTAGGACTTGGGTTCTATCATCTAGGTTTAACTCATAAATGATATGTATGGGATGCCATTTAGAGGGTAGAAGACCATGGGGATAGTGGTATTGCTAATTTCTTTGATATATGAGAAGTTTTTGATGTATCATCTAGTTGGGTTACCCCATCTAGTCAATGATCGATTACATTAGATTTTGAGTTGGAGATAGGATTAGGTGGCATGGGTCATGCCACACATGTTATTGTTATATATGGTCACATGAGGATAGATAATGTGGTAGCCTTATGCACGCATTATGATAATTTGGTTGATTTGGGTGATGGTGGTTCTAGGGTTAGTTTGAGTGCAAATCATAGGTCACTATAAATAGTGGGTAGAGCCACATTTAATGGCATGATTACTAATATATTTTAGATTCCCTCACCCAGTGGATCTTATAATGGTGCCCACATTTTGGTCTTGACATGCAAGAGAGCTAAATGGGAGATGAGGATGATGAGTACTAATTACAAAACTAGAGATAAAACCTTGGTATATGAGATAATGGATAGGTTGAGCATGACATTCAAAAACTAGAGAGGGAATGGACATGCATGTAGGAGTGTCATAGGTCCCATAGTCAACACAACATTAGGAAGAGAAAATATTACCTTGATTTAACCACCAAAATATATGTCAATGATGAGAGAGAGAATAAAGGGTGTTCATCTAGAATGACCCATCACTTAGCCTAGGGTAGACCTGGTCTATAGAGGCACCACTAAGATGGGGCTTGAGTCATGCATGGGTGGTGACCCTAGGTTTTATTTGATTGGGAGGCATCCCATAGATGAGGTAATTAGAGCATGAGATGATGGAGGGACCATGCTTGATAGTCAAGTAGATGGGGATAAAATGATTGGTGACATTAGGATAGGTAATAAATGGTTATAATTTTTAGTTTTTGATATATAATACTTCTTATATAGATAGATAGATTATAGATAAATATATTTTGAGATATATTTATGACTTAATATCTATCTAGTTTGAATTTTTTTATATCATGAAGATGAGGAGGATACTAGATGGGGATTCATAGTGATGGGAGCACTCCATGATATTATGGATGGGGTGTTGGTACCATACAACCCTACCATGTTGGATGATACTATGGTACCATCTACACTAGCTTAGGTGAGTTAGTTTGAACTAGTAGGGGAGGCTGTGAGGAAACTATAGGCATGTAAAGATGGACTATAGCCATTAGTAAGGGTGGGAATGGGAGAGGCACATGAATGATAGGCCTTACCTCAAGAGAGATCCATGAACTCTGCTATGATGATTTAATTAGGATAGGTATAATCTCAAGTGACCAACCTACAAGGACAAGTAGTAGGCTTGAGATCTTATACATCCTTATTAAAGAGTATTATTCAGAGGGGACTATCTAAGGCATGTATGGGTATCATGGTTAGGCCATGATACAGACATGATATAACCCATTCTTAGAGTAAGATTTATGTATTTTTGTACTTTGTATCAAAAACACATGATATATATATATATATATATATATATATATATATATATATATATATATATATATATATATATTTATATATAGATCTTATACATCCTTATTAAAGAGTATTATTCAGAGGGGACTATCTAAGGCATGCATGGGTATCATGGTTAGGCCATGATATAGACATGATAGAACCCATTCTTAGAGTAGGATTGATGTATTTTTGTACTTTGTATCAAAAACACATGATATATATATATATATATATATATATATATATATATATATATATATATATATATATATATATATATATATTTGACAGTTAGAATGTTGATCTTATGTGTTTATATTGTGGTTGTGGTTGTGGATGTAGGGATATATTTATTTATAACATTTATATTTTTATTTTGTTTTATATGTTATAGGAAATATATGTGTTGTGTTTTGTTTTCAACCATTACTTAGGACACATGTATGGTTAAGAAGATACATGTGAAAGGTCTTGGCAAAGTATAATT
This sequence comes from Torreya grandis, assembly GCA_037957365.1. Classification (NCBI taxonomy): domain Eukaryota; kingdom Viridiplantae; phylum Streptophyta; class Pinopsida; order Cupressales; family Taxaceae; genus Torreya; species Torreya grandis. The sequence goes on along the minus strand of JARHVA010004093.1, from coordinate 542,812 downwards.
AATCAAAAAGAAATGAATTACACACTATTTCACATTAGGAAATGTGTAATAATAAAATATGACTAACTATAAGAAATTAAAGAGTGGTAAAAAAGAGGGAAAATGTTTGTTTTTAAACCATGAAAAATATTGGGTACCAAATTAAATAAGTAAAATCACACCAAATCAAGTTGGATAGTGTGAAAATAATGTAATAAAATGGCAAACATGTGAAAGATCAATGCCATAAAAACAAATCAATGACTTTAATCAATCATACTAAATCACATTGAGAATTATAAAAGATATAAAAAATTAGCAAAATGGTCTTTAATTAATCACATTAATCTAAGTTGGGAAATATGAAAAACTTAAGAAATGGTTAAATTCTTACATACAATCAAAAAATAAGAAGATAAAAAATGAAAAACTAATGAAGTAAGCATAAAACATACTAAATCAAGATGGGAAGCATTTTAATAAAATGTAACTCATAATCCATCACTTTTTATCTCATATTTGACACATGTAATTTCAATATGACTTAGATATTGGAAAATTTTGTGAGGAAGGTTAGGTCTTATCCATGGTATTAAATTGCAACTCACAAAGGGAACACCAATGAGGTGGAAAAAATATGAAAATATGGTAAAAGGGGATGTTTGGAATGGAAATTTGAAAATTTGGTAATTTGTAGGGAAGGCCAGGTCCTATCCATGGTTTTACAATGCAACTCACAAATGGAATCCCTAGGGGAGTTATTAGTGAATAGATTAATATTTCTCAAGGAGAAATATTAGGGTTGTAGAGATTAAAAAAGAAAATGTAAAAATAATAACTTAGGCATCTTATTAGAATAACTTAGGATACATGAGGCATACTAAGGACGTGAGAAGAAAAGAAGTGACTAGTGACCAACAATATAGAAAGGATACATGTTCTCTATATACACAATGTTGTGTAGGTAAATAAGTGTGCTACTAAGATAAAATCATGTTGGATATTTTTTATAATAAAATTAAAATGGATATACCTTCCCATGATGTGTTCCCTATTCCTTGGGATCCCTTATAGAGTTGTGAATATAATATGACTATTGGGTACTAGCATGAAAAAGGAGGTAGCACTAAAAGATTTTTTTATTCTTCTTTTCTAATCAATTGGACTACCACATCTCAATAGACCTTGGCTCTATCATAAGGAAAACTATGGAGTTTGAGATTTGATTATAGTAAGGAGAGGTGCTTATAATCACTTATTTTAGTGTGATTTGACTTTTGAGATATTTTGAATATTACCTTTTGGATCATTTCCTTTTGTTAAACAATTTTAATTTTAAATATTCTTATGGATTTTAAGATTCCTCCTCCATATGGACTTGGAATGACCATTCATGAGAGATATAGTGATACACAATAATTAACTTTAGGCTTTGGCTAAAGTAAGCTAAGTATCCAAATATATAGCTAACTACAACACTTAGGCTTTGTAATAAACCAACACATTATCTCAAGTCTCAACCATGTGTATGCTTAGTGTGTGAAAGTGAATAAAGGGATATCCAAAAATGGACTGGTAAAAGGAGATTATAATGAGATGAATTATTTTCTAGATAATCACATGGTAAATGAGGAATGCCTAAAGGGATCAAAGTTTGTATAACCAAGTCACAAAAACAATTATCTATGTTTATAGAGATAAGAGAGCAAAAAATAATTTGAAAGAAAAAAGGAAGTCATAAGAAAATGAAATTAATAAAAATAAGAATGTAATTATGAAAAATAATCCATAATAAAATATAATGACATCATAATCAATATAAAATATGAAAACAAAGTCACCATGAAAGATAAATAAGAATTTGAAAAATTCCAAATGATATAAGAATAGATAAATGTAATGCTAGAGCACACATTCAATCCAAATGAAAATGTAAGAACACCATTCATTTGTTCATAAATATTAATTTATTTGTCCAAACACATTATCCATAACATATGATAAGTCCCTATGTAGTTGAATTAAAATTGTAGCTAATGTCTCATCGATCTTTAGTAAAAGTTGAGAAAATAATTCATGTCAAATTTCCTTGACAAAAAATGTAGGAATGCTTGAAGGATCATGCTCATGAATGATATTTTGTAAGGGATGCTCAAGAGAATGCATGGGAGTGGTTTATATATGAGATAAATTGGTCATCATTAGGGAAGGTGCCACCATTTAGGGACTTAAGGGTGGAGTAATATTAGTTGAAGAAGGGATAATAGGAGGTAGAGCTATAGGGAAAGAAGGGGGATCCTTATTTTGAGAGTGACATATGGGATGAAGGGTAGAAGGTGAAGGAATGGTTAGTATGTGATTCTTGAGATGATGTTAGAGGATGCAACAATGATCAATGTGATGTGTGCCATATTGGTGCTAAATATAACATACCTCTCCATATTTAGGAATATACTTAGGTAATACTCTCAAAGGAGGTATAGCCTTGTGAAAGGTTTAAGGGGTAGTGGGATGTAAGGTATAGAAATATTGATGTAACTTACAACAAAATGTGGATGAATGGTTATGTGTCATGGAATTAATATATACACTTATGAGTATAATCGGTAGGGATACTCACATGAGGAGGGAAAATAGAAGCTAAGGAAGCTTGGTATAGGTAACAATATCTAGTATATTGATTTACAAATTTATGAATATCACAATAAGACTAATCGACCCATTTGGTGGGTGGAGGAGGTACCTATGGTAAAGGTAAAAAAGCATCACCAAGAGGTGTGGTTTGTGGAGAGATTGGATAAGGCTCAACAAAAAGAGAAATAAGATTGAAAATAAGAAGAGACTCAACTAAGGTAGAAATACGATCCAAACTAGGCTCTAATAAGGGAGGGGTAGGGTCACAAGAAAGCTAAAGGATAGTCACAATAAAATCATGGATAAGTTATCTAGAGGGGTCATGGTATCTATCAAATTGATAGGGACCAGTCATAACATGATATATAAGCATACTCCTATGAGGTTCTTTAGAAATTGGAGGTGTGTGCACCATATCTACCCTATAATGAAGATGAACAATACTAAAATTAGGAAAAATATAAGATGGAATAGTATAAAATATAATAAAATACTAAAGTAAATAGGAATGATAATGAATAATCTTAGCATCTTGGACATAAACTAGACCCCTTAAGAATAGATCATCTAAGATATAACCATCATCATAATTAGGTGTATGAAGATTGATGGTGTAGGTAGGGATGACCCTATCATCTAATGTGGTTTGATGAATGGATTGTCGAGTCTTAGTTAAGATATTATGGATGCCATCACAAATTTCTTGATGGGAATGAGGTTGTAAAGAAGAAGGAAGTTAAGATATGAGATGAGGTAAGAGATCTAATGTTTTAATCTTGAGATTGATCTTGTTAAGCTCATCATCATCAAAATCTAAGAGGTTAGGGGGTATAATCCCATTGACTTTTGGGTGACCATTGTAACCTTATGTGGAATTGATAGGAAAGTTAAACCATTAATATTCATAAAATTGAATGATTGGTAAATGTTTAAGGGTAGGAATATTGAATACACCATTTTCATGGAATTGTTCAAAATTATTAGGATGGGTGTCACCATGAATCCTATAGATGGATCCATTGTGAGTAAATTTGATATAATGGAAATAAAAAAAGGTTATTTATCTCATGATATGAGTCCATGGCCTACCATGAAAAAATTTGTAGGATAGAGGAAAGTTTAAGATCATCACCTTCACATGAATAGTGATAGGTGTGATAGTAATGTGGAGCCACACATAACATAAAGTAAAAATTTACTTTTTATTATAGCCTTGACATGTGTTTTTTGTAGATTTGAGATTACATTTGAAATATCCAAGAGTTTTGATAAAATCAAGAGAGGAAACATAAGTGTTGGAACCCTCATCAATCAAGCCATGCTTGACATGGATATCACCAATTTAGACATTAATAAATAGAGGAGGATCATCTGTATGTAAAAAAATCTAATCAAGGATCATAAAATAAATTAATAATTTGAGGGAAAGAGAAGTGTCCATTTTCTCATCAAGATATATGGACATATCTTTGCATTTTTGTAAAACTCTATCTTCTTATTTATATAATTTTACTTCATGTCCTACTAGGGGAGGATGAGGGATGTTCATTTCAAACAAAATACACATAAGATGGTTTTGGTGCCACAAATATGTCCACATAAGTTGGAGAAATTGGATTTGAGATGGAATATTAGTAAGTTCCATGATATGATCTCACTCATCATAACCCATTAGAGGACTATTGGAAAGATGTGTATTGTGTTGAAGGAGGTCCTTAGAAGGAGGAACCAAAGTACATGTGAATTTATGATGGTAAGATGCAAAAGTTTTAATTAGAGTATAAGTTTATTTATTATTTTTAGGAGATGGGGAATTTGGTGAATGTTTGGTTTGAGAATAATTTTTGATATAAGTTTGAGTATCATTAGTGATAGGTAAAGAAATTAGAGTGATGGAAAAAATGGTATGAGAAGTGTTATCCAAGGGAGGTGTTGGAATTGGTTCATAAAAATATATGAGGTATTCTTTCCCCATTTTGGCTAAATGAGTGGGAGAAAAATCTTGGATAACTTAACACGTGTCAAATAATTGAGGTGTGTGGATAGGTCGAAGATCAATAAAAGAAACAACCCTTCACATGTTAGTCATATTGACCACATCATCTATAGGAGTTATGTCGATGAGATTATATTTTTAGAGTAGCTACAAAGATGGGGTGGGGGGGGGTTAATCAATATAAAAAAATGTAAATTAAATTCCAAAACCCATTCATTGTTCATTAATCTGATCTATCAATATGAACATGAAAGCTTAAACATCTACAACATGAATAAGAGCAAACATCATATGACCACATAATTTATGTGGGAAATCATCTAGGGGGAGAAAAAACACTCTAAATATTTAAAATAAATTTAATATATTCCTATAAATATAATACAAACATGATAATTTATATCAGCTCCAACTAATCAATGAGCATTCACCCCTCAATTTAGTCCAGCTCCAACTAGACCTTTAGTTAGATCCAACTAGCGAGGAGGATATAACCCCATAAGTTATTAAACACCCTATAAAACACATCTAATATGATTTAATCCACTAATTTTATGTCTTATACACCTTATGATGACCTTTTCTTGCTCTAACACCTACAAAACTACTTCTCTTCACAAAGCAGGCACACCTACCTCATTCGCTCAACCAAGTCACCATTTAGACTGTTAGGTATAATGAATTTTTATCTCATGAAAAGGATAAATAAAACATGACTAATCATATTTACCATATAATTTTCCTCAATAACCCATATCTCCTCCCTAAATGATCTCTTTTATTAATTTTAGTCCACACAGTCTCCCTCCCTCCAAAAAGGTCAAATAGACCTAATATATATACTACTCTTTCATCTAATCAGTATTAGTAAGAAAATATAGTTTAAATAGTTATCTTCTCATTATTAATTATATTAATAAATGTAATCAATCCAACTCAAACACTCCATAGGTCAGTCATACTTCAAAACAAGTTCAATCCTCCTTTAAATCTCAATTAGGCATAATGCATTAGCCCTTATAGGTCATTCACTACATATGACCATATACATGAATAATATCCCTCACCAATAGGTTAAACACATAAAATATACCTTAAATATATTATTTATCACTCATACATCAGTCTAATATACATGGAACTCCAAACCACTACTCCATCCAAGCCATCTTTCTTTCACTCCAAGACGTGCAAATACCCATTAAATACTACCAAGAAGAACTAAAAAATACTCTAGATTTTATAAAATAATTACCTAAAAAAACATAAGGATACATAATAAATGAATTAATAAAACATCCAAAACCATTTTTCACCTTCACATAGATCACACAGGTCCAAACCAACTCAAACAAACTGATTACTCAAACTAGTTATGCACCCCAAAAACTCAATCAAAGATCTTTGACTATTCTAACCAAAATAGAGAAAAAATATGAATAAAAAATACATTTTATAAATATATAACACTCATATAATATCACCAACCTCTCACTCACCTCAAAATCTACTCAAAATAGCTTAAACTAACCTCTCCAAATAGGCCACTTTAGACTACCTAAAAGCTCCAAAAACTAGTAATGATGAACATGACATCTAACACTTGTTAAAAAAGTTTATTGATATTCAAATGAATTAATTTGATCATTAAAAAAACTTATAACATCTCCTATCACAACATTCATATTCTTGTATGGCCACTTTGTTACTACTAACCATTCTCACTGTCACGGTTTCAATATCTTGTCTTACATAGACTAGCCATTTTGTGAGCTCCTTATAGCTATTTTATAAGCACCATAAACATTTTAAAATAAGTTTAATATGAGTTATATGTCTTTAAATAAGACTCAAAACCATTTCTTTCATCCTTAAACACCTTAAATAAATCTTTAAATAGGTTCTCACTATTTGGATTTTGTTCATTATTTTCTCCATTTCCACTCTAGTGACTAGTCAACTTAATTGACATAGATAATTGACATAGTTAATATTTATTTCCAAAAGAAGTCTATGGACTTCATTAACAAGTCATATTCCTCAATATACAATAACTCTCATGTTTTGACTTAGTTAGCCCTACTTGTAGCACTAAAATCTTTATAGATAAACATATTTCTATACCTTCTACTCAGTGTCCTAACACACACTACCAGTTGGAGATGAATAGATCAGTCATATATAAATTTTAATATTCAAACATATTAAACCAAACCATTCTAGGTCTATTATAGAAATATCTCTCCAATCACTTCATTATGAGGGTTTATAAAGGGTTTTAAACCAGTTTACATTCTTAACAAATGTCATAAAGCTCTATCACTCGATCCACTAAAAAATACTTGGAAAGGATTATTAGGTCCATTTTCCACATATACCAAAAGTATTAGGTCACCATGAAAATTATACATGTGCCAATGATCATCAAAAACTTCTTCTTGGGCTAGGAGACCTTTATTTTTCATGTAAAAAATACTTCCCAACATACCAACTTGATTTTTATTCCTCCTTAGGGGCTAAAATTTGGTAAAAAATTTTGAACGTAAATTTCATACCATAAACCATGCTTACATGATCTCTAACAACTCAAATATCTTCATGACTGGTTAGAAGGATCTCATTAGCCCACCTAAACCAACTAGGCCAATGGCCAAACTATCATACAGATCGTTGTCCAACTCTTAAATACAATACAACTCCATATTATAATCATAATAATCTCATCATCATGATATATCTCTCAAGGTACTCAAAACCCCATAGGCAACTACACATGGTCAAGCCCTCAAGGCATATGATGACTTGCACTCCACCTAAAGACCATCTATAAGGATTCCAATTGCTCTCTCAACCATATAGACATACCGTTTACTATATATCCATGATAAATTATATCCAATCATGCATCTATAGAACCAATTTCTCCCACAAGCTCTCATTAGTAACCAAGTACTAGGATCATGCATATTAGATTAAGAACACTCTCATACCACTTTATCATCACTAATGCCACTTGAAATCAATGATAACACATCACTACCACCAATTTCCCAACAATATACCCCTTTTTTATTTATTGTAACACCTCCTTTAATCTCTCCCCCTTTTTTGAAATGACAAAGTGGAATCATCTACCAAATAGGCTCTTCTATCTTTAATGAAGCAAACTAAGAACATAACCAAGAGAACATACCTTTCTTTCTCATCCTTTGAAACTTAGAGCATACCAAATATCAAATATAGATGAAAAAGAAAAAAATTTATCCCCCTTAGACCAAGCTCCTTTCAAGAACCAACTTAGTTCATAGCTCCAAAATACCTATAAGATCCTTGGACCTGACCACTAGGAAAACACACTAGCTCCCCCTCAAATCATTGCAACTTGAGAAACAAAGAACTTAGATCCCCATTTTATAAAAACTTAACTCAAACATATAAGTATTTAAGATACATATACAACACTGAAGCACACTCCCTTATTTCAATCGATCTGATCAGACAACTGAATTTTCTTAAGCAAAACTGAATAGCTTGAATTAGGTCCTTCTCCCAAGCTACCTAGATCATTGGTCCTATCACCAATTACTTAGTAACATAGTTCCATTTAGTAACATGATCCAATTTTAAGGCTCCCCCTCAATATATACAACCCATTCATACCTATAAGACCTCCAAGAATAGATATAATTACTTTAAACAACAATAAGAGCACCATAGCACTATGCAAGCTCACATACCTTTGCACTCAAGGCAACTTGGAGACCACCAAATGAACTTAAATTATAGAAACATACATGAATCATGATTATAATATACCAAAATACTCATTTGTAACTAAAAAATACCTTCTTGTTTTGAAAATTTTCTCAAAAAATCTTCATTTTCTTCACTAGGCCTACATAGACCCCTTATAGCCCTATCTAGCCACTGTAGACCTCATATCTATTTTAAGTAATCACTTAAAGCCATGAAAATTAATATTTGAATACAAATATCATGAAACCTTACTCATGACAATAATGAGCCTCCAAGTCATCCTCCTTAGCATACTTCCTTCTTTAGCCTTTTATTCAATTAGGTCTCTTAGAAGACCAAAACTTGAATAACTTGAAATATGCATAGCTTCATATCATTGTAAAAAAAATTTAGATACCCATTTGGACCATTTAGTTTATTTGAATATTATAGCCTCCAAATCTAAAGATAGACTACTTTTATAAACATTCCTAAATCACTACGCCTTCAATGCAAGAAGTAGTCAAAAGTCAACCTATGGTCAATGCAGACACCTGAGATAGATACCATACCTAGACATAATAAAAACTGACCTCCATGAAAAATTTAAAATCTCCACACATTTTGGAACCATAACTTCCTTTATGTCACCAAATTCATGTTCTTGAGAAGAGAAGCCAGTGACTACTCAAAATGCTCCACCTAGCACAAAATCATTAATCCACCTATGAAGGCACTTGGAACATGTCTTAAACACATGTTTAGACCTTCTTGAGAAAAAATTTATTCATGACACATATTCATTCTTCAATTGACCATTAAAACCAAACATTATAAGCAAATAGAGTCATCATCTATAATAACCACCTTGAGCAAATGATCAAAATCACACCTAGGCATCTTAAGAACATCTTAAATCTATCTACAATTATTTGAAATGAAAAAACCAACTTTAATAACTCATTATCTACATTCTATCCACCTTAAAACACTATATGAGCTAACTTGGCACTTTTTAAGAACTCATCACTACCAAAAATGGTTAACTTAGACTTTTGACCATAAAACACATATTTAAGCTCATTAAGACCTCAAACCATCTAGGAATGACTCATGAAAATATTTATCAAGACCTCATATAAACCAATTATTCCTTCTCCTTCAAATCACCACTCAATCAAAGCATCAAAATTTGATCAAAAAGACACTTTAGGACCAGGAGACCTAAACATACCTTTTGAACAACACTCTTGCTTCTTCACTTACACGAGTCTCTTATGAAATAATTTTCATGATATTAACGACATACCTTCATTAATAATTCTGAAAACACCTCTTCAATAAAATATGAACCTTATGATGCTATAGGACAATGATCATGATAAACATGTCAACTTAATTTATCAATATTTCTCAAGTTTCATCTCACTATTTTGAATCTTGTACTTTAGAACCCCCTTTTTTTAGCCAACTATGAAAATTATAATATTAACTCATGAAATACATTACCCTTGGTTTATTCTACTCCTTACAAGATATATTCATTTTCATAACAAGGAACATAATCAACTATACCAACTCCAATTCTATCTTCACGCAAACTAAGAATTTCTTCATTTTCGGCTCACAGACTCTTGTTATAAAAATGAAATATTGGATACTACCTTGTTCTCAAACGTGAATCAAAATTATGATAATAACTCAAGGAAATTATTGCATACCATCCACCTAATGAACATAAAGAACCATAATCCATAACAAAGCTAGCAACCCATGTCTGTCAACAACAAATACCTTCACACACAGTCACCTTCCATGAATATTTTATTTCTAAAATGAACATATTAATACCTCTCTCAAAGCATGGATCAGTAATATTATGAATTAAAAGCATCATCCATTATTATAATATCAAAACTAGATCATTAAATGAGTCTTAATCCTCTTTTGCTCAAACTGGGTTCCTCATTATAAACTTTGATTACAACAATCAAATTTGATCGACATTTATTGCACTTGTATAGACACCTAAAAAAATACCACTTTAATGATATAATAAATACATTCCTCTTCAAATTTTCTTCTTAACTTATCTTGATTTGACTTCATCCATGGCTTCTATAATCTATTTTTTTCAAATTGGTTTACTTTTGATAAACCTAAATTTTCAAATTCCAATAGTCATATTTTCATACAAAAAATTATTTAATGGAAACATTTGATTTCAAAAATTTCCCTAAGCACTCTTAACACCTCATATTACCTCTCATATTATTCTCCATATCCTCAAAGACTTGTACAATTGTCATACATTCATAGAACATCCTCTCGACTTCTTTATCAATGCGAATAGGTCATGACCTCAAGTGATATTTTAGGGATCATTTATTTAATCTTGTCAACTTAAAAAAATTATAAATATGACAACATTATCATACCTTCATACTTCAATAATATTTAGATAAACCTCAATTTGGTCTCATACTCAATGATTCTAATGAAACTATTGCCTGTCTCTCTTCTTTCATGTTAACTGATCAAGAGACCATCTTCAATAAGATATATTATTAATCATAGGTTTGATATTGGATTTTTATTTAGTATAGTATTTTTTATTTTCCATATGCCTTCTTTGATGAATTTTCATGATTGAAGAACCATCTATAGTGGCAAACAACTCACCTTGAAGAACAATCCAACTCTTGGCATCCATCTTCTTATGAAATCAACTATCAAAAATCATCAACCATTGAATTAAAAATTCAAAAAACATGAATAAACATATAAATATGGCTACCATAATAATCATCAAAAACTCTATCAACTCTATCAACAAGCTGACTAGGCAGACACCATTAAATAAGCTACTCACAAGATTACATTCTAAGTTGATTAAGCCTTAAGAAGGACCTACTCTAATACCAATTATTGAGATTAGATACCAAGAGGGGGGTTAATTAGAATATAAAAATGTACATTCAATTTCAAAACCCATTCTTCATTCATTAATCTGATCTAGTAATATGAATATGAAAGCTTAAACATCCAAAGCATGAACAAGAGGAAACATCATATGAACACATCATTTATGTGGGAAACCCTCCAGGGGAGAAAAACCACTCTCAAGTATAAAAATCAATGTACTATATTATTATAAATATAATACAAACATGATACTTTATATCAACTCCAACTGATCAAGGATCATCTACCCCTCAATTTAGTCCAGCTCTAACTAGATTTTTAGCTAGGTCCAACTAGAAAGGAGGATAAATACCCTTAGGTGATTAAGCACCGACTAAAACAACTCTTATATGATTTAAACCACTACTCTAATGTATTATACACATGATTATGACCTTTATTTCTCTAACACCTACAAAAATTACTTCTCTTCACAAGGTAGGCACACCACCTCATTCGCTTAGCGAAGTCACCCTTTACACTATTAGGTATAATGACTTGTTAGCTCATGAAAATGATAAATCAAGCATTAATGGTCCTATTTACCATTTTAAATCCCTTAATGGCCAATATTTTCTCCTTAACTAAGGTATTTTATTCACTTTAGTCTACACTCTCTCTTTCCCTCCAAATAGGCCAAATAGACCTAGTCTATAGACTACTCTTTCATCTAACCCATCTTAGTCAGCCAAGATATTTTCCACACATTTATTAACCTTATAAAATATCCTCATACATGTCATAAATAAAACTAAAACAATCCATAGGTCATCCATACTTTAAAACAAGTTCAATCCTCTTTTAGATCTCAATTAGGCGTAGTGCATTAGCCCTTATAGGTCATTCACCACATATGACCATCTCCATTAATAATACCCATAAAAAATAGGTGAAAATAATAAAAAATTACTTAAATATATTACTTATAACTCCTTCATGTGTCTAATATGCCTATAATTCCAAACCACTACTCCATTTAAGCTACTCTCTCTCTCTCTCTCTCTCTCTCTCTCTCTCTCTCTCTCTCTCTCTCTCTCTCTCTCTCTCTCTCTCTCTCTCTCTCTCTCTCTCTCTCTCTCTCTCTCTCCAAGACCTACAAATACCCAGAAAATACTACCAAGAAGAACTGAAGCTTACTCTAGATTTATCACCAAAATAGCTAAAAAATTGGATAAGTCATAATTTACTTTAAAAACACCTAAAAATCCTTTTTTAAGCATCACATAGCTGAAATAAGTCCAAACCAACTGATTACTCAAACTGGTTATGCACATCAGAAACTCAATTAAAGATATTTGACTGATCCAACCAGAATAGAGATAAAATATGAATAAAAAATCCAATTAATGAAGATATAACACTCATATTATATCAATAAATTCTCACTTACCTCAAAATATACTCATAACATCTCAAACTAGCCTCTCCAAATAGGCTACTTCAGATTGCCTACAAGCTCCAAAAACTAGTCATGATGAACATGACATCTAAAAATTGTGTAGACACTTAATTGATATTAAAATTAATTAATTTGATCCTAAAAAAACCTTATAAAATCTCTAATCAAAAAATTCATATGATTCAATGGCCATTTTTTTACTATAAAACATTTTCACTATCAGGGTTCTAATGTCTTGTCTTACATAGACTAGTCATTTTGTGAGCTACTTCTAGATATTTTATAAGCACCATAGAAATTTACACATAAGTTTAATATGAGGGATAAGTATTTAAATTAGACTATAAACCATTTTTTACATCCCTAAACACTTGAAATCAATGCTTAAATAGGTTCTCACTCTGACTGGGTTTTGTTCACTATTTTCTCCATTTCCACTCTAGTGACTAGTCAACTTATTTGACTTAGATAATTGAAAAAGTGAATATTTATTTCCAAAAAAAATATGTGGTCTTTAGTAACAATTCCTTGTCTTCAAGCTCTAATAACTCTAATATGTTGACTCTGTGAACCCTACATATAACACTAAAATATTTAGAAATAAACATATCTTTATACCTTCTACTTACTATCCTAACACACCACTACCACCTATAGATGGATATAGGATTAATATATACCTTTAAATAGTAAAATATAGTCAACCAAACCATTCTAGGTCATTTCTAACAAGATCTTTCCAATAGCTTCATTATTTTATAAAGGGTTTTAAACTAGTTTACATTCTTAATGAATGTTCATAAAGATTTGTTCGTCAATCCACTAAAAAATGATTTTAAAGGATTATTAAGTCCATGTTACACCTCACACAAAAGGATAAGGTCCCCATGAAAATTATACATGTGTGAATGATCATCACAGACTTCTTTTCAGGCTAGGAAACTTTTATTTTTCATGCATAGAATACTTCCCAATTTACCAACTTGATTTATCTTCCTCATTAGGGCCTAAAACTTGGTAAACACCTTTCACAAAAAAATAATACTATAAACCATGCTTACATGATCTATACCAATTGTAATATCTTCATGACTACTCACAAAGAACTCATTAACCTACCTAGGCCAACTAGGCCAATGGCCAAACATTAATGCAGATCATTGTCCACCTCTTGAAAACCATCTACCTATCATCTTAGCACCCTATACATGGCAAAAATGAATATTCCAAGCATACTAAGCTCATCATCATTATATATCTCTAAAGTTACTCAAAACCCCATAGGAAACTACACATGGTCAAGCCCTCAAGGCATAGGATGAATTGCACTCCACCTAAAGACCACCTAGAAGGATTCCAATTTCTCTCTCAACCATATTGAAATACCATGTAGTCTCTCTCTCAATTCTCCATGATATCCACTCATGCCTCTATAGAACCAATTTTTCCCACAAGCTCTCATTAGTAAACAAGTACTAAGATCATGCGTATTAGACCAAGATCACTCTCATACCACTTTGTCATCACCAATGCCACTTGAAATAAATGACAAAACATCATTTCCACCAATATCCCAACAATTTTCAACATTATTAGTTGAAGAGGTAGGCTTGTCTTGGTTATCTTGGTGATTTGGAAGATGATCTTTATAGATGGTGAAATAAACATTATTTTGGTTCAAAGCTTGAGATTTGGTTTGTGTTTCATGATATTTGAAGGCAATTCCATAGGCTTGTCTAAATTTATAAATGATATAATCATGGTCAAAATTGGGATCAAGAAGTAAATACGTAGCCAAATTATGGAACTACCTACATGCCTCATGAGAATGACCCCAGCTAGTGTGATACCAAAAAAAATTATTAGGATCATACCAAGATTTCATGGGATGAGTGGGATCAATTTATTATGGGAGAGGCCTTGGTAGACACTTGTCTAATTTCACTAGGGATAAAGGTTTTTCAATATTGATGTTGTTGGCTAAAGATAAATGAGGATTAGTGATGTGGTTGTGAGGGGAAGCTTGTTACAAAGTTTGGTTGGGAACAATAGCTTGACTAATATGAATGGTACCATAGGAATCAATGACACCATCATTGGTATCATGATGATTCTTATTATTGATTAACATGTGAGTACCTATATAAGGTTGGGATGGCTCAAATTGACACATAAGGAAATATTAATGCTTGGCTTGGTCAATATCCTCCTCCAAAGTATGTGGATAGAGTTTGGACCTGATATAACAACTTGGGGAAAAGAGCATTGGAAAATAGATGGAAAAGGTTATCATCTACCATATTATGTTCACATTTATTAGATAAGGTCTTCCATGATTTAATGAAAGCTTGTGTGGTTTTAGTCTCTAGTTTCTTACAATTGATCAAATGGGTCAAGGTAGTCTCAGGGATATCACTAGTTTAAAACTCTTGGACTAGAGCATTTACAAAATCTTTCAAACTAGTGATGAAATGAGATTTTAGTTGGTTATATAAATATAAAGAATCACCCATGATATTTTTAGCTAACATATTGGTATTAATAAAGGTGTTTAATTTGATCCAATATTTATCTACATTTCTAAATGTTAAGTGAAGAGTAGGATCGGTTGACCCATTATAAGAAATGGTAAGGGTGATACCTCCTATATTGATATTATAAATTTTAGATATAAGAGGCTCATTTTTAATATTCTTGATTATTTTATTAATAAGATGAGGTTGAGGGATGATATTACCATGGGAATCCCTAAGAGGAGATGAGGGAACATTTTGATTATGTATGCACCATAGCATCTATTTAGGGTGGGTTTGAAGATGGATAAGGTGATTTTGCATTGCAAAATTTGATTTCCATTATTAGACCAGAAATAATTCATTTTTTTAATATTTTCTAATAGGATTTCATGGGTTTTAATTGCATTATTAGAATTGTTTCAAGTATTAGAATTGGTAGTAGTGGCTTGGGTACCACTATGAGGTTATTAGTAAGAGCTTGAGAATAACTATTAGTGAGGAACTAGTGGAATAATTTGCTTATGTGTCAAATATGATCTCATATAAGGATGATAATAAGAAACACTAGAGGCATGATTAACATGGGTATAAAACATTACACTAGTGGAATAATTGAGAAGAGTGGGTCTTGGAAGTGGCCCACTAGATGTATAACCCACCATGTTAGTAGAAATACTAGGTTTGGAGGTAGCGAAAATCAAAGAAGAAGAAGTCATGGTATGATAAGGGGTCAAAATATAGGGAAGAGGATAATAATCAATTAAGATAGTATCCCAAAATCCATGTGAGATTGTGGGAGAAGGTGAATGGGGTTCCTCAACTTGACCACTTATCATGAGAAGGTAAATAGTGGAAGGATCCTTTCCTCAATGTTGAGGAAATTCATTGATGAATAAGAGAATTTATGGTGTATACTATAATTTAGGTTGATCTTAAAGTGAGAAGAGAGGATTACAAAGTTAATAAAAATGAGGAGGGGTCCCATAGTTTGTAGTGTGAGTGGTTATATGCACATTACTTTCATCTAGGATAAGATTTACAAGTTTTTTATTAGATAACTTATTGGGTTTGGTAAGACACATCATATCCATTGAATTAAAATTAGTTATTTTATTTAAATAGGAATTTCATGATGGATGAGAGACATTAGGGAAGGAAAATTTGATGCAAATTAAAGATATATAAAATGGAGATAAGAGTATAGACTCAATTGGGTCAACCTAATACAGAAAAAAGGTTATGAAAACTAAGTTATTAAGGACATAGAGTCAATAAGGTTAACTTATTATTGTAACTTAAGACAAATGATAGCCTAATAAGGATACAAAATTGACCAGGTCAACTTATTTCTATAACGTGAGAGGTAGAAAGGAATATTGGGTTGATCAGGTTAATTTAGTATTACAGTTAGGTGAAACAAATAGTTTATAAGAGACTGTGTTGAATAGAATGATAGTGTATTGAAAATAGGGAATTTTTTTGTAATGTTATTTAAATAAAGAAATGAAATTAAAAAAAAATCAATTAGGTCAATTAGAATGATCCAATTGAGTCACACAGCACAAAACCTTCCACAAATGTTGGCCAATGTAATATTTTTCAATACAACATACAATGAGTAAAGAGAAAGTACTCAACTAAAAAGCATATGCTAACTAAGTGATCATCATGAATGTTTTTAGATTATTATAAAGTGTTATTTTAAGTGTGTTATGGAAATTGGTTGAAATTAGGTAACTAGAAAGTAATCTAAGGATGGTTTTAGGACATTTAGGTTGAAAAGGATCTATGTTGGTAATGGTATTGGCTTGATATTGTGGCCTATCCCCTGACTTCACAATAGCATAGTGATAATGGTGTTGGGTTATTTTATAATATATATCATTAACCACATGTTTATACTTGGCTATAAAACCAAGTCAACTTCCCCCTTGGTGATGAAATCCAAGTAGGTAGGTCTTGGGTAGACAAATGTTTAAATGCATTCTAGAATTATGTGATTTGGTAGTGTGTGAAATAAAGATAAAAATAGTTTAAATAAATATTATATTTAAAAATAACATAATTATAATATGTTATCTATTTTAATCATGTAAAGTTTTGAAAATGAAAGTGTGAATTAATTACTGGCATATAGTTGTTAATTCCCAATTTTAATCATAGTACAAAGTTAGTTCAGATGATAATGTATGAAAACATTACACAATAGTGTCCATAGGTTTTATAATATACTATAGAAGCAAGAATAATTAATAACTAAGTTGACCAGGTCAACCTAGTCTTTCATATAGAAGATAGAATATAGGATGAGATCGATCAGGTTAACCTAGTTTACTATTTGATTATAATTTTAAAAACTATAAACTTTGAAAAATAGAACTGTAAGGAAGGATTAAATTAAAAGAGAGAAATAAATGAGCCTTGGTGGGTTCAAAGATGCTAAGGATTGTGAAATTTTTATTTAAGTTCTTGAATTCTACTTGTAACTTTTGATAACTATGTTGACTGGGTTGACCTAGTTTTACAATTCCCTATTTGATGAAACCTGTTAAGATGACTATACCAACCTGGTCAATATGGTTTGTTATCTATAAGATATCTATAATTATAAGTTTACTTGAATTAATAAGTTTTTTTTTAACTATTGACATTTTGGACTCATAGGCCAAATGTCAACCCCCTATATTGAAAACTTTTGGTGATAATTATTCTATCTTGCTTCTAGTGTTACACCCAACATGGTCATGTCTCCTTATCCTGATGAGAATATTGGAATCCTTATTAGGATCATCAATATTTGTCATGGTCTTATCATCAAATCCATGTTTTCATGAGTGTCTTTAACTCATAGGATGGTATGTTAGGCATCATGGTGTATTAGCATGGGAGACATAATTATGAAGAGTTCATGGAGTCTAATGAGAACTTATCCTTGTTTGAGGAACATAGTGGTACTTTATTAATGTGAGAATGTGTAACATTGTTTTTTTGATATTATATGAATAAAATGGTATATTTAAATCATTTCACATGACATTCTCACCTAAAGGTCATTTGACCCCTTTATGGCCCCTCAAAACCCCCTTCATGAACTTATGTCTCCTTTTGAAAACCTTATAAAAGGGACTTATTTGATTAATTATATTGAGATAATGTATTGAAATGGGCCCTATCTATGTCATATACTTCACACATATGCTTTATACTACATAAGGTCATTTTATGAGCCACCCAAACCCTTTTAACTAAGCCAAGTGGGCCCCATGTGGCATTTTAAGGCTTCTACAATTCCATCCACTATTTAACCTACTTTAAATAGGATTTTAAATGTGTTTTTATCCTCATTTGATCATAATGTCACATTGAAATATCTAAACATAGATAAAATAAGGGAATTACACATCGTTTTGATAGTTTTCTACACATTATATGGACTATATGGACTATACCATACAGTAAGGGGTATGGTGATGAAGTTGAGATAGGTGTGATGTATATGTAATGTTCCAAGTCAAATGGATTCCATTTAAGTCCAAAACATTATAGTCTTTATCATATATTATTTGCAAGCTTGAACAGTCCCTCATGTTATTGTGTATACCCTATCGGAGAGAGAGAGAGAGAGAGTCAGGGTCCCAGCTCTTGGTCATGATAAGTAGACTCAAATAGATTCAAATAATGATAAATTATCTAAATTTTGGTTCCCATATATTTATGAACCTTAAGAAGTTAGTTAATGTTTATACACTTCACATTTTCATAAACCAACTTTAGTTGATCGATTTTCAATAATTTTTATCTATTTTACTCAAACTAATGACTAATATTTTGTCTTAAGTCTTACCTAATAATCCCATGGAAATTTTCAAGTTTGTCTCACATGTGTGAGCTTATATAAATTCAAAATATCCATGACTAGCCTTTATGTGTAGCCTGCAAGAGAATTGACTATATTGGATGAGGCTGAAGGTCCTCATCAATAGTTATTTTAAGTGATTTAGAGAGTTTCAAATGTTTTTTTTTTGTTTCAATGATTTCCTTTTCATTTTGTATACCTAATGTTAATTTATTATCTTATAATACCTCAAAGTAAGAGTACTTGTGTATAATTCAAAGCCAATATGTAATTCATCATATAGAGTCATCATGTCAAAGGCACCTATAGGGTTGATAAGTGGATCAAAGGCATTAAAAAAGTGTTTGAATGGTGATAAATTTCCATCATACCATGGTAAATAATATTATCAACCATCACAACAACCTCATTAGTAAAAAAACCACCTTATTCACCTATAAACTCATCTCAATCCCTTATTATCACAGTTTAATGTTTCCTCAAAGAGATTAAGATATTTTGAGTTTTTTAAATGTTCCATTTTTAGGCTATATATGTTGTGTTATGCCTTAAAAATGCCATGATTTTAAATGATATATGCCTTAGGTGCTTTAATGCCTAGGTTGAATTCAATTTGTAAGTTTCCATGATTCTTACAATCCATAGCTCATACCATTGCCACTTCACCATATCCTCACTACCATTTTACTATGTATTCCCCTGTTTTCTTATTCTTATTTCCTTGTCACTCCATGTCCATCCTTTACACATTCACCCTCATCACTCTAAATCCTAAACCATGCCACTAGACCTCTATACACCCATGGAAACCTTGGATGTTATGAGATCTTGTAGACATGGATTCACATTAGTCTTATCCCTTGCTAAAGAGACTTCATAAGCATCTACAACTAGTTGAGGGATATAGTAGCAAGGTATATAAAAGATGTCATAAATATCATTAAATGAAAATTGTGTGAGAAAATGGAGTCTAGTGATGAGTTCAAGGTAAGAAGCTAATGATTCATGATAACTATAAGGAGTCCAAGAGATCATCTACTTCAAGTAGTGTATTTAGACTATCATATTTGTACAATAGAACCCACCATCTCTTTGATGATTATGTTTTAGAAATACAAGGTAGATTTTGAGATTTAAAAAGAAAGGGTAGTGATTTATCTCAAGATGGATGATGTATCCTTCAAGGTGAGGTCACCCCCTATTAAATTAAACCTCTACTCCAAGTAATTATTTTAATGATAGATGCATACCTATAGCTAACTGATTGGCATGGGCTTGGTTTATGAAGGGAGGTTTAGAAGAGGTAGTAAAGGTGATATTAGATGATACTATGCATTATATAATGGAATAAAAGTGTTAACAATGCTTAATAATCCTAGCCTATACAAACACGATATTTTTTACCCTCTGAAAGAAGCCTAATACAACATGATATACACCTATATTCCACCATTTGGTCACTACTATAATAGATAATCACAAGAGCATGATGAAGGAAATTCAAGTACAAGTCAGAGAGGTAGGGAGACTTAGAAGGAATTATATTTTAATGATCATTATAAATGGTCTAATTCAATGGTTTCTCTAATTCTCACATATTTACAACCTCGATCTATACAATAGGGATATACTCTTAGAAGATTGAGTTTGAAAGAATAGATAAGATCTTAGATTTAAGCTTGAAAAGATAGTAAAATTTCTCAAGTTTAATGGTCAAATGTCTCAAACACATGTTTGTATGAGTTTAATGGATCATTACCTCATGTTCATTAGGTCACAACCCACATCATAAGATAGTGAACACCTACATCCACCTCAAGTTAAGTAAACTTGGTATATGAAGGAGATTGAATAGAAGGTGTATTTCAAAAGGTTATGAGATGTCTTATGCAAGTTTAAAGTGTTAAAAACTAATAGATACATAAAAAATATAATTATAATACATTTAATCCTTAAATAAGACCTAACATGCAATATGAGAACCTAAAATAGAACATACAAGCCTACAGTCATTATGCTAAGGGGAAAAAAGCTAGTATGTTAGTGGTGAAGGTTACTATTTTGGTGTAGATTATGAGATTGGTAAGATCACAAAGATATATAAAAGGAATAAATGATATAAAATAAGTCTGAGACACTCACATTAGGATGGACTATGACCACTCAACCAATAATGTAAGTAGACACCTATAGTACAGTCACCATAGTAGATTTAAAGAAGGGAAACATCATGCCTATTTTAATGGCTCAATGATAAAGTAAAATGGAGGGTTTTAGTTTCTAATTTAAATTCATGATTGAGGTATCATACCATAAACCAATTTTATGGTGAAAATAAATATGTCTTAGGCAAATATAAGACCACCATTTCAAATAAATCATGAGCAATAAGGGAATATAGAACTTCAATGTGCAGGTTAATCCATTCAAAGAGAACACAATGGCATTGATGAATAATTCATATTAGTTAGTGAATATTTTTCATAATGAAAATGAGTGAGGTATGGGAATAACTTTATTCCCATCATCAATAAAGATAAAATGAGAAAGATTATATACAGGGTTTCAGGTGAAACATAGTCAACGAGCCCTAGAAGAGCCTTCATATGCACTATTAGTGTCAAATGGATAATTATAGATAAATATTGAATATGGTAAGGATTATAAAATATTTATAAATGTTTATAAATACCATTAAATGATATATATAATCAAGGAACCCATAGTGGGCCTAAAAACTCAAGTTTCCATACATAGTCATATAGTTACAAGTAGTATAAGGCTATTTTGAGCCAAAATAGTCATCTAAGGGCCTTGTAGAAATATTAAAGTGTCCAAAGCTGAAGTATAAGGTGATAATAAGTTATAAAATGGAATTATTTTATTTTATTTTTTAGATAGATAATGGTTATACCCATAATTTTTTTTAGGCTGAGACATGTCTATGCAAACAGCTACGGGATTAAATGGATATAACTCAGTCGTAGAATAAATTAAAAACCATTTGAGACCCATTTATAGTATTAAAACAATGATTTAAGGTATTAAATATCCTAAAATATATTATATGAATTTAATATTTTTGATCCAAAATCAAATACCATTGATCACAAATCAAACATGCAAGTTTAAGGCCTAGTTGCAGATCCTAAAGCCATATCAAAGGTCTTCCAAAGCTCTACATCTGGTTGTACATTAAAATACAGAGGTATATGAGGATTATATAGACCTAATATAAGATATTTTATGTGTAAAATAGTGAATAGATATTTTAAAACCTCTATAATCTTACTTGAAACATTCAATCCTATACATAGGCAGCTCAAGTGACAACTTCAGGAACTCACCCCACCCACCACATAATATCTCAATGCTAAAGATACATGTATGTTTTAGGTACCCATATGCACTAAAATACTTGTTATATTGGTTTAAATTTAGAGTATAGTATTTATGAATTAATGTTAAGAAGATAGGCACTCAAAAATGGCATGTAGATCACCCTATGGTCATAATTTAACATTCATATCTTTATCCATCCTATGCATGGGAGTCCTAGCCATTCCATGGAGTTGAGTAGGTATATGTACTATATATCCATGGAATTTATTCTGATATTGGATGTACATATTGTATAAACCATACTTAAGACCCTTAATCACTCCTAAGCCTACCTAAAACCCTACTTATACCGAGTCTTAGAAAAGTTGCTATTTTGATGCCATAACATCCCAAAATTGTTTGAATAGATCTTTTAAAAAGAATTAAACTTATGGGGGATCCACCTAATGGTAATAGACTATAGAAGAAATGTATGAAACCCTCAAAAATAGGTTATTTTATAAAGTTTTAAGTATAATCAAAGGTGTTTAATAGTGAAATGTTTTTAAAATCATTGGGATAGTAGGTTTAGGAGTTGATCCACATTATTAATGCATAACATGCTCAATATGTCACCTATAATTTCCTCTAAAAGTAAGTTCAAAACTACCAATATGCCATGCTTAATAAGTGTGAACAAATTATATTAGAGAAGTTGAATTTCACTTTCCAAGACTATTTCATGGTTAGAGGTATTGTTTTAGACATGAACCAAATTCATACATAGGTTTCTAAGCCTTATTTCATATCTCTACAACTGACATGTTTCAACACTTAGGCAATTAGACCTAATTAGCCTAATTAGCCTAATTGGTCATCAAAGAGAGTTAATTAGGAATTATAAGATTAATACAATAGGTTAGTACAAGGATTATGTGATGGAAGATGGCCCATAAATGGCATTAAATTCATTCATCATAGTTGTAGTGGAGGGTTAAGGCAGTCTCCTCGACTTTCTCAATTTGATGTAGGAGAGAGTGGGTTGCTACATAATTGTGATGTCCTAATTCATCTTGAAACTACCATATGGAGCATGATATAATATTATAGGCATAGTGAGGCCTTTGAAATTGTTTAATTGAAGTTGACTTTGCCTCCCTTACTTGATATCTAATGCCAACAACCCATTCAAAGAGTAATTAAGAAGATCCAATGCATGAGACAGCTATAATGAGGTTTATGTAACTATTGTAGATATTTTTTGAGTGAACTTGGTCATTGATGACCCTGTTATCCACTCTTCTATGTCATTTTACCTTTCCCTCTCATCCTTTTATTCTATATATTCAGGCTTCTAAGCCTTAATTTGTATCCTTCAGGCTGATATGAGGAGACTTTACTATAATTAAACTTGTGTATCTATTTGTATTGAATAATAAAATTTTGTAGCTCTTTAATCATGAAATTATAATGTGTTCATACTAGTTTGATATTAAAATGTAATGGTTTCATTTCCCTTGTAGGTCTTAGTCTACCTAGATGTCAAAAGATGTTTTTTGTAGGTCATGTGGAGTGTTGAAGTGTAGGTAATGAGTATTGAAGTGTGACATGGTTAGTGAGAGTCTTCTACAAGACATACTAGTCATAAAGTTGGTATTCCATCCATTTATTATAACCTTCATATGAAACACGAATGCATATGTCTCATGAATATGACTATTTGGTTTTGATTAGTCCATTACTATGTTGAGAGTGCAAGCTTATGTGTGGATAGCTAAATTCATGGTGCATCACCACACTTCAAGATAGGTTTTATTTATGTATTTTCTCTACCCTTTCCATCCCAAAATTTTTAGGTCCTATAAAGAGCATTCAAATGAAAAAATTAGGGAGATATCTCTTTAAAAAAATTTAGAGGTCTACTCCAACATTAGGTAACCCACAACCTAGGTTCATTCCCATGTTAGCTGAGGTTTGTGAATCAGGACATGAACACTCCTATCCTTAATAAGCGTACAACCTAGAGTGTCTAACATGAGTTGAATAAGAGACTAAGTTGACCTATTTTATAGTTTGTTCTTTGGAAGTGAATAAGAGTATTATGTTGACATGTTTCATCCAATAACTTGTATCTGATGAAGACGTGCATAGAAAGAGTAAAGTCATTTTGATTTGATTGTGTGTTAAACCTATACATATAAGTTAGAAAATATACCAAACTTATCAACCTTGTATAATAAATATTTAAAAATCATAAAATTGTTTAAATTAAAAGCGTGAAATAAAAATTGTAAGGGTTAAATTAATATTTGGCTCACTAAAATTTATACAATCATAAATGCATGAGATCCAAAAATCAATCCTAGCTTAGTGAAGATAGATATTAATTACACTTCTGATTGGGCATACATTAGATAATTAGGAACATGACCATATGGATCTACTAGACCCAATTATGGGATCTCTTTCCACGATAATATCACTAGGGATGATTCTAAAGCCTCTAGTCAAGAAAAACTACATAGTAACCCTAAATAGGTCATATGTTTTCATATTCACTATAATAATAACAAGTAAAACAAAAAAAATTAATCTAGTGCTCACTAAATCTTATGACACAAAGTGGGGGTAATAAAGAACAAAATTAAACATTCATAAGAGACATATAATCAAATCAATGTAAACAAAATTCTAATACATAGAAGAGAATTATAAAGGCATATCTATTTATTCTTACAAAGGAGAAACAAAGTTAGGAATACTTACCTTTGAATATGAAGCGACTAATCCTAAATATCTCCCTTAGATAGGGTGTGTTGTAAGATGATTTTGAGGTATGTAAGGATGAAAAGTATAAATCATATTAAGGATACATAACCTATCAATGTATCCAAAACACAAGATCCATATCTATAAATAATGTATGAAACCCTAATCTTGATCCTCAAGTATAATGGTGGATAAAAAGATGTATAATAGCTCTTACTTCTTTTATTCTCTAAAAAATGGTAAAATTATGGTGTATATATAGTCATATTTAACCATAAACCCTTCCAAAAAATTTAGCCAATAGGGTTGACCCAATATACCTAGTATTTTTATTGACAAAAACTTACTAGGTCGTGATTTAGGTCCACCAAGAGCTGACCTATACCCTAAATAATTTCTGCCAATAAGAGTATAAAGTTGACCCAGTTGACCTAGTCATGTAAACTATAAAAATAAGTTTTAGGTTAGGAAAGGGGGTAAAATACTAGAGGAGTGTGAAAAAGAGAATAAAAATATTAGGGGAATGGTTTTTAGGAGATAAGTGTGTAGATAACATGTGGAAAATGGAACAACAATCCTACAATGCACCAATGGTTTTCCCACCCCTTACTCAGTACACACCTTAGAGCATGCACTCAAAGAGATTAAGAATTTATGGGTTCATTTAGGATAAAAAGTGTCAATAATTGATAAAATTTTGAAAATATTATGTGTATACATCCTCCACAATGTGTAAAACCATATTCAAGGATATTTGACAAGGAATTCAACTAAGTGGCAATACCATAGTCTATTGGCCAAACTAGCTCATCAATTTCATGCATAAAGGATGAATTAAAATCAATAAATAGTGGCAAGGGCCATGTAATAAAAAATTATAGATACTCTTGGGTAATTTTTTTGAAGTATCATTGTTATTATACACTAAAATTTGACCCAAATATGATTGTGGCATTGGTGGCCTCTTGAGATTTATTTGAAGAAAGGTGAACATACCCATTTAATGGAACCTAAAATAGGTTTTCACCAAGAGACTAACCTTTTTTTTACTATTACCTTGGTCTAAAATAAACTTACAGAGGTTTTCTCTTTGGGACCTCAATGTTTGATTTTTTTGTCTAATAAAGTTAACCCACTCTCTAAAATAAGTAACATGATAATGTGATAGAAAATCCTTATGATATCCTAAAGGAATACTATCTTTTAGGCCCATAAATTTGCAAATGGACTCATCATTTTCAAACTCATCAAGTAATATTATGGGTCCTTGTTGGTCCCAGTGTATGAGTTGAGGATGATGAAGGAAAAGAGGTGAATGATGAATGATAGGTGTAATGATACATACAAAATGATGTTTAAATAGATTAGTATCAGCTAGGTTTTTTATATACACTATAATCAGACTCTACATCACTGTCATCATCATTATTTCTAGATGTTGGTGTAGGAACATAGATAAGATATTTGGGGTCACTATTATGTAGTTTAAATTTGATACCATAAGTTTGTTTTTGTCTGGTCATGTAGATAAACTCAAGAGTGCCTTGTTGATTTTCCCTGAATCCTCTACCCTCATAAGCTTGATTATCCATGATTTGATTAGGGATGGGATACTTTTTACTCTGATATAAGTTAGCTAAATCATCAATATAGATCTAGGAATCATTCTTAGTTAGTGGGTCTTATTTTTGGTTAGTGGCCAATGTAAAAATAATAGTCTTTTCAGAATTAAATGTTCCTTTCTATCACTATTCCATATAGATAGATTTGGATTTGAGTTTTCCATAGGATTTAGGGGCTTATGTAATTTTGTCTATATAACACATTGTGTGTAAGGTATTCACCTGTACCTTTGTTATAAATAAAAAAGTGATTATCTATCTTAGGAGGGGACATAGATGAGTGGGAAGCAAGGATATCTAAGTCTATATATTTAGATTCTGTAAATTCAACAAGTACATCTTCATCCTTTTTTGGTGTAGGGTCTAAGCCAATGCAGTAATTATAGCTCTCATATTTAGCTTCTAATGCTTATATAATTGATATATTTTTAAGTCTACATGAATAGTCATTTTCATCCCATAATGGGGGAACTTGATACATTGGTGCAATGTAAAATATATTACATGAATTTCATGTATCTATGGTCAACCTAGATGTAATTTACATGGAAAAATGTGTCATGGGTTAGAGGCCAATTACCACTAGCATACAAATTATTCCATATGACTCTCTTTATTCATTATTGTAAGCCTTGATAGTAATAGTCTCTTATTGAAGGTTAACTACTATGTATCCATGATGCTTGACTAACCTCAGAGACATAATGTTTAGGCCTAATTCATTGTCTATAATGACATGTTTAAATTTGTGTTTAGCTATGATAAATTCAATATATAATGAGTTATTATGGAGAGGGCCAAGGGATGACATGTCAATTAGGTCAAAGACAAGTTGTTGGCTAGGAGCTAAGTGCCCTACCAAGGATTAGAATTTATCTAGCATAATATCATTTGACACTAAGGATTGGATCAAAATTTTGATAAGGATGTTTTTGTGGATAATGAAGGCATGAAAAAAAATTGAGAGAGAGATTTGTGTGGGTGTCTTTTATCATTACTCCATAATATCATTCATTTTCTCCTTAGCATTGGTAATTGTCTTTATTTTGTATGGTATGGGTGTTTGGATGGGTTCATTAGAAGAAGAAGGTTATGAACGTTGAATGGTAACTTTAGTATGTCAAGTTACAATTACAAAATCTAGATTGAATGGTTGACCACTATAACTAGAATAAGGGGGAGAAGGGCCTAGGATGGTAACCCTCACATACTAATAATATTTGTTGAAAATACATACCAAAGGAGGATTATCAACATAAGGAAGGGATTAAATATTATTTGGTAATGGCCATGGGTAATTGGATATTGGTTTAGGATTAATGGTAATAGTGGGTATATTACTACCCATGATATGTCTTATAGCTTTTTATAGTAATGTGTGATGGTATGATAGTCTCCTTGGTTAGATGGATCATTCTAACCTTGGTTCCTACCATTATGTGGTTGTGGTTTCCATTATTGATGCTATTATTGTTTTTTTTTATTGTGGTGTTGGTGGTGTCTTATGTTGTTGTTTCTATTGTCCATTATAACTATTGGAATTATGTTATGTATAAGGGTTTTGATAAATACCCAATTTTTGATTAGAAGTAGGGTCCTTGCTACCCAACTCTATTTATCCATTTTATAACATATTATTAATGAGGTACCTTAATTACATGCATTAGTGTATGGAATTACCTTTAAATTGATGATAATCACAAAAATCATGCTCTTTATAATAGTTATGGAAAGGAACACCCTTAGGTAAAGGCTTTGGAATGGGACAAATAATCATATCAGTGATATCTAACTTTTAAAATACTAATTTAATAGGTTCTCCAAAGTTATCAAAAACTCTATTTACTAACGGTCTTCTTTTCAAACAAGGTATTTTTAGGGGAGCAATGAGAGTTACTACATAATTAGAGTTGGTTGCATAAGTGGATTTGGTCGAATAAATAATGTTTGAACCATTTGTACATGGCCTAATTTAATAACTCCATTACTAATAATATTCTTGTTGTAGTTATAGACTTTAGGCTTATCAGAAGTACTAGCTTGGGCTGGCACCAGAGCTTACATCTAAATTATATTTTGGATTTTATTTGGGCCTTGATTTTGGTTCTATCTCTAGTTATGAGTGTAAAATTTGAATGTCCCTTTATTTTTAACAACTTTCTCAATTTATACGCTTTTGTCGATAATTTATTTAAACATGTGGGCACACTAAAGCTCCAAGTGATAAGATATATCACTTTTTAAATTATACATAAACATATCTACCAACTATTTATCTCATAAATAATGTGTGAAAAAGTGATCAAGTACCCTCCATAATTATAAGTAGCTTGAGAAACTCTCACCACATGTTTGTTGAGCTTAGCCTAAATCAACCATGGTAATCTCACGTTCAATATTATAGGATAAATGTTGCACAAATTTATCTAATAGGTCATCAAAATTAGGCACTTAATTATTTAGGAGTTGGTGAATCCACTCCAAGGATTATCCATATAGACTATAAGGAAAAGCAGAAGAAAATAAATATCACGGAAGGCCATTAGATAGAAATTAATATAAAATTACTTCAAATTTTCCTTTGGGTCACCTTTTATTTTATATTTATTAAACTTTTTTGGATCAAAACCTAGAGGAAAGGATATCTAAATGTAATCTATGTTGAAACATTATGGACATATTTCATTTAATTTGAATTTCTTCTTTACATTTCCTATCTGAAGAGCTAAAATTACATCCTTCACCTATTAAAATTCTTGGGCTAGAGGTATAATATGAGAAGGAATATATGGTTGTGGTTGAGTGGTCCAATGTGGATTAATCTAACAAGGTTATAATATAGGAATATAAGATTGAGGAAAGTTCATTTGGTTTATCACCTTACCAATAATATGAATCCTTTGGTTAGGGTTATAATGTTGATATTACACATGTTGGTAAACATTAGGGTTGGGATTTACAGTGCTACATTGATTTGGAGGGAGTTGTGGCATGGAAGGAGGTGTTTAGTGTTTACAAATGAATTTCATGTGGTGGTTTTGGAATGGAAATTATTGATGTATAGTATAACCCTAATGTATTAAAGGCACCTATTGTTGGATAAGGGACTAATATTAGTTAGACACTTTTTTCTAGTAAGGTATATGTTGGGTGTGAGGTAATGGTCCTACTAGATGCTAGGCACTTATTATTGGTTTAAAACCTATTTCTAATTAGGCTCTTTTTTTTAGGTAGATACAAGACATTTACTAATAAGGGTATGTTGTTGATTGGATAATGTTTGAGGTGGCTGATTTACCACTTTTTGTGATGGCACGGTAGTCTACACCTACTGAGGTGGAATGTTTGCTACCACTTATTATGGTGGGGTATTATTTATCACTTGTTGAGGTGAAACATTTGTTACCACTTGATTTGGTGGGGTATTTGAAGATATTTGATTGTTTAATCCTTGTTTTAGATTTGATAAAGTAGATGGTCATGGAGGGATAGTCACATGTGATTATGACCTAGATTTTCCTTACCCATGTTATTGTGATTTAGTTGATGTACTTGAATGAGGGATCTATTGTATACTATTTGGAGGGAGGATCATTTATATAGTGTACTTAACTTTTTATCCATTAGGGAACACTTGTGTGTTATCAACCATGTATTGAAAAGGTTCCTAAAGAAGCCAGTGATTATTATTCATTTACAGAATCATTGAACATGTCTACAATTGGCATGGTTTGAACAAATGGATCATAATGTACAATATAAGAGCATAGAAACTAATTTGTAGTTTATTTGATGGTGCTAAATATATAGGTATTTTACCTAGAGTTCTCATGGCATTAAACGTTTTTATCTAGATCAAGGTAATATTGATACACCTTCAACACTTGTGCTAATTGGTCAACACTGTGACCTTTTCCTTTAGAAAATGAGAAATTCTTTGTTATAAATTGGTAAAATATCCTAATTTTAAATAGATGAGATTTTATTAAAATATTGAATGAGAGGTGCATGGCTAGGTGCTCTAAATAAACAAGCTATACTTTCATATGGTAAATCTCATGGGAACTTGGCACTGACTTTGACTACTCTACAAAGAATCTCATCATTATGATATAATATATGGTGATCAAACAAAATTGATCATATATCATAATATATATAATGTTAAAAAAATATGGTTTCTTTTGTTAGATAATTTCCATATTAGGAAGTTCATTTATAAGGTATTACATAAAGGGGTATTGTTCCTTCCCTAAATAAGGAGGTGTGTTTGTGAAGTATTATTATAATTCATCTTTCCCCTTCCCTATGTTAATGGATGCATACATGGGATATATATTTCTCTCATATGATACATTACAATCATAGGGATCATAATCAAAAGGCTCATTTGTAATGATGTTCCCATAAGTAGGATACAATCATATAAAATGTCCAAATTGGTAGTTTGAGTGTGGCTTGTGACACCCAATCCATAGGTTGTTCTTACATGCTCTCATGACTCTTATATACACCTTTTTGATCATTTAAAATCATCTATAACCTTCCATATGGTCATTATATCTTAGCCATATCTTATTTCATAGGCCAATCCTATCCCCCTAGGTCTTGATCTTGTAGGATAGGAGGACCATACCTAGACTATAGTGCAAGACCCTAGGGTGTCCTAGTCTTGGTGGTCTTATCCCATTTTAATTTGATCCAAAATGGACATTTTCATCCAATTCATATTCTTCATTATGTTGGCCTAGTGTGAATACATCTAACCCATGACCAATAATTCCTTATAATATCCCATCCAAAGTTCATTTACAAAGGGAGGTGACAAATATTACAAATAAAAAAAGAATAAAAAAAACCACTAAGGCAAATTTCCCTATTCTCTGTATATAGTCACCCAACATAGCTATAAACATATTTAAATCCTCACACCAGTCCCTATCCACCTCAAACACTCTCAATTTAGAATTTTACATTTACATCACACTATTGAACAAAGCACATCAAATGGGAGAACTACATATGGCTTGATACCTCTTCATAGTATTGGTTTGTAGGTAGTGTGCCCACACAAGGGGTGTGGATCACATGTTCAGTGCATCTTACACAGACTAACCCCCCTTTTCAAGTGATTCAAATCCTATTTATCAAGTATGACAGAGGGTTAGGGTTTGAAAAATAAATCAGATCTATAAGGAGCTTTATTGACATTAAACACTCAATATTTCATAGGTATAATCACATAGGAACAATGTAACGAACCTAGAAAACTCAAGTCTCAAAAACTAGTTTACTTAATAGTGACAAAAGAGGACAACAACACTGGACCCTAGGGTGTCCTATTTTTGACAGTATTATCCTTTCACCAAATAAAATCTAGGTTTTGATTTGTGATACTATACCAGTCCTAAATATCCAGTTTTAGACCCTATAACAA
Source organism: Torreya grandis (assembly GCA_037957365.1). Lineage (NCBI taxonomy): Eukaryota > Viridiplantae > Streptophyta > Pinopsida > Cupressales > Taxaceae > Torreya > Torreya grandis. Next base: position 510,584 of record JARHVA010004093.1, on the reverse strand, counting down.
CCATTTTAGCCTAATTTAAGGTAAGTTATATTCCTCTTACTTTATTACTATTTATAAAAATGTAAAAAAGATAGATAAATTATACAAATCAAAACTATAATTATTACAATATTATTTATTGATCTATTAATATATACCCTTAACTAAAATAGGAATAAAACTCCATTATTATCAAAAAAGTTAAATCATTTGGTGAACTTGACTTAATTAATTTGTGCACAAAAACCCTAGAAACCCTAGGGAAAATTCCTTTTGATTTTTCCAATATTTTTTTATTTTTCTTAAATATTTAAATCAAAATTTTATATTTAAATTTTTTAATTTAACTTTTTAATTTTAAAAAAAAATTCCTTCAAAACTTAGTTGCCTATACTAGATCTTGATATTTTTCTAAGTATTTTTTTATTTTTTCATGCATATTTAAATCTGAATTTCCCATTTAATTTTAAAAGTTTACCATAGTAATTTTAAAACTAATTTCTATCAAACCCTAGCTACATATACTAGGTACCCTTATTATGAGGTATCACTTTACATGTTTGTGAGCTTTGTATCCTTTTTAGGCATATTATATTTTTTGTGTAGATTATATTTGCTTAATCTTTCTTTCAATATTTAATTTGTTTTCCTTATTCCACCTAAACTCCTTGCATATCTTCCTTTGAGATGAAGTTTAATACTTAGTGGAAACCCTCTTAAATTCACCCAAATTCATTCAACCCAACCATATACCATGGATAAAAAACCAACTCAACTTTTATAGATCCTACACATGTAAATTACAACAATTTACATGAGGACAATTTTGACAATGATCAATATGAGAATAATAATGATGATATAAATACTGATGTTCATGACCCACCACATCAGGTCCTTGATCCACTTCCACCTATTTTTTATAATGATTTTGTCATTGATAAAGACTTGATTCTAAAAAGTCTTAAAAAAAAAACTCAGGGAACAACCTCAAGATCATTCTCTTATCTTACAATCTATCATGGAAATTAAAAAGGCTAAGCAAGTTGAGTCTTTTATTCCTTCAGATCAACTAGTTATAAATGACATTATGGGGACAACTAGGTCTTAATAACCCCCTATATTATCCCAACCTTTTTATGATGCACTACTAGTTATGACCAGTAAATATTTTTCTCTGAATGTGGCTACCCTTGTGTAAGAGATAAAATCTCTTCAATCCAAGGTGCTACCTATTGAGTAAGGTGCCCCTAGAACAACATAGTCTTTGGATTATTTTACTCTAATTCATACACCATTGGCACATCATATTGCTTCTACACTCTTTCCATTAGGTATTTCCTAACCCAAGCTCACTATATATGATGTCAAGGGTGATCCAGAGACACACATGAGATATTTTCATGAATCATACTTAGACTATGTGCCAAATGATTGGTTACTAACCAAGCTATTTACATGGAGGCTAAAGGATTATGCTTTACAATGGTTCTATAATCTAATAAATTAGTTGGTCAATGAATTCAATCCTTTAACTGACATGTTCCTAGCTCACTTCAACATTAACATAGGTGATAAGGTTTTTTATGCCCAAGTTGAACAACAATAAAAAGAGGTAAAATGAGCATCCCACAGATTATGTTCTTTGATATATGACTATCTTGGATAAAATGACTGGTCCCATAGATGATCAATAATTATATGATCCCTTTAAATAGAGTCTTCTACCATATTTTAATGAGTCAATAATGTTCAAAAGATTCTCTTCCTTCATTAAGTTATGCCATACACTAAAGGAAAGGGGATTCAAATTAATTTTAATGGGTAAACTCAAGTATAAAATAATATCAAAAACAAAAAACAAGAGTAATAATAAAGTCCCATACAAAGTAAAGGTTAGTAATAGAAAAAGTCAAAATCAACCTATAGTTAATTTGGTTTTAGATCACCCTAAGTGAGTTATTTTATTAGTACCTCCTCAATGATCCTTTACCAATATACTAGTATCTCTAGCCAAAGTATTACAACAAATATTGGAATGTAACATCATATCTCTCCCTCCTATTCAATAAATTGACATAATAAATCCTCTTCCATAAGGATATTATCAAAATTCATTTTTAAATTTTAATAGGGCACCAGACCATAAAACAAATAGATGCATCAGTTTCAAACACAAGATACAAGACTTGATAAATGGTAACCTTATTGACATTAGCACTCTAGTTGAGCCTCATTAGGCAAAGCAAAAACAAGATAAATGTTTGAATTTTTTCTTAGATCCTTTCCTATAACATTATAAAAAGGATATAGGGGATATATTAGGTGTTCACCATGCATATCATGCACACCCTCCACCAGCTACATATCAAGCACCTTTAGTTGAGTCACATCCTTTGAATAATATGATCGATGTGTATAATTTTATAGATCTAGCTAGACCTTCCATCTCTTTCTCAGAGAAAGAGATAGTAGAGGATGATTCAAATTACCATGCACTATTTATTATAGCTTACATTAGTCATCATCATATTCATAATGTTGTGATAGATAATGGATCTAGTGTGAACATGTGCACTATGACATTACTATAGTATTTGGGATATTTAGAGCAGGATATTACCCTGATGGACATAGTTATCAATTGATTCAATGGGCACATATAGAGTTCATTAGGAGAGATTGTAATTACTCTATAGGTTTGTCTAGCACATGTGATCACACCATTTACTATTGTTCCCAATGTAGGAGTCTTTTATATGTTACTTGGTTGACCATTGATTTAGAAACTTCATGTAGTACCTTTTATACCTCATAAATGCATGAAATTCATTCATTCAAATTAGTTTATTATAGTTGGTGGAGTTTTGTATGAGTTACCACTCCTCACTATAGATCCATCTACTACTTATAGTCACTAATTTCAACTTCTCCACTAGTTATAGTTCTTCCTCTAGTTTATATTTATCCATAGTCAAGGCCTTCCCCACTAGCATAAAGAGTTCATGCACTTCCATGAAGGCATCTTTTAGAGAAACCATAGTATTAGGACTCTAGATATTTTCCAACTACAATATTCACACCCAAGGTAGTATAATTGAGATATCATGCTTCTACAATAAAGCACACTTTTAGAGAACTTCTTCTACTACTAGATGGGTCCCTAAGATCCCTATAGTTGCATCTACTTATCAAAGGTATAGGGGGACCTCTTAGTTAGTTTCCATTACATAGATTTTAGAAAATTTATAGCATACATAACTTTTAGATTCATATTCTTAGCCCTTCCATCATGCTGCACAATCACACACAATTCCTCTCCTTGATATAGGACACTAGGATAGGGAGTCTCTTTGGAGACTCATCAGTTAATATCATTTCTTCTCAGTTTTTCTTATATATAATTTATAAATTTACTTGTATATAGATTCTTTTCACTTGCTTGTATATAACTTCATTTTAAATTTCTTGTACATAGTCTTCTTATGATTGATTATACATAGATTATTTCAAAAATACCAAAAACATTCAAATATATCAAAAAAAATAAAAATTATAATATTTCAAAATACAAAAACACTCAAATAACTCAAAAAACACCAATTTTTTTTTAATTATATGTATTATCCATACTTTACATTTACACTACCATTCTATACTTACACCTTGTTGTTATATGATATTTTTTGTTGATTTTCTACATTACCAAGATTCACTTAATCTTATTTGAGTGTGTGTAGTGACACCTAGATCCTTGATTGCTTCACTCTAGCCATTGAGGGGTATCCTACTCCATACATTCAAGACATACATCAATATATCTACCCATTGAGGGCATCTTTTACAAGACTACACCATCTAGGTTATGCCATTCCTACACCACACACTCTATTTATCATGTTAATGTACATTGATTACTATCTTACATAGATTATTATTTTGATACTCACTAGTCTATAACACTTGTGTATTTCTTAGAAACTACCTAGTCTTGTAATACATGTTATGCATACTTCTTCTTCTTTATTTGATTAGTTAGATGTGATTGTATTTTCAGCATTTAAATGCCTTATTTTATTGATTTGTATAGCTAGATGTGATTGCATTTCTCATTTTATATTTTGTTTCTTGTGTGTGCCTTAGGACATTACCAATGTCCTTTGCTTGTACTCTTCTATGTGATTATGGCCTTCTTTCCAACCTTGCTTATTTTCAATTATATGTGTATGTGGCATTTAAACAAAATTTGTATGTTTGCTTTCCTTGTTTAAGTGACATTTGCCAATGTCCCTTGTTTTCTTGGCCCCTTCACCAAACCTATATGCTTCTTGATTCTTGATTTATGTGCTTGTTTCTTGTTTACTTTTCATTGTTTGCAATGCCATGATCCACATCATGCATTATGTTGCTTTATCAGATGCCATGATGGACATCATGCTCCATTCCTCTTTGACAACTAAAAAATAACATTTCAAAATTTAATTCATTATATTACATTGTTACATCTATCTAGGCATACCGCTATTGATCTAACAATCTCCAATACAAACTATGCTATATCTTGAGACATCTTTTCAATTATCATTATTATATGATGTATTTCAAAGTATAACACACTTATAGGGATATTTATTCTAAGGGTATCAATTATAGGCTATTCATTCCTATCCTCATAAGAGGGGGATATAAATAGAGATTTTATCACATAGATCAAAGCCTTTTAGCAGTCAAAAATCAAATTTTGGAACACTCAAAATAGTAACTAGAACCCAAACTAGGTAGAATGGATCAGGAAAACAATGATAAAAATAGATCAATAATTAGAAATAGAAAATGACAAGAAGTTCATAATTGGACTATATCACTAAATAGTAGGGTTTCCTCTTTTTGGCACTCCTATCGAAACAATAAAAAACCTAGATTTTCTAGAAACAAGTAGAAAGGTGAGTTCAATTATAGTTTTTTCAAATATAGTTCAATTCAAGATAAATAGTTTTAGTACAATTTTTCTCAAAGAATCTAGATATAGGGGGCATGGTATACAACATGATTGATCTCACTTCCAGTTTTAGATTGGGTTGTTGGTATAACTTCTAGATTAGAATCCATTTTATAGACACCATTGATTGGGGTCAATGTGTATGGCATATTTTTCTTATTTTATTTTTGAGTTCAATACATTACCCAAGTATTCTCATTATTTGCATGTCTTATTATGTCTACAAGTAGTTGGAATCATTCTCAAGTAGATTCCACCTAAGCCTAATTCCTAGTTTCAGAGTGGCTTTCATATGAGCCTAATATCCAACTCTCAAAGTGGCCAAGATTAGCATAGTTTCTAGTACACATTCAGTTATCCATGCCACCTTATCATATTATAGAGCATTCATGGGATTTAGGACCCATCTCATAAGACACACATTCATACCAATATTAGTTTTAAACTTCACTTAGTAGGAAATGATAAAGAAAAAGGACTAGCTATCATTTGTATTCTTGAGCCACCTACTCAGAGGGATTGGACACATAGTCCAAACATTGATTAGCACACTCATGATCACATAGATTCACTTAGTGGGAGATGATGGAGCCAAAAGTATAGCCTTCGTATTCTTGAGCCACTCTTAGGGAATTAAGCACTTAGTTCCATTTTCAATATTACTTTTGGTACAACACATACCCATCATCACTAAACATCAAAACTTTTATATTGTTTCATGTACCTAGTGAGTTGTATTCATTCATTTCTCTTCCTTTATCTTTTACCTATATTTTGTATTTTCATATTTTAGACATAGTTTGTCTAATAATAATTGACCTACTCTTTATTTTCACTTATAAATTTACACTTAAAGATGTGCTCTCTCTATTCACACTCAACATCACACATCTTCATGGGCTTCACCGTTATAGGTAAGTTCAAGTATGTTTTCTACTTTTTCTTTGTTTTAGTATTTCAATTTTTGCATCACTAGAATAAAGGTGGGGAATGTAGTCATATAAAATGTCCAAATTGGTAGTTTGAGTGTGGCTTGTGACACCCAATCCATAGGTCTTACTTCCATGCTCTCATTACCCTTCTAGACACCCTTTTATCATTACCAATCATCCATATCCTTTAAGATGATCATTCCATCTTAGCTAGACTCTATTTCTTAAGCCAATCCTATCCCCCCAAGTTTTGATCCTATAATACGAGAGAGCCATACCTATATTATAGGTTTGGACTCTAGGATGTCTTAATTTTTATTCTCCTATCCCTTTCCAATTTGATCCTAAATGTTTATTTTCATTCGATTAATATTATTCATTATGTTGGCCTAATACAAATTCATCTAACCCATGACCATTAATTCCCTATGAATTCCCATCCAAAGTTTATTTACAAAGGGAGGTCATAAATCTTTCAAAGCAAGCAATAATAAAAACAAACCACTAAGGCAAATTTTCCTATTCTATACATATGGTCACCCAACATAGCTAAAAGAATATACAAACCCTCGCACTAGTCCCTAGCCAACTCAATCACTCTTAATATGGCATTTTTTCATCCACATTAGACTATTACACAAAACACATAAAGTGGGAGAAATACATATGGCTTGATCCCTCTTTAGAGTATTGGTATGTAGGCAACACGCCCTCATAAAGGGTGTGGATCACATGTTTAGTACATCTTACACACACTAACCCCCCCCCCCACCTTTTCAAGTGATTCAAATCCTATTTATCAAGAATGATGGAGGGTAAGGGTTTGAATATTAAATCAACTCTACAATTAGCTCTGTTGATATTCAAAAATCAATATTTCATAGGTAGAATCACATAGGAAGAATGCAAAGAACCTTAAAAAATAAAGTCTCAAAAACTAGTTTAGACAATAGTGGAAAAATAGGACAATAATATCAGACCCCAAGGTATCTTATTTTTGGTGTTCCTATCCTTTCATCAAACGAAAGCTAGATGTTTATTTACAATACTGTCCTAGTCTTACATAACTAGTTTTAAACCCTAAAATAGTTATTTCAACCTATTTTAAGCTAATTTATATTCCTCCTAATTTATTACTATTTTTAAAAAGGTAAAAAATATTTATAAATTATACAAATCTAGACTATAAATATTGCAATATTATTTACTAATTTACTATCCTAAACCCTGAACTAAAATAGAAATAAAACTCCATTATTCCCCAAAAAAGTCAAATCATAGGATTATACACATCTCCACTATATGTATATAGAGGCATGGTTAACTCAATTATCTTTATCTTAGGGAAAAGTTTGTTTAATGCTTCTAACCTTTGGAACATGGTTTAAAATATCTTTCTTTGATAAACTAAAAAAGTGGCACTTGGTCTAAACTATCATGAAAACACTCTTGGTTCATGGTAAAAAAATGAAACTTAAAACTTGGTATTTGAAAAATGTCTAAGTAAAATTCAATCTTGAAATGAAAACTTGAAATTGTTTTGGGAGCATGAGATCTTTAAATGTAATGGAAAGCAAACTAGGTCTAGCTACACAAGATTGCTCTTAGAAGTAAACTTTGCCTAGGCATAAAATTAAAAGTAATCCTACGTCAAAATATTTTGACTCAAAAAAAAAGGTACACTTGGTTTAGGTGAAATTGGAAACAAGGTCAAACTTAGTCTTAGTCTAGGAAAATATCTTAAACCAAACTAAAATTCAATATAATTAACACAATCTAAATATAAAAATTAGACCACACAAACCCAAGTAGTAATTAAGACTCAAGCGTGAACTAATTATCTTCAAATCAAAACTTGAAAATGGATTTCAAAATTAGTTTGAGATGAACTTAGATTAAGGCCCATGGATTTAAAGAATTTTGGAGACATAATGATTATCGGTGTAAATGTGTGTGGATATTTTTGATTTGTGTATAATGGTTTTGGACTCAACATACAAGTTAAAAATAAACACACAAGTATATGCTCATATGTAATAATTAGCATAAGGATGCATCATATCCACCATTTTTTTTATATAACTATTATTGAGAGGAATTATGTGTTAATCTAATAAATAAAAGTTGATGAAGGTAGAGTGTTTATCCCCCCCTCTATCTCTCAATAACTTATATGTGGCATGGAAATTAGATTGACAAAACAACTCAACATTGGTAAGATAGTCTATGGTTAATGGGGTATCTTATTCTAGATTTTTTGCATTGGTTTTCTATATGGTCCAAAATTATCAAATAATACTTGGGCATAGTAAAATATCCATCGAGTGGATGAAAAACCATCTAGATTATTACAAAATGGTCTTATTATTTTTATAACCACATCATCTATTAATTACTTAGTGAACTAAAATGTCTAGAACATACATGTTATGGTATCTATTCAAATTTTTAGGTTAACCACTAAACCATTTTCCAAACAAATAACACACCCAATTTGTATACCCCACCAAATAAGTGGGGTTGCTACATTGCTAGGAGATGAAATCCTAAGTCAATGAACCCCTATAAAAATTGCAAGGATGTGATGAAATCTCACTCACTAAGATAAAAATAAAATAAAAAAGGGAGAAGGTCAATTTTGAGTCACCCACATTCAATAAAATGATGGGAGAGCATACATAAATTGAACTTTGGGATACAAAGAACAAGTAGCTTAGTCATGTTTCTAAGTCACCTTAAATATGGGTGAGCATATTTAAAATTTTTATAAATAATGATAAAAATGAAAATGTAAAATAAAATATTTTTAAACACCAAAATGTAAATATTTTTAAAAACTTTTGCTTAAAACTTGGAAAAACATTTGCTCAGTTGAATGTTATTTAGTTAATTTTTTAACATTAAATGAAATGTTTGATAACTTTGAGGTAAAATATGTTTTAAAATAAAAACATAGTGTGAAAATGGCCTTGTTTAGTGAATCAACTTATTATTTTTACCTTGTACCCTACATTAAAAAATTAGTGATTCATTTGTTTGGTTAAGTTGCAAAATTAAAGCAAAAATTTGAACTTTTTAAAGTCTCAAGTTTGTGTCTAAAAATGAAGTCACTATTTAGTAGTTTGCATTGTCATCATTTTCCTAAAACCTAAAAAAACATAGAATTTGGAAATATCACCATTTAATAGTGGAAAATTCATTGATTATTTGAATCATAGCCATTATTTTCTAGAAAAAATTGGCAAATTTACTGATTTCATATAAAAAAATTACCTGACAAAGTCATCAATTTCGTGAAAAAAATCATAAAATAAAAAATATATATGAAATTTCAAAGCCACTAATTTAGAGGTACAAAGTCACTATTTTCATAATAAAATAGCGTTGTTTCCTCTACATAGGGTGAAGTCACCATTTTATGGGTAAACAACAAACACAAAAAATTTTGGCAAAAAATTAAAAATAAGGTCATTAATGAGATTTTTTAATTTTGAAGAGGCCCAAAGTACTCCTAAGATGAATGCCATGTGCATGGTACCACCAGGAGTGCCATTATATAACATAGGATTCGAAAGATAATGTTATCTTTTATCGTTAGTGCATAAAATAAAAATAACTCAAAGGTAACTAGCATTCTAAGCCTAAGTACTCAGGTGTGAAAATAATTAACAAATAATAATACAAAAGAACCATTTTTACCTTCCTTGAGAAATTTTCTTGATAATCAACATATATATTTTGTTTGTGCTCTATTTATGAACAAATTTATCTTTGTCAATGTTATTTCTTTATGGGAAGCATCTCCCCTTGTTCACTTACGGTTTGAATTGACACATGAAACGATTATGAATCTTACTCTCAATAATTATATATGGTAATTTTGGCTTTGGAAGCTTGTTGAAATGGTCATAGCCTAGGTATTTATAGCATGACTAAAATGATAAGTACCAACCATCTTGAGATTAAGATGAGTGGTCCAAAATAAATTTGACTTTCGAGACTGAATGCAATAAATATTGTAATTTATATTTGGAAGAATGGAAAAATTAATAGCCATGCCTCAACATTTCCAATACTTGTTTCATTTACATAGATATTTTCATTTTTTTAGTTTGAGGATAATGACATCATCATGACATCATGTTCCCTTATATTTGTTGAATTTTTATTTTAAAAAATTAGATATTCATTAATTCAACATGAATTTCTTAATTATGCAATTCATTTGATTTGTTTGGTTAATCATTTTGATTAGGCTTTTTACAAATTTTAGAATGTGATTAATTTTCATGCACTATCAGTCAAAAATCTCAATTTTCTAGGTCATAATTTGACTGTAAGAGAATCACTAATAGATTATCATTGTGTATTGGTAATTATCCCAAATAAGGAATAATTAATGTGAATTATGGAATTTATGTCCAATGTGATGATGAACCTGGGTGTTTAGGTGATTTTTAGGCCTAAAGTGTGTTGTTTTCTATAATCAGTCTGATGTCCATTTAGACATAGAAGTGGCCAAAAAAGAGTGTCTAAAGGAATGCCATATTCAAATTTCCAATAATGAAATGACATATTAAAATTTCCAAGAAGGTAATGATGCCATATTAAAATGTCTAATAAAGTAAACATAGGCATAGGGGGTGCATATAATAGAACATATTCAAATGATATAAAAAATAAGACAATAGAAAGGAAAAACACTCAAGGTAATGTGTAAATTAAAAGAATTATAAACCTACATAAACATGTCATAGTGGCCCATGGATAGAGTGTGTTATGAAAAAATATTAATTACATAACATATCAAGTATCATGTGCTAGATATAATCATGAAAAATAGCCATGTTTAAGTACATATGTAAGATCAAACATGATATTATAGAGTGATCATCAAGTCATATATCCTATGTGTATTAAGATCATATAATATGAATGCCCCAAAATCTAGATGACATGAGTAGAGAGAAGGCCTAACACCCATAATTGTATCATGTATATGTGTATGTGTATGTAGTAGTAAAATGATATGCCAGTCCTCAACATGGAATGAACATATTGATTAAAATGGGCCAATATAACATGTAAGTTTTGAAATTGTTTTTGTAATTTTGAATGTTTTTTTTAGGTATTTTTTATTATGAGGAAAGATCATCCTATGAAGTCATCCAATAGATGGTCGTAGATATCTCCCCCCATTATGAAACTTACAACATCAAGTTGGGTCTTTTACATCATTTGAATCATGATTGGATAAGATGAAAAGGGTCATAACATGTTCCTCATCACATTTTTCATGTGTATTATAAAATTTAATGCTATCATTGGAAATATGTATTAATTTTCCTTCATGAGGAAAATAAATTCCTTGCTGATTTTGGTCAATCTTTGCTTCTATTTTCCATATCCAAAGAATTCTAAGTGTAAATTCATATTGACATGTGATAGGCATAACCCAAAACCATGTTTGAATTTATTTAGTACCATAATAAATTGGTATTATTATGTTTCCCAAGGAGTCTTTCCAAGTGACCTTATTTTGTTGAAAGTTATCATTGATGTCATGTGCTTATAGTATCATTAATGTTAAGAAGGATCAGTAAGATGAGAGTTGTCTTCATGTCTTATATGATCAAGAAGGCTAGTTTACTATTGGTCAAAAGAGAATGATTGTAAATTTTGTTGATACAATCTTATATGTTTTAATAATGAGTTTTAGAGTGCATCTACATTGGTAATAAGGTCTCAATGTGGTATGGTGGCTAGTAGATCTTTTAGATGGACTAGTTCTTGAACATGCATATGGCTTGTAAAGGAATGATGATGATATGGATGTGTATGGAATTAAAGTATGAGATAAATATGTAGAGTTAGTCACATGACTCTTATATCGAGATAAAGAGGCAATTTTTTCATTGGTCATCTCATGGATCTTGTCTTAAGACCCTAGGTGGCATGATGAGGCATTATGATTAGGTCTAGAGGCTTATGAGCTCATGTGATCATGGTTTTAGGTCTAATATGTTTTTTCAAGTGTGTTCATGAATTTTTAGGTATTGAGTTGAATAATAAACCATAAAAAGTAGGATTTGAGGTCTCTTGAGTGTTAGAATGAGGTGTTGTAGACTTGAAAAGGATTTTCTCATGATTTTTGGCATGTGTGAATATTTCATGGGAAGTTGAGATCTTAGGGAGAGATGGAAAAGGGTCCAATAAATTATTTATAATCATTAGGAGTTGGTTCTAGGGGAAAATATTTATGAACAAATGGTAAGAATGGAAACTGGTCTAAAACCCTCCTAGAACCCTCATAGTGACCTGATATGGAAGCTCTTAATGGAAATGGATCAACATGGATTGGATGACCTAGTTTGATGTTTGTATCATGAAATTGACTCTTTTAGGTACCTTTAAGAGGGAATAGTTTGTTAGGTGAGTGAGTGGAGACCATAGAAAACTACTTATTTCTCAAAAACTTGGTATAGTAGATAGAGTTGACAAATTCAATAATTTAAAATCATTAGAGGATAAATTTTTAGACTTGTATTTCATGCCCATGGTGGTTTATGATTAGGTTATAGACCTAAAATATTCTAAACTATTCATGAAAGTTGACCTATCTCTAAAAAGGCCTAGTGAGAAAATAGTGAGAAAAACCAAGCAAAAGTGAGAGTGGGATTAGGGATGAGTTGTCATGGATTTGGAATCGATACAATTGAATGGATTTTTTTTTAGTACATATAGTACATATTCATGTTTTTTATATGTTTTTATGATCAATAGATATGATTTTTTACATTTCTCATAAGTTAACCTCTCTTGTGTAGAAAAGATAGTGATTACCCAAGATTGTGAAATTTGTATGAAAGATATCATAGGATCATAAAAATGCATAAAAATTTCATAAAATTTCCTACATAGGTGTTGAAAGTCATAATCACCATGACTAGTCCTCATTGTAGAATGGCAGTTCAAGTGATGATTTTGAGACATTATATAATGAGTTAATGTATATAGTGAAAATTTTGATGTTTTTTTGGATATATATGACCTATAAATTATTTAAATAGTTTTTAGAGTTAGTATAATAAGTTGAAATATGGAAGCCAAAATGGCTTGTCTAGCTTCGTAAAGATTGTGAGAGAAAAGGTTAACAAATTAGTTTGTAAGATGAATAGTTCCCACTATAAATTATGATATATTTTATGGAATATATTATATATGTCACATAGTAACTATTAATGTGAATAATTTATCTTGTAAGAGTCCTTATAGGAGTTGAAAATAACATTCATCAGGACTGTGTTTTTAAGGATTATGGTAGTTTTTTTGTATGTTAGTGAGATTGATATTTTTGAGTCATTATGCCAAGTTTAGAAGAATTTAAAAAATATTTTGATGTTATATATATTACATGGTATATTATAAAATAATATATAGCATTTTAAATTTCCTATACTAATTTTTGATATCAACTTGCTAATGACTGGATTTTGAGCAAATTGGTAGTTCTGAGTGAGCTTTTTGATGTGGTATTCCTGAGTCTTTGGACCCTGATAGAAGATGTATAATGGATTTATTTATTAACCTAAGGTAATTAATTTTACATCCATATGTGTTTTTTTTACTATAAAGTCTTTCTATAGGTTGTATGAGATTCATCTTTGAAGATAATGTTTTTGAGGTAATTAGGCCTAATATGTCTTTAAGTCCTAATGGTGATTCCAAGGTGTGAGCAAAGGATTTATAACTTATTTAAAGTGGAGGATGCTATTTAATGTTTAAATATAAGTTTTTTAAAGGTTATATATATTTTTTGAGGTCCATCTGGCCTGTAGAGGTTTAAGTTGTTCTATGGAAATGATAGACCTAATTGCAATTAGGTCTCTAGTAGGCCTAAAAGAAGAAAGGGATCGAAGTGAGTTTGGAAAACCTAATTGTTATCTTATTTTTATTTATTACTATGTGTAACATTCCCTAAGACATTTTTTATAATTTACCCTAATTGTTCAGTGTCTTTTTTGACTAATAATGTGAGTGATTTAGTGGTTTATATAGGAATAAGGACTAATATGCCTAATTGGACTAGTTGAGGAAATTGAAGAGAAGGAAATAAAACATTGATAAGTGGTGAGAGGTCATTAAGATAATAATAATAGTTTATTTAATATTCCATGAATTTATAATAGTGTTTATACATGTGATGAGAAAGTAAATTATGTTGATACAAGACTATTAGGCCTATTTGTCTATATATGCTTATGAAAATGGTTTGATTGAATATTTAGCTAAAGGAGTAGAATAGAGGAATAAGGATGGATATAAATCTATGACATGTATTAATGAGATGATTATGAATATTCATAAGGTATGAAAGTAGGTTATATGTCTGATTTTCAATCTATAAGGGTAAAGTGTGAAAGGAATATCTAGAGAGCTTTAGATTAAAGATATAAGTCGAGAGAGGGTAGTGAGTAGTGGCCAATGAGAGTTCCTTTATATTTTCCTATATAATAAGTGATGTGTTACTAGTTTTTATATGTATATATGTGATTATGAGGGTTGATATCATGTTGTGTTGATCCATATTGCTGAATATGAAGGTTATTTGAGTGAATAAGAAAGGTAGTTTTGCTTGTGTGAGAGGTATATTTGAGTGTGATAGAGAAAGATATGATGATAATTAGTTTTGAGAGGGAAAAAACAAAGGTGTAAACGTTCAAAGTGTTGATTGAGTGGTTTATTGATTATAAATAGGGTTTTAGCATCCTAGCAAGTTGGTGCTTTATAAATTCTTAGGGGTTAGTACTCCTTATTGGGTTGGTGCTCAACTAAACTTGATTCATGGTATTATAAGAAAATTTGTTCAAGATATGGTTTAGTAGGTTTTATTCCCAATGAGGGTTTCCCACATAACTCCCATGCTCATGTGTTGTGTTCTTATGTTTCATGTTTTCTATGAGTATGCTTTCATTTGTGACATTGCTAGATCAGTTAAAATTGCTTGGATGGTTAGTGTTCATTTGATGGATGACTAATTATGATATCAATTAATTGAATTATTATTTTAAGGGAAATTATTCACCCCCCTTCTTATTATTTTCAATTCAAACATCTATTTTTCAAATCATTTAAGTTAAAATAGAGTTAATAAAAATGTGTTATGTTATAAATGGTTCTGGTTTGTGTAGGATCAATATGGTTATGCCAATAGTAAGCACCAACCATGTATAAAGTAATTGTTAAATAATGGTGATGTGTGTGGTTTTTAATATGTTGTGAAGCTAATTCCATTGGAAGATCCTCAAATTTATCTTTTTGTATTTGATAATATCTTGGATCTTGTGTTTCAAGACAAAACATATGATCATGAAATTCCTAGAGCCGTGGTGATAGATACAATAAGAATTCATATCATATCCTTTGTGTAAATTAAGTCTCATATAAACCATAATAGGATAAGGGATGGATGTAATTTGACACTCTAATAGCTACATGAGTAACGAAGTTAGGGACTCAGGTAGAATTGTAAATTATCTTCTTGGTGCCTTAGATAATATAAAATGATTAGGATTTTATAATGGAATAATATGATTTTGTAAAAAAAGTGATTTCTAACCCTAAATATTGATTTTTATTTTTTAATTCATGTATTAACTTGTCCATATTTATTAGTGGATATTTTAGGGTTTTACAAGTACAAGCCCTAGGTATTTTAGATTGAAAATTTATATGGGTATCTTTAAGGGATGTTGGAAGAGTTTAATGATTATCCAATTTTTGTATAACATTATGATCCACCTTTCTCCTTGAAGATGGGATAACATAAACCTATTTAGAGGGTGAAATATATCATCCTCATTTTGTTTTGAAAGATAAATAAAATCCTCCTCATCCTTTTGAAATGTTAAAAATATTGAAATGAGGACCAAATAGGAAAGGCATAAAAACTCTAAGGAACAATCCATGTTGCACATATTTTATTAAAATCAAGGATCAATAATGAATAATACAAATTAGAAAACCCTAGTTGCCTAGGGTTTGAAGTTCAAAAATTAGGTTTACAAAATGTTTAACCCTAATTTGGATAAGGATCTTATTTATTGGTTAGGGTTAAGGATATAAAAGTGATAGGGAATAAGGGTAAAAATTATATCTATAGTAGGATAATTAATGGGGTAAACATAGATGTACCATATGCTAAGTTTATAAAACTAAGATAGGATATTAATGGAAAGTATAAATATTCTAAATATAAAAATGACATAAAATAAAGTAATTAATTGTTTCTAATTCTAATATATTATTGGATTTGGTATAGGTAGGAAGTAGGTAGTAAGATAGTTTTAAAAAAAAATATATTCTAGATCTGGTGCCTCTAGTTCTCTAGATAATTATGTCAACTTATGATAGTTATATTGATGTTAGTGTTTTAACTTGACACTAGTGTCATGTATGGAATATAAACTAAAAAATAATATGACCACATGGATCATTTTGGTTTTTACTTCACCTTTTCTAAGGTGAATTTAGATTTGGGTCATGGAATGTTTCTCATGGTGAAATCACAAAACCTTAGATTTACATCTTCAATGTGAACTTGGAGGAAAATGAGTTAGTGGTCACATGGTATCTAGCTAACCCATAATGATCCCATTATTAATGGGTACTACCTACATATATAATACTCTAGAAGTGGGCCTTAGAATTATGTAGTTATCCCCTACATGTTGGCTTATGTGTGATTTATGTAATGTGTAAAGTAAGTACAAAAGTGACCAAGATTTTAACTTGGAAAATATGACCTTATGATTACTCATTTAGTAATTTAGACTTGTAGATGTGTTGTACCTATGATAGATGTGGAAATAGTAAAGCTTTTGTAAATTTTGTGATTTATATAGTGATTTATGATAAGTATCTTCATCTCTTAGGTCTTTTCTAAGTGAGGAATGAATGAGGGTTGATATTGTATTTATACCAATCCTTTCAAGAGTTAACTTACATTAAATCACTTAGGCTGACCATTATAATGTGTTTCTTTTACAATTTATATGACTTTTATGGAATTGTATACTTGAATCGGTTCAATATATTAATATTAACACTACTTTCTAACTATAACATTAGTGTCTATGGAGAAGATAGTAGGCATAGGCTTATAAATTATATAGGTGCAAGATAAGTACATTTT
Source organism: Torreya grandis (assembly GCA_037957365.1). Classification (NCBI taxonomy): domain Eukaryota; kingdom Viridiplantae; phylum Streptophyta; class Pinopsida; order Cupressales; family Taxaceae; genus Torreya; species Torreya grandis. The sequence goes on along the minus strand of JARHVA010004093.1, from coordinate 493,480 downwards.
AAGCATTCTTGGCAAGATGGGATGTCTATGTCATCAATAGAAGGCTAGTTAGACTAAGATATATGCCAAGGGGAATTAGATAGAGTATATGTGAGTCTTTAATAAGTAACTCATGTTTATAACTAATAGGAAAATCTAGGGTTATGATTTTTATAAGTGTACAAGATTGAGGTGATATATAATCATAAAATATGATCTACATATTGGTCAACATAGTTCTGAAAAACATGGTAAAACTAGACTATACTAGGTTGGATGATGCACTCAAGGAGCTACAGATAAAATGTATTAAAATCACTAAAGTAGTTGTAAAATATGCATAACTATATCGAATTGGCTAATGAAATTCACGCACAACACTGAATGGTTTTACATTAGCTGATATAGTTTACAAGAAAAACAAGCTAAAATTCAACTAAATAGTTACAAAAATCAAGATAGGGAGGTAAAATAATAAAAGTGTTTGTTTGAATGACAATCTCTTAGCCAAGTCATAAAATAGTGGTCATATACTGGAGGATTTTATCATACACATAACCACACTACCCCATCTATGAGGTACATTAGGAGCAAATTCTTAGGACTAATCACTTACTGATGAACTAAAACATCAAATGAATGGAAGTATTATTAAATTATAAAAGTAGGGATCCTAGACATTTATTATATACCATGAGGTATGTGGAAATTAAATTATGTATGTAGTGTTTTCTAATTACCTTAGTATTGGGGTAGTACACTTCACACAATGACATAGGTAGAATTGAAAACTAATCAACCTATAATGATGGATCCTATGATTTTTAAAACTATTGAAACACAATTTATATATATATAAATTAAATAGTAAAAATGATAGACCAAAATTTAAAATTTCAAAATGTAATGAATAAAATAAGCAAACAAAATGGTATCAAGCTAGCTAACACAGTCAAAAATTAAATTGATCCAATAAAAATGTATAAATATGTCTAATGTAGTTGTAAACACACACAAAACTATATCAAGTTGGGGGCTACAGTCTTAGAACACATAAAATGGTACTGTGTTGGTTGTTACCATTGGCAGACAAATAGGTAAATGTATCCAACTGACCAATATTTTTGGATTGGAAAATGTATGATGGTTTGAAATATTTTGATAAAAATATATAAAAATGAACAAAAAACTAATATAGCCAAATAAGGAATAATATTCACATCTATTAAACCAAAATTTACGCACAGGATAACATGAGATATAACTGTCCTCTTTCTCTCAATATACTAGGACTCAAAAAAGGTCAATTAAATAGAGCATGTGTCTACTTAGATAATATGGTAAGGACCAATTAATTACACACACACACACACACACACACACACACACACACACACACACACACACAGACACACATACATACATACATATATATACATACATACATACATACACATATATATACATATATATATATACACACACACACACACACACATATATATATATGTATGCATGTATGTATGTATGTATACATACATATATATATATATATATATATCTGTGTGTGTGTGTGTGTGTCTACACACACACACACACACACATATATATATACATATATATATACATATATATATATATACATATATATATATATATACACACATATATATACATATATATATACATATATATATATACATACATACACACACACACGCACGCACGCATGCACACACACGCACGCACGCACGCACGCGCGCACGCACACACACACACACACACACACACACACACACACACACACACACACACACACACACACACACACACACACACACACACACACACACACACACATATGTATGTATATACATATATACATACATGTGTGTGTGTGTATATACATACATATATGTGTGTGTGTGTGTGTGTGTGTGTGTGTGTGTGTGTGTGTGTGTGTGTGTGTGTGTGTGTGTGTGTGTGTGTGTGTGTGTGTGTCTATATTTATAATTTGGTAACCTAAAAAATAAATTTCAAGAATAAAGGGTTCCAAAGATTAATGGTATGACATAAGGATATATCTCTCACTAGAACTCAACAAAGGTAAATGGTTTTAAACATGAAAGTAAATTAAATGATTGTAAATGGGTGAAAAATAATTTAAAATATGAGTTATAATGGTTTTAAATGGGTAATTTTCAATGTTAAAATAAAATTGGTTATATGCAACCTAAAGTGATTAATGTTCTGACTAAACAATCTTATATCCACACTATTAGACTGAAATTGTGACTCGTTCAAACACATTTAGGAACTAACTAATATAAGTAAAAAAATGTAGTCCAAAGATAATAGGATAAAATTTTCCCTTATTTTTGGGTATTTTTGATCATATAAGGGCTAATAAATTTTAAATTATATAGAATGGGTAGGTTGTGTTTATTTCTATTGAATGTTCTATTGACAATTTTACCACTATTGGTCAAAATTGGTTATGTCCATGTTTTCAAGAAGACTCTAATCATGGATTACAGATAAAAAATGTATTAAAAATATAAATAAAACTTTCATAATTCCAAAACCATTCTTAGGAATAACTCACAAGTCCAAATTTTTATAGAGGTTTGTTTTATTCCTCTAACTAGCTAGTTGCAAGCTAGTAAAGGATATTTTCAAATACTTGGTACATAAAAGAGAACAAGAGTTGGTTTTAATTTTTTTATGGATAAATTTTTTCCTATATTACCTCAATATTATATTAATTGGTTTTAGGTTACATTTTCTTAACTTTATTAACAATCGTTACAAATAAAAGGTGCTCTAAAACCATTCCTAAACTCCAATGGCTTGGTCTTAGGCAATATGTTTACTTTTTTGAGTTATTTATTGTTAAATAAAACATTTATGAGATATTATGTGGCATATATATATATAAATTTATAAACACAAAGGTATATGTATTATGGTTTTAAGTAAGCAAGAGAGACAATCATAAAAGTTATTTTTTGAGAGGTTTAACAGATTGTTTGATCACACGAAATGGTTATAATTATTATAGTGTTTCTTATATGTAATAATTAAAAAATAATTATGTCTTTATCCTTCATAAAACTAAATAAAATGGAAAAATTCAAAATTGTAGGCATTCAGAAATCAAATTATGGAAGCTAGGAAACACCAAAAATACATATTTTGACTTTTATTAAATAAAATTACTTTAAATTTTACATGGAGGTATGTTTCTATGTAATTTTATATTTAAAACTATTTTATTACCCTTAATATACTTTATGAGATATAAAATATAAAAATATAGGTCTCTTCATGAATGAAATCAAGGTTTTTTTTTCATGAATTTGCTCACAAATCGAGTTAGAAATGAGTGTTTTATGTCCTTAAAATGGAAAAAAATGATTTAAGAGTGTTTATAATTTATTTTTTGGTATTAATAAATTCTAATTCAATGAAAACCAATTAAAAATAGGTTCATCTCATTGAAAAACATCTCTAGGTCACACTTAAGGTAGCAAGTAGGCACTTATTATGAATTTTTGTTTGGGAGCTTGGTGAGGAGTTTTGGAGATTTTAAAACATTTATAGGTATTAAAAATTAATAAATATACAATTATCATATTATGGTTTTTTGGTTATTCATATAAATAATTTTAGACTCCTTAATCTAAATCAAGATTTATTGAGTCCAATAGAGCACAAAATAACATAAAATAGCATTTTTTGACGTTGTACATGGAATTTAGAGATAATTTGTTTGAAGGTTTATTAAAAAAAATTTATTATGTTAAATAATATTTATATTCCATCTATGATAAAACAATTTATTTTCATCAAGTTCCATGTTTTAACAGTGCATTCAAGAAGATTGTCAAGCCATAAAAATGTACATTTCCTTAAGAACTAGTATGTAAATATCTTAGTGTCATAAGAAAATGATAATAATTAGAATATATATATCATGAATAATTAAAAATAAATTATCCTCTCTCTATATATATAACTCTTTTCCCCCCATTTTGGCTAACTTTAGACAAGGTCAGGTCAAATAGAGCAAGCCTTCAATTAGCCCTTGAAAGGTGGAGTTTGAAACATGAAAAAGTGGAGAAGTTAAGTTGAAGTGCTAGTTAATATTTGATTCCATGTTTTCATGAAATATAATACTTATAAATTCAACATGAAATATCTCTCTTACTAAACCCCCACTTTGGCTAAATTTAGAAAAGTCAAGATGTCAAACATGCATGCAAGATGCAAACAAGGCAATCGAAGTCAAATTACAAGTTACAAGCCAAGATAAGTCAAGTAAAAATCCAAGATGAAATAAATTTAATTTAATTTAAAATTAAAGATTAATTAAATATCAAAAATATTTAAATTAGGATAAAAAATAGTTCAAACTAGTCACACAGAGATAACTAAAGATAATCAAATATCTCTTTAAGTTGAAGAATATTCAAACACATGCAAAAACCTTTATCTTTTCAAACATTAAAACTATATTATTATATAATTTACACACTATATTAAAAGGAAAATATTTTTAAACTAAAATTATACATTTAAATTTGGTGTAATTGAATTTGGAGTTAGTTTTTAGTTTGTGATGTTGATGTAAAAAGTGAACTATGACTAGACAGGGACTCGTTCCTAGTTTGGAGTTGCCTTGTCTTCTCTCTCTCTCTTCTTAATTTATATATTTACATTAATATTTGAATTTTTAATATAATATTATTCTTTTGGATTAATTAAAATATTACAAAAATTTTACTACCTCACTTCTGAAGGAATAAAGAGCTAACTTTTCCTTCATTGCCAAGTTGTTCATGAAGTGTGTTCTTGATATTCATTTATGTAACTTAGTGAAGGAATAATTTTCATATGTTTATGTATAAATATATAAAATTTATGCATAAAATTATAAATATTTAATGTCATATAAAGTTTTTAAGTACGATTTTTACCTAATTTATAATTGAATTCAACTGTTGTTAATTCCTTCCAATCTAGTGTGAGTGTTTGTCTAGACCTCTATGTGAAATACTGATGCAAGAGTCATTATATGAGAATCAAGTGAATGTGTTTAGGTTATTTATCTTCCAAATCATGTTAGTTATAATCATAATTTACCTTAACATTGGTGCATCACCCCAATTTTTATTTTTTAATTCCATTTTCAACTTTAACAATATTCATTTTACCCTTTTCCTAGTTAAGAAATCACTATCTGAGAGAGTTTAGAGAGAAGTGGGTGAGTATACTAAATGGAACCAGACATTATATATATATATATATATATATATATATATATATATATATATATATATTAAGTCTACCGAAAAATTGGAAATTTTTTATTTTATAAATAGGAGGGATAACAAAACATAGGTTCTTGCAAGGGTGCACTTTTGAGTGATAACAATTTCTACCACACCCAGTGAGATGATAGCATAGCAGACTGCTAAATATTGGTATTGGTTTTCAAAATTTGTATAAAATACATTTCTAAAATAATTATTATTTGGTGAATAAAATTTATATACATCTTATTTAAGTGGTTTAAGTACCTAAAAACATTAATTGTTATGTATTTCAATCCTCCATTTTATGAAAATGCAACTTGTGTATCTTCACATCCATCATATGAAGATAAAAATATATATGGATTCAACTTAAGTGGAGTTAAACTATTAGTATATAAATATTCTCATAATATTTTCCACTCTCCCACCCTTAATCATGTTTCCAATCAGCCTTGGAAAAATCATGTTCTTTTCAATCACCCTAAAAAAAGTGTGCAAGAAATCAGACTTGACTTTGAGAGACAATGAATGGAGAGTGATAAGGAAGAGGAATACCATAGGAATCAACAATAACTTGAATACTAATGCTATATAAATAAAATATATATTTAATCATTTAATATACACCAAGATAACCAATATAACATCTACCCATGATAGTACAAAGAATTGAGTCCGAAACCCATGTTGGAAACAAGAAGAACTAGAACCCCTTAAACCTTGAAGAGAGTCTACTTGCTTCAAAATTCCTAGTTTTAGGATTATTGATCCTATAAAATAGAATATGATTTTTAAAAACATTAAGACCATTCCATAATTTAAACCTTCTTGGACTAAGACCACTAACTACATCATGCCTACTTTTGAGAAAGATCCTCCTCCTATGCCAATCTAAAATCAAGAGATGGGGTAATTTGTAAAATCCAAACCAAGAGAGTTTCCATGTTTCTTGAGACCTCCACCCATCCCTAAAATTAGAGTTGTCCATGAATATAAAATCATATCATAATGTGAGAGGTTTATTTTTGAGTTGAAAGAGAAGTAAGAAGCATTGAATCATGAATCATGAAGCCCTAACACAAGTTTATTTCTCTTATTTCAAATAAATATTAAATAGAAATATTTATTTTAAATCTCAAACCCTTCTTAATGTCTCTTCAATACCAACACCCATTCAAGATAATCCAATAATTACTTATATTAATATCTCATAAAATGGAACCTCTTACCGTCACACCATATCCTTTTCTAAAATAAAACAAATTATATTGAAGGAAACAAAAGAAAATGTAGGTGAAGAGGAGAATTTTTCAAAAGAGGATGATCAAGAGTTGTGTTGTTCAAATGAGATTAAATTTAGCATAGAATAAGATCATGTTGCATCCCTTGAAGAGAAAAATCAGATTACAGCTATAATTGAGATTCAAGAATCCTATCATGAAGATGTTTTATAAGATATGGCAATAGCTAGTGAGATTGTAATAGTGGTTTCACAAGGTAACGGTCCTAGACATGAATTAGATAAAGATGAAGAAGCTACAAATGAGGATCAATAATGTTTTGATAAATATTAGTAGTAGTATTTATATATACCTAAAGATCTTAAACATTTCATTATTTTGAAATCAAGATGACACATCTCAATATGTCACAAAAATCCGAGAACATTGTTCTATTGAGCCACTAAAGGCTAAAATTGTAGGTATTCCTATAAATCAAAATAGGATTACATTGGAAAGTATTTAGTATTAAAGAGAAAGATGAGGTGAATATTGAATAAAATTGTGATTTTTTTTATAATTTAGATATTTTTTATTTAGTTGATTCACTTGAAAACAATTCAAAGAGGTTGACAAGCAGAAAAAGAGTTGATGTAGCCAGAATGACACTTAAACAACAACTTGTTAGTAATCTTCATCAACCACATGGATATGAATTAAGAGGTTTTTGTTTTGATATATGTGGAACATCATGTTTTAAATAGTAATAGTTTTCTATTTTAATTTCATATAACTGATGATATGCACATGTCCTGTTAATAATTTTAGTTTTCACTTTCCTCTAAGTGTTATCTTGCACATTTTTTTAGTTAATAGCTGTTTTAATTTTTAATTCAGAAAGTGATTATGAACATGTGTTATAGTTTCTTGAGGTAATTTTTAGTTTTATATTTTTTTATATTTTAATAAATAAATAACTCAATGGATATAGCTACTGATATTGAGTGTTTAGTAGGCAAACATTCTATCAAAGTCACAAAGAATGTTAACAATTTTGCCACCATTGATCAAAATTGCTTGTGTGTAAGTTTTAAATAAGACTAAATTCATGTATTTAAGATTGAAATTGGTATACAAAAAATAATAAAACATTAATAAGGATAAAATCATGCTCAATAAAAACTCATAATTCCAAATTTTGACAGAGGTTTCTTTTATTCCTTTAACTAGTTAGTTATAAGCTAGTAAAGGTAATTTTTAAATGCTTAGTACATAAAGGAGAATACGAGTTGGTTAAAATGGTATTATGGGTATTTTTTGATCCATATTAATAAAATATTATATTATTCTTTTTTAATATTAATGCTCCTTAACTTTTTGAATAATTGTTAAGAAGAAAAGGAGCTCTAAAACCCTTCTTAAACCCCAATGACTTGGTCTTGGGAAGTATGTTTAAATTCATTTTTATAAAAAGACTTTGAAAAATTATGAGTAATAAATTAAATTTATATACCTTACTAAATAAAAATTTCAAGATAAAAAAGGATAAAGGCAAACGTACATGTACAGGTATCAAGGTTTTAAGTAAGTAAGAGAGACAGTCAGAGAAGTCAATTTTTGAGACATTTAAGAGATTGAGAAAATTCAATGGTTGTAATAATAAAATTAATTTTTTAAGGTAATAATTAAAAAATAATGAGTTATTTATCCCTCATAAAACTCAATAAAATGGCAAAAATCAAACCTACATGCATTCATAAATCAAATTGTACAAGTTAGGAAAACCAAAAAGTGCATATTTTGAGATTTATTAATTAAAATATTTTTAAATTTGAAATCAAGGTATGTTTTCATGTAATTTAATATTTAAATGTGATTTAATGTCTTTATTATATATTATGAGAGTTAAAATGATAAAATATAGGTCTGTTCATGAAGGAAATCAATGTTTTTATACTAATTTGCTCACAAATGGAGTTAAATATGAGTGTTTCATGTCCTTACGATGGTAAAAAATATTTAAAAGTGTTTATTATTAATTTAATGGTCTTATTAATTATAATAAAATTAAAATAAATTCAAAATAGGTTTATTTCATTAAAAAACATCTCTAGGTCACCCTCAAGGCAGCAAGCAAACCCTTTTTTGTGAATTTTTGTTTGGGTATTTGGTTTATATTTTTAGAGATTTTTAAAAATTTGTAGTTATTTAAAATTTATAAATATAAAATGATAATAATTTTTTTTTTGAGTCCTTGAACTCATTTTAGACCCCCTAATCCAATACAAGGTTGTTGACTCCAAGAGAGCATAAAAGACCATAAAATGACATTTTTTGAAGTTGTACAAGGAGCTTGGAGATGATTTTATTTTAAGGGATATGAAACCATTTTTATTATTTGAAAATAATATTTATACTCTTTACATGATAAAAAAATTCAAATTTATCAAGTTTCAGGTTCTCATAGTATATTCAAGAAGCTTGTCAAGCCATAAAAGATGTACACTTCCAAGAAAAACCAGTTTGGAGAAATGTTATTGTCATCATAAAATAAATAATTATAAGATGTATTTTATTTATAACTCAACATAAAAATTATCCTCTCTCTCTCTCTCTCTAAATTTTATGCCTCCCTTATGGCTAATTTTGGACAATTTCAAGTCAAATAGAGAAAGGCTTCAGTTAGCCCTATAAAGGTGGAGTTTGAAACATAAAAAAAGGAGAATTTGAGTTGAAGTATTGTTTAATATTTGAGGAAATATTTTGATGAAATATACTCCTTATAAATTCAAAATAAAATCTCTCTCCTACTACACCCTCCTTGGGATAAATTAAAAAAATGTAAAAACTCAAACATGCATGCAAGATACAAACAAGGCAACTAAAGTCAAACTACAAGATGCAAATAAAGATAAGTCAAGTAAAGCTCAAAGATTATATAAAGGTAATTTTACTAAAACTTAAATATTCATTACATATTAAAAATATTTTAGAGAATATCAAAAAGATTTCAAACTATTTACAAAGAGATAACTAAAGATAGTTATTGATCTCTTCAAGTTGAAGACTATTCAAACACATGCAACGACCTTTGAATTTTAAAACATTCAAAATAAATTATCTCTCTAATTTTCATGACATATTACAATTAAAATATGTTTAAAATTAAATTATACATTATAATATAGTGTAATTAAATCTTGAGTTATATTTTAGTTAGTGGAGTTGAAGTAAAAAGTGAACTATGACTAGACATGGACTCGTTCCTAGTTTACAACTACCTTCTCTCTCTCTCTCTCTCTCTCTCTCTCTCTCTCTCTCTCTCTCTCTCTCTCTCTCTCTCTCTCTCTCTCTCTCTCTCTCTCTCTCTCTCTCTCTCTCTCTCTCTCTCTTCTTAATTTATATATGTACATTAATTTTTAAATTATTAAGATCAGATTATGATTTTGTGTTACTAAATCTCTACTACCTCACCTTTGAAATAATAAAGAGATGAATTTTACTCCATTATCAAACTGTTCATGAAGTGTGTTCTTAATATTCCTTAATGTAATTTAGTGAATGACTAGTTTTAATATGTTTATGACTAAATATTAAAACTTTATGAATAAAATTAGGAATATTTCATATCATATAAAGTATATAAGTCTGATCTATACCTAATTTTGAAGTGAATTCAACCATTGTTAATTATTTTCAAGGTAGTGTGAGTGTTTGTCTAGACCTCTATGTGCAATAATGATGCAAGATTCATTATATGATAATAAATTATATGTGTGTTAGTTATTTATATTGTAAAGTGTGTAAATTATAGGAATAATTTACCTTAAAATTACTTCATCTCCACAATTTTTAGTTTTCATTTCCATTTTTAGCTTTAACATAGTTCCCTTTACCATTTTCCTAGTCAAGAAATCACTATCTAAGGAAGTTCAGAGAGAAGTGGGAAAGTGTAATAAAGGGAGTCATCCCTTCATCTAGATAAACCCTATAAAATAATTTCATAAAAACCTTGGATAGTTTCCATTTTATCAAAAATATTAAGAATAAATCACAAGTTCTTGTAAGGGTGCACTTCTAAGCGATAACAATTTCTGCTACACATAGTGGGATTGCAGCATAGAAGATTACTAAAGACTGGTACTAATTTTATAAATTTGTATTCAAAACATTGATTAAATACTTAGAATATGGTTTCTCAAATTTATATATAATTTATTTAATAAGTTTAAGTACTTAAAAACATCAACTAATATATATTTCAATCCTCTATTTGGTAAAATGCAACTTTTTTACCTTCATATCTTTCATATCAGGCTAAAAATATTTATGGATTCACCTAAAGTGGAAATAAAATAATAAGATATAAGTATTATCATGTTATTTTAAACCCTCCCATTATAATAATGTTTCCAATCAGCCTAAAAAAAATGTGTAAGAAATTAGACTTGACTTTGAGAGATAATAAATGGAGAGTGATAGGGAAGAGGAATACCATAGGAATTAAGGACTTGTAGATCAGACCTATATACATCATCAAGATATTGAATCATTAAATGATTACCAAGATAGCTAGTATAATATATTTCCATGTTAGTACAAATAATTGAGTCCAAAACCCCATGTTTGAAATAAGAAGAACTAGAACCCCTTGATCCTTAAAGAGAGTCTACTTGCTTTCCAATTCCAAGTTTTAAGACTCATGATCCTATAAAAGAGCCTAGTTGTGAAAAAGCCTAATACCATTCCATATTGGAATCTTTAATGGAATAAGACCCCTAATTATGTCATGCCAAATTTTGAGAAAGATCCTCCTATGCCAATCCAAAATCAAGAGATGGAGAAATTTATAGAAGAAAAAAAAAGAGAGTTTATAAGTTTTTTAAGCCCTCTACCCATCCCTCTAATTGAATTTGTCCATGAATATCACATCATATCATAATTTGAGAGGTTAATTTTTGATTGGAAAGAGAAGTATGAAGTATTGAAGCATGAATCATGAAGCCCTAACACAAGTTTCTTTCCCTTCTTCTAAATAAATATTAAATGGAACTATTAATTTCTAATTTCAAACCCTTATTAATGTCTCTTCAATCCCAATGCCCATTCAAGATTAAAAAATAATTACCTATATTCCTATGAAATTAAATGTAACCTATTTACCTCCCATAATATCCTTTTTTGAAGGAGAACCTATTGTATGGAAGTAAAAAAAGAAAATTTAGGTGAAGAGAATTTTTCAAAAGAGGATGATCAAGAGTTATGTTTGTCAAATAAGATTCAATTTGGCATAGAATAAGATCATGTTGCATCCATTGAAGAGAAAAATCAGATTTTAGATATAATTGAGCTCCAATAATCCTATCATGAATATGTTCTAGAAGATATGGTAGTAGCTAGTGAGATTACAGTAGTAATTTCACAAGGTAACAGTCATAGACATGAACTAGATAAAAATGGAGAGGTTAAAAGTGAGGATCAAGAAGGTTTTTATGAATATTGGTAGAAGTATTTGAAGATTATTAAAGATATTTAAAAAATTTCAATAGTTTAAAATTAAGATGACATATCTCAAGATGTCACAGAAAGCCAAGAATATTGTCTTAGCGAGCCATTAAAGGTTGAAATTGTAACTATTCCTATAAATCAAAATAGGGTTACATTGGAAAGTTTTCTTAATATTTAAGAGAAATATGAGGTGAGTATTTAATCAAATGATGAATTTTTTATATTATATATATGTTTGATTTATTTGATTCACTTGAAGACAAGTCAAAGAAGTTGAAAAGTAGAAAAAGAGTTGATCCATTTAGAATGGCACTCAAATAATAGTTTATTAGTCATCTTCATCAGCCACTTGAAAATTACCTGATAGGTTTTATTTTTGATCTATGTGGAATTTTATGTTGTACATAGTATTATATTTTATTGTAATTTTCTCAATGATGTCTCCAAGGTGACCAATGATGTTGATGAGGTGTCATGTGTGCTAGAATGACAATGACAAACTGTGCTTCAATGTGCTTTAGTGTTATTACATGGTTATTCAATGTTTCACTTGGATAGGAAATTGATAGATGATATTGATGGTATGAAAATTTTTTAGATACCCTATGATATTTTGTGAGTGATTATATAAGTGAAAGGAATTCATCACAGCAATTAATTAAATGTCTATGTTTAACTAGTCATCTTGATAGATAAAGCTGAGTAATCAATTCGATGACATAATATTTCATAAATTTAAAGGTTTAAAGAGAATTTTGATACATGGATAGATTAAATATGTTATTACATCACATGTTTCAAATTTTAGGTCATGAGTTTTAGTGTAGTAAAATTTATTAAGGTGTAAAGTTGGCCTCTCAGACAAGAGTTCTCTATGTTTTTATGCTTAGCCAATTTGTAGGAGGAGCTCTATGGTGAGAATTTAATCTAATAAAATATTAATGGTGAGTGATTAATATGAATATATAATGATAAAATGGACTGTACTTAGTCAAATATTCAAGATGGCATGCGTTGGTGACAAGTGCCACAATCTCAAAAGCTTTGACCGAAGATCAATGATGAGTGGGTGCTCATACAGATAGAGATCAACTCTGAGTGTTTGATCATGTAGTAAGAAATAAATGGTTAAAGTTAAAATAAATAATTCAAATTATGATCAGGTTTCATGTATAACTATCAAGTGGCATAAGAACATTGACTAAATGGTACATGGTGCTTAGAAGGCATGCAGAGCTGCCAAGTGGCACAGTCATGGGAGCTCATATCAAAGATAAATAATGAGAATTACAAGATAGTTATTAGTATATAAATGGTACATATTTGATATATATTTTAGGTATCATGAAATGATGACAAAGTTCTTGATGTTTAACCTTTACATAGTGACCATTGGCATTTTAATTTAACAAAGGAAAAACTAGTGCTTAGTATTTGTGTTATATCTTTTGATCAAAGACAAATATCATGGTGGTGTAAAAATAAAAATTAAAAAGTAATCCAAGGTTCATATATATAAAATATATATAAGTTTTTAATTTTCTTACATTCAAATCTATTGAGCTCCAAAATTGACTTTGTATTTGACCATGTTTTGCAAGTGACCTGAGAAGGATATTTGAGTTGTTATTGATAGTGTCTTGATGTTTCAAGATGAAATATATATTTGAGAGTGTTGTATAATACATGGGTAAATTCTATGTGTATTTTTTATGTTTAAAAAATCCATCTTTAGTGTGAATAATTGATTAGAAGTTGATTATTTTTGTCAAATATACTAGAAGATTGAGTGACCATCTTATAGTGGTGAGTTGAAGGTGTTTTGAGCAGAATTGAAGAAGAAAATAAGCATGGAGATGTTATATAAGTCTCTAAGGATATTTATAAGAATTTTTTTGTCATATTTTTTCCATTATTAGTTATGGAGAGTCAAAATATCTTGACTATATTTTGATTGTTTATGACTAATCTAAGTGTTCATTCTAAGTGAGTTGATTTGAGTACTTAGAGCATGTGTTGAAGTGTCTAAAGCATATGGAGGTATTTTAAAGGTATTTAATGTTTTACCCATGTGATATAATCATATTTCTATGTGAAATATTTGATAAATTTATTCATAAGTTTGAGACTATGTTTTTTATGTATGAAGGCCTAAAGAACAAGGATACCTAATTGGTAGGCTCAAGTATAAAGTTAGTATTCCAGGTGGCATGGACCCATATGGGAGTAATAAAGGGGATATTATAAATAGGTTTGATGTGCTAAAATTATTTTTAATGCATTAAGGTGGTCTAATTAGTCTCACATGTAACATGTAATTATGTAGGCCTAATTGTTTTAGGTCTCACCAAGACCTAATGATGGTTTTGGAATAATGAGGTATTGGTCAGCTTATGAAGCGTGTGGTTATCACCAGTAACTTGTGTATGAAATATTTTAAGTTTGGCTCAAATATGTAAATCATCTTATCCAGCCAAGATGGGTTAAAGGAAGAGAGTGTAGTTGAGCAAGTGTGGATTCAGGTAAAGAAGAGAACCTTTGAAAGAGAAGGTATAGGTTGGTTAGGACCGTCAAAGTGTGAAAAAGATCAAAAATATTTATTTAATAAATTTTATGTAGGAGGAAACATAATTAATTATCCTAATGAGTCTATAAGAGGTATATTGAGTGAGTGAGCCCTTGAGACTATTTAGGTAAAAGAGTGAAGGTGAACAGCGAAAATAAAAGTGGTCATCATTAGTTGAAGAATAGTAATAGGTGTTCAAGATGTTCTATTTAAGGTAGATGAGTGGGTGCTTAGTTGCCTAGGGTCTTGGTTAATCCTTTCAAGATAAATCTTGTTAAAGGTTTAATTGTTGTGGGTGCTTAGTTAGATAGGGGTAGTAGCTCCTTGTGGGATTGGTGTCTCACTAAACTAAGGGATGGGTATTCTTTGGTCATTTCGTGCTGGTTTAAATGTTATATCTTATTTTATAGGACTATAGTCCATCTTTCAAGGTTTATTGGATTTTATCCTCCAAGATGGCTTCCCATATATATAATTTGCTATGTGATTTATCTTGTTATATCTTCCTCATTCATTACAATGGTTAATTTGTATGCATCATGATTATATGTGTTGAATGTTTATGAGATGGGAATTGAATTGGATTACATTTCATCACTGATTTATCCCCCATATATCTCAATTATTTTACCTATAACAATTTTAAATTTTAATTTTATTCAAGTGATGATATGCACATATTTAGATAGTAGTTTTAGTTTTCACTTTACTCTAAGTGTTATCTTACACATTTTTTTAGTTGGTAGTTATTATAGTTTTTAATTCAATAAGTGTTTATGTACAGGTATTGTACTTAATTTACAAAATTTATAGTTTCATATTTTGTAATATTTTCTTAAATCCATAACCAAATGGATAGAACTATTTTTCTTGAGTGTTAATCAGATAAACATCTTAGTAAAGTCACCAAGAATGTTAACAATTTTACCACCATTGGTCAAAATTACTTATGTGTAGGTTCTAAATAACACTCCAATAATTTATTTAAATTTAAAAAAATATATAAAATACATCATAAAATTTTCATTAGGCCAAAACCATGCTCAATAATAACTCACAATTCCAAAATTTGACATAGGTTTCTTGTATTCCTCTAACTAACTAGTTACAAGCTAGTGAAGGTAATTTTCAAATGATCAGTACATAAAGTAGAACAATATATGGTTATAATGGTATTATATATAATTTTATTCCTATATCAAATAAATATTCCATTAATTATTTTCAATTTATATGTCCTTAACTTTACGAACAATCATTAAGAAGGAAAGGTGATCTAAAAACCTTCTTAAATCCCAATGGCTTGGTCTTAGGCAGTATATTTGTATTTTTGAGTTATTTGTTGAAAAAAAAAGTGGTGTGAGATATTATGTGGAATATATTAAAATTTAAAGGCAAAAATGGATAAAGGTAAATGTACATGTATCAAGGTTTTAAGTAAGCAAGAGAAACAAAAAAAGTCAATTTTTGAGAGGTTAAAGATATTTTTTAAGCACATACAATGTTTGTAATTATGGTATTGGTTATTTAAATTTATAATTAAAAAAATATATATATTTTTCTATAATATAAATAAATAAAATGAGAAAAATCAAACCTACAGGCATTAAGAAATCAAATTAAAACATCAAAATGTGATTATTTTGAGTTTTTTTATATGAAAAATATTGAAATTTTACATGTAGGTATGTTTTAATGTAATTTAATATTTAAAAGTGCTTAAATTTCCTTATTATTAAATATAAAATGGAAAAATATAGGTTTGTTCATGAAGGAAATCAATGTTTTTTCACTAATTGACTCATAAATTGAGTTAAAAATGAGTGTTTTGGGTCCTTAAAATGGCACAAAATGATTTTATAATGTTTATAATTAATTTAAACTTATTAAAATGTTAATATTTAATTATAAAATAATTTAAAATAGGTTAAACTCATTAAAATTCATCTAAAGGTCACCCTTAGGGCAGCAACTAGGCACTTTTTTATGAATTTTTGTTTGGGAGTTTGGTGAGGAGTTTTGGAGTTTTTAAAAATTATATAGGTATTTAAAATTAATAAATATCTAATTATAATATTATGAGTTTTTTAATTATTCTTATTACTCATTTTAGAATCCCTAATCCAAATTAGGATTTCTTGAGTCCAAGAGAGCACAAAATGGTATTTTTTGAAGTTGTACATTGATTTTGGAGATCAAATTTATTTTAAGTTATGTTAAAACATGTTTATTATGTTTAAATAATAATTATACTCCTTAAATAATAAAAATATTCAAATTCATCAAGTTACAAGCTATCATAGTGCATTTAAGAAGCTTGTCAAGCCATAAAAGACGTACACTTCCAAGAATAACCAATATGGAGAGATTTTATTGTCATCATAAAATTAATAATTAGAATAAATATATAATATATAATTAAAAATAAAAATTATCATATTTATATAAATAATTTCCCCCCCCCCCCTCTTGGCTAATTTTAGATAAGGTTATGTCAAATAGAGCAAGCCTTTAGTTAGCCCTAGAAAGGTGGAGTTTGAAACATGTAAAAGTGGAGAAGTTGAGTTTAATTATTGGTTAACATTTTATGCCATATTTTAATAAAATATAATAATTATAAATTAAAATTAAATCTATCTCCTACTATTCCCCCTTGTGCTAAATTTAGAAAATTCAAGAAGTCAAACATGCATGCAAGATGCAAAAAAAATAATTGAAGTCAAATTGCAAGTTGTAAGTCAATATAATTCAATTAAAACTCAAATATGAAATTAATTTAATTTAATTAAAACTTAAATATTAATTTAATATAAAAAGGAGTTCTTTGAAGATAAATACTATTTCAAACCATTGACAAAGAGATAACTGAAGATAGTCACATATATCTTCAAGTTGAAGATTATTCAAACACATACAACAAACTTTAACTTTTTAAACATTAAAACTAAATTATATATCTCATTTACACTCAATATTACAAGTAAAATATGTTTAAACTCATATTTTATGTTTTAATTTGGTATAATTGAAGCTTGATTTGGTTTCTAGTTAGTAGAGTTAAAGCAAAAAATAAACTATGACTAGATAAGGACTCATTCCTAGTTTGGAGTTGCCTTGTCTTCTCTCTCTTATTATTTTTTATATTTACATTATTTTTTAAATTATTAATATAATATTTTTATTTTTTATTACTGAAAATCTTCCAAAATTTGTATTGCCTCACCTTTGAAGCAATAAAGAGCTGAATTTTCCTCCATTGTCAATCTATTCATGAAATTTGATCTTAATGTTCATTGATGTAACTTAGTGAATGACTATTTTTAATATTTTTATGTATGAATATATCACATTTATAAATAAAATAATATATATTTTTGGTAATATAATTTGTCTGAGTCTGATTTCTACCTAATTTAGAAGTGAATTTAACCATTTTTCATTCCTTTAAAGCTAGTGTGAGTGTCTATATAGACATTTGTGTGAAATACTGATGCAAGATTCATTGTAATAAAATTAAGTTAATGTGTGAAAGTTATTTATATTAAAAATGGTGTAATTTATATGAATAATTTACCTTAACATTGGTGCATCACCCAAATTTTCAATTTCCATCTCCATTTTCAGCTTTAACATTATTCATTTTACCCATTGCTAGTCAAGAAATCACTATCTGAGAGAGTTTATAGAGAAGTGGGTGAGTGTAATAAAGTTAAACATCCATTAATATTGATATTATATCCAATATAAGGTCACCCACACCTTGGATATTTTTTATTGTATCCATAAGAGTGAGAACAAAGCATAGGTTCTTGCAAGGATGCACTTCTAAGTGATAATAGGTTCTAAATAGTTTCCTCATAATATTTAGAATCTCAATTTTGGTATCCTCAATAAATTAATTATTTAAAATTAAATGGGTAATTAATTTATCATAAAAAATTATAAAATATAGGGAGATATTGGGGTATAAAATTAATAAATTTTTTGATCAAGATAAGTATTCCAATACTTAGAAATTAAATTAGTGTTGGATACAATAAAATCATTAGGCATTAAGTCTAGATAATTCAAAAATTACAAAACTACAATGATAAATAATCAAGGGAAATTATTTGAACATGAAATATATAACTTTATATAAAATAAATATAATACATAAGCCTACAACTATTTGAAAACTATGACTAATGTAAGCCTTAAGATAACCAGAATGATATCTTAGTTCCAATTAAATTAGTTGTTGCATAATATAATTGTATATCCACATGCACACTAATAATATCATAACACATTTTTTCATAGATTAATTCTCAAATAAAGATATCTAGAAAACCATAAAGACAAAACAAATAGGAATGGTAGGTAGAATCTTGGGTCAATGTCCACAAAATTTTGGTAGTCAAATGTGTTTTGTTGGTAGAAAATCAAATGTAAAAGAGAATGAGGGAATAGTAGGTGTAATCCTGGCATTATTTTGATATTTTTTGGGATAAAATTTTTCAATCTTTTATAATAACAAGAAATGATACTTATATAGACAAGGTTAACCCATCATGGCTATGATGCACAACCATAAAATAAATTATCTTGATACAAACTATAATCACTTAAAAGTGGTATTTGAGTGTTAAAAGTGATACTTGAGACTACCTATTCTTATCTTATATGTAGAGCTATCATAGATCCTATTATAACATTTTTCAATCCTTTGTGTAGGACATAGGTGTCCCTAATAAATTAAAATGTAGTCTCAGACCCTTATTTCTAGATATTAACCCTTCATGCCTAGTGTTTTCCTAGCTAGACATTAACACCACATTAAGGACACTAGAGCCATGTGGCACTAGTGTTAACCAAATGGTGCCTATGTATTTTACCCTATATTTCTTTTTAAAATATAATTTTAAACTTAAAACCCTCCTAAGGTCATCTTAAGCATCTTTTATTATTTGTACAAGCAATAGAACACTATATAAATACTTGACTCTTAGACCTCTATCCATAAATATGGAAATTAGATGTAAAATACCTATTCAAACATGAAACAAGTTGAGAAAAATCTAGGATATTAATCCTTATTCTCTCTAATTATACATAATATAATGTATAATTAATTTAATCCTAAATTTTCTATATTTCCAATCTCAAACACACTTAAGGCACTCAAATCCACTATCATTATAACACCACTTGCACTTACACCATCTCTTAGGTGGGTATAAATACATTAGGTTTGATCCCTCTTTAGATTATTGGTATTTAAGATACTCTCTTCATATTGGGGTGTTAAGGATGTCTAGGCTATCATACTAACAAACACATTTTTTAGCTCATGCCTTACCTATAAGGAGGATTAGGGTTTGGATCATAAATTAGCTATTATAGGCATAATACATAGTTTTATAATTTGTGTGTGAAGGAACAAAATCCATAAACATAAACACAAGTGTACCTAAAATTTCTAGACAATCCTAAACAAAGAACAATAACACCATTATTAGGACATTAGAGCCACATGGTGCCTCTATCCAAATGTGATGCTACTATTCAGGAGGAATTATAATATAAGGATCTAATTGATGAAACTCAGACCTATTCATATCTTAGTTTCTAATATTCAAATCATCTATATTAGTTATTTTGTGGATAAGTCTTTATTTGCACATATTTATTACTATTTTTATAAATTCAAAGCTAGTAAATATATGTAACAATTTAGTGGTTATTTCATACATATTATTTCACTAATTAAGACTACTTAGTAATTTAACCAAACATGATATTGACATATTCTAAACCCTAAAAGGTTAAAACATTAGTCCAAACCCTAACCTTATATTACCCTAGGGTTCATATTTCCATCATATACTTAGTTTTAATTTATAACTTATTATCATGATTATCATGATAAAATCCAATTTATACTTCATGGTATAAATCCTTATAATTTTCTTATCAAGTTTATTACTAACTATTAGTAAAAAATTACACATGTATATCACTCCTATCATGGATTATGCTAGAGCTAAGATTATTTTACACATTGGTCCTCCCTCATGTTAGTCCAATTTTTATGAGGGTCATTACTACATTGATCACTTTGAATTACCTCTAGTTATTACAAGATGATAGATGGCTTAGAGAAATCCTTTTATCACACCTCCATTTAGACCAATTGATTATCTATGTTCCCATCCCACCTCTACTAATGGCCCCCCAAAAATAGTAGATCCTATGGTTAGAGCTATCACTAGGTAGAATAGGGTGCCTCCCAAGCCTATACAGGAGTAACATAACCCTACCATCCCTCTTCATCCATATCACACTATGATAGGACCCAAAAATCAAAAAAGAGAATTTTATATTGTGGATCAATTGAGAAATACATCAACCACATTATTTATATTGTAAGTACTTCAAAAACAACAATTTTCAAAGATATTGCTTTTCAAACACTTAAGCATATGTATGTGCCTCATGATATTGAGCCATCTTATTTTGTATATATCATGAACACTATTAAAGATGTAGAGGATGAAATATATTTCTCTAATGAGGACTTGCCTTCATAGTCAATAGTTTCTTAGAATTTACCACTTTTATTCAAGCTCAAATAAATTAAAAACTATTAAATGAGTTGTATTCGATAGTGGTTCATGAGCCAACATATGTAACCTCACATTTATATAGAACATGGGGGTTGATCTAGAATCTATTCAAAATACATATAGGAATATTTGAGGGTTTGGTGACATTATTATATAGATAATTGGTTATATTACATTAGACATTATGGTGGAGCCAAAAACCTTACCTACACACTTTCAGGGTATGTCAAATCATTTTCACTATAACTTGATACTTGGGAGACCTTGGATACATGATATGGAGGTTTTACCCTCTATTATTAATAAATGCATAAATTTTTACATGAAGGGTACCTATACACATTTCTAGCAGATAATTAGCCATTCAAATATTAAAAACTCATTGTGCCCTCCTAGCCTAAGTAAATATTTAGGTGGGACTCCTCATGTTCTCATTAAATCCCCACCTCACAATATTTATATTGAATAGATGCATATATATGAGGTGGGGAATCTATAAATATTATTCATATACTTCCTCTATATCTTTCTATAACATAATTAGGCTCACCAATGATAGAGGAACAACTTCCCACAATACAACCATCTCCAACCAAGGTGGATGTTGAGATTATTACAACATAAATATGACTACTTGTTAATTTATAATAGGTTTACATTCATAACTCTGACACATATTCATAAGATACTACAGAGGAGGATAAAAAATGTATTGATATTAATGATTATTTATGTGGATTAGGTTTTACACTAGTGGGCCCATGTGAATATAGAGATGATTCTAAGGAATTTATACCTCTCCCTATACTAGTATCACAACTTATGCATGATACTATAACTACATGTTCTCATACTCAACTATAATCAACAATAAATCCATTCATCTATTCAGTATATATGGTTACATCCATGGATACCGATTCAGTGATATATATTCAGGTAGGAGGTTCATAGGATAGATCACACCAAATATTATAGATATTAATTGATATATTATTGATGATATTACCCATAGACTCACATAGATTAGTCATTATATTGTCACCATAGGAACGTCAACCCTTTTTCCATTTTAAACAAACTACATGAAATGATACTAACATGTGTTCAAAATTATAGCATAAACTAAATAAGTTTAAATCTAAGGCACTATATAGATCATATATCCTCCACCTCCATATATATAAGCACCTTCATAGCTATTAGAACCATGGTAGATTTGTCATCAACACAAACATTCATGGAATGATCCATTGATTATATAGTTTTTCTAGCATACAGATACATTCCCCATGTGGGTATAGATGAGGATTATGATCCTAAAACTTCCACTTTGGAATTTTGACACCACATTTTATATCAAGAGAGTGAGTTATAACATGTTATAACTTATCAATATTGTATTAGACATATTATGCTACCAATTTCATGTGGACCCAAGGTGGCCAATACAGTATTATTTATTCTGACATGAGCACTTAGATACAAGTTACCCTTGGTAGTACATGGATATAGGTGATGTAGGCTATATTTTATTAGTTAGATAGATGCTTTACATTCAATCATTATCGACACATGTTTCACATTTTACATGACATAAATGAGAACCACATATTTCACATAGATACTCTACAATCTAATGTGGTTTACCCTAGGACTGTACAAGAGGCATCTTAAAAAAATGAACATCACATAATTTGGATACATATGCTCTAGAATAACGCCAAGGATAAGGCTCCAATGATACATATATACTATCATGATGACCATGATGATGATGAATTATTTGAGTTTGGATAGATTTAGTATCTGACACTATATGATCTCCCATCAGATCCATCATTTGACTATTCACATCACATGGATGTGATCTTGTGTCTATATAAACATTAAATGCTTTGCTTACATACTATTTTTGTATTTCCAACATTTAACTAGACACACTTTCCTTATCTCTTACTCCTTGTATATAGTTCCTTTTCATTTGCTTGTAGATAGCTTATTATCTAGAAAATACAAGAATAATATAACATGTCAAAAACACAAAAACATTCAAATATTACTCAAAAAGCACAAAAAAATTATAGATTTTACATATTGTTATGTTTACATTTCCTATATTTTCTAGGCACTACATATGCTAGCTATCTTAGTATAGTCAGTTTTGTCATACTACATGGTTCACTTATTCTTTTTAAGTTCTTATAGATTACATCTAGACTCAAGTCAACATATGAATCTATAAATTTTATTATCTACCTTTTGGGAGTATATACATTGATTCATGGTTATTCATTTGACACATTCACCCATATGGGGGCATCCTATACATAGTTTCTATTACTAAGTTCTATCCTTACATATTTTACATTCTAGTTTTAGCACATTATATCTAGATATTGATCATTGCTACTCATAATCAGATTTTTTACCAACTACCACTACTTTAGACTCAACATATGTACATCATATATATTAAATAGATTTTTACTACATTCATTAATGTTTTCATTTCTAGCTTTCATAGTTTAGCTTTGATTATATTTTTATGCTTCTTCTATTCAAGGGAAGTTGAATATGTCATTTTTCTTTAGGTCTCCAATAATTATATTCAAAGTATGTATGCCTTGGACATGTGCCCATGTCCCTTATGTGTGCTTTATTGATTTTTTATGTGTAAATTTTAACATGTCCTTGTATGTTTTATTTTCTCAAATTTAGTGACATGTTCTCATGTCCCTTGTATTGTGTCCCCTTGGCTTAATTTGCATGCCTCAAATGATTTTTATGTATGATTTCTTGTATTCATCATGCCCATGGTAATTGTATTTACTTATTACACACCCTATTTTTTTATTCCATAAGGAACCTCATGCATCAACCCTTACTACTTGGGTGTAATGATGGACATCATGCTCCATCCCCTAGGTAACTACTCAATTCTACTCAAATTTATTATTATATGCATTTATTACATCTATCTTGATACCCTTGTGAAATGTTAGACATTAAATACATCTTACATTACATACTTATGATTATATTATCTTACATTTCATTATTATATTTACACATTATATTCGATTATCGTGCAGTTAACATAAATTCTCTAGTTAACACACATTTTGCAAAGTTTTTTTATTTTAGGGATAGTTATCTCATAGGCTCCATAACTAACCTCAACATAATGGTAATTCATAGGGTTTTTTCACAAATATTAAGCTCCTATATTTCATTCATTGAAAAAATTTCAACACACAAGATCAATTTCAAATATCAGACATAGGTAAACACAAGGAAAAATAGTGACTCAAAAAGCAATATAGTGACACAAAATATAAACCAGATAAACATTAGTGTCCAAAAAGGGACAATAGTACCACATGGTTATACTATCCAATATGTGGCACTACTATCCAATAGCCTTAGTTCTAGGAGAGTTTGGATTACCCATAGCAATACAATAGGTAAAATATAGGTTTTCACAAATCTAGTTACAAGTTTGATAATAATACTTAGATTTTTTCTAGATTCACACTAGTTCAACTTAGATTAATATAAATTACTTATATTTGGGTCATCATACATGGCATGATCATTACCATATTTGATTCAAATGCTTAGATATAGTTATTACAACTCAGTCTAGAATTAATATACTCAGATATTAGATTGGGGGCATGTGTATGGCATAATGTTTCCATATGCTTAATTACACATAGGTTGATCAAATGGAATGTAAAATTCCAAGTCATTATCTACATTATATACACTTGACATCATATTCCAAGTTATCACTAGTTTCATTTGTTACTCCATCTATAGTAGTGGGCATTCTTGAGTGGCCCAAATATTCTTAATATACTCAAGTATCCATGGAGCTAACATACACAATTAGTTATACTTATTTTAAAATTTATATTAATTTGAATAGTTTAGTTTTAGATGCATCTAATACACATGGGTGGGAGATGATGGAGTCATATACTACTTGAGTTTTTGAACCACCCATATGAGAGGGTTAGACACACTATCAGTCCTATTCAAGCTATTCATAGGTCATGATCCACCAATTAGGGATGGACAATGATGGAAACAAAAATAAATTGAGTTTTTGAGCCAACCACACATGAGTTTAGAGAAATATATCAACTTAGTCCAAGCTATTCAATGATTGATCACTATATACATACACACACAAAGTTTGTCACTAAGTTCATGCATTGGTTCATGTAACCAACAAGGTGTGTTTACTATTTTCATCTTTCTTCTTTATCATTTATTTACTTAATTTTACTTAGCTAATTATTTACTAAACATAGTCTTTTGATTTTTATATCTCTTAAGGACTAATTTATGAATGCTTCATTTATAGGTCATGTATTAGATCATGATTTATATACGTAGACCTAGATTCACTTACTTAAATTTAGCTTCATAGGATTCACTTCTTAGGTAAGTCCAAATATGCTTCTTTTTCATTTATACTAGTCATTTCATTTTTATACATTTATAGCATAAAGGGGGGGAAATGTAATCACTAAAAAGTGATATTTGAGTGCTAAGAGTGTTACTTGAGACTACATATTCCTATCTTATTTTTAGGCTTATCCTAGATCTTATTATAATATTTTTCCATCCTTTATGTGGGCCACACACATCCCTAGTTAGTTCAAATGCATTATTAAACCCTCATTTCCTGATCCTAGCCCTTTGTGCCCAACATTATAATAATTGAAAATTAGTGCCACATTAAGGACACTAGATCTTCATGGTGTTAGTGTACCCAAAAAGGAACCTATGTCTTTTACCCTATCTTTCCTAAATTAATATATATTTTAAAGGTAAAACCTTCTTAAGGTCAACCTAAGCATATTTTATTATCCACATAAGAAATAGAATGTTATAAATACATGAATTTTATCTCTCTATCCATAGAGATGGAAATTATATTCAAAATAAATATTCAAACATGAAACAAGTTGAGTAAAATCAAGGTTATTAATCTCTCTTCTTCCCTATTTGTATATACTACCATCTATATCTACCTTAAGTCCATATTTTCCTAATTTATTATATCAAGCACACCCAAGGAATTCAAGTCCATTACCATTCTATCATCACTTTCACTTCTACCAAAACTTAGGTGGGGAACACAACATCAGGCTTGATCCATCTTAAAAGTATTGGTATGTAGGAACCTCTCTTCAAATAGAGTGTTGAGGATGTCTAGTTTATCCTACTACCAAACAAAAAATTTAGCTCATGCCTTAGATACAAGGAGTATTAGGGTTTAAATTATAAATAATCTATTAAAATCATAATATATTGATCCTAACTTTGTGTGTGCAGGAATAAAACCCATAAACACAAATGTAGGTACACCATAAATTCAAGATAGTCCTGTACAAAGGACATAATACCATTATCATGACACTAAATCCACATGGATCCCTTATCCAAATATGGTGTTACTATCTAAGAGGGGTTCTGATATAGGGATCCATTTTAAAACACTCAGACCTATTCATATCTCAACTTCCAACATTTAGATCATCTTTATCAGGTGGTTTCGACATAAATATTTTTTTGCACATATTTATTACTATTCTTAGAAAGTCAAAGCTAGTCAAAATATGTAAAAAATTAGTGGTTATTTTATACAAATATCACTAATTTATACTATTCATCCCTTTAGTCAAACATAGGATTTACATAAGTTAAACCCTAAAAGGCCAAAACATAAACATTGAATGATATAACTAATTAGAACTTAGTTTTTTATAACACATCAATAAGGAAAAAATATGATCAATCTAGACATGGTACTATTTTAGATACAAATTTTAGGATTTAAGTAGATTCAATCTCCAACATAGTCTAATCTTCAATAATCAATATAGACTCTATGGTATTCAATTTATTCCACTAATTGATCATCAAGTAACACAGTGATAAGTAAACACCCAAATATGGATTAATCCCAATGATTAAGGTTTTAAACCTAACATTATATTTTTCCATTCCCTATTTCTTATGTTTATTGTAATCATATAAAAATGAAACTTGAGTTATAAGAGTGCTAATTGAGACCACCAATCCCTAACTTATCTCGAAACCTATCTTAGGGCCTATTTATACACTTATCCAACCTTTTTGTAGAAAACATGTGTCCCTAGACATCCCTAATGTAGTCCCAAACCTTTAATTTAGATTCATGGCCCTTAGTGCATTAGGTTTTTCCACTTAGACACTAATGAAATAATTATGAAAATATCACCAATGGTGTTAGTGTCCCAGTTTGGGCATTATTGTCCTTTTCCCACTTTTTGTTACTAATGAATATCTTTTCAAATCAACAACCACCTAGGGTCAGTCTACACCTATTTTAAGACCCTCACAAGCATTAAAATAATATATATATACATGAGTTTTATCCCATTTTACACTAGATGTAAATTAGATGTAAATTACACAAACTTTGAACAAGTTGTGCACAATCCAGGTTATCAATCCATATTTTTACCTACTTATCAATACAACCATCTACAACATTCCTAAGATTAGATTACTCAAATTTTTAATATTAAGCACACTCAAATCACTTAATATAACATTAATATTATATTCACTTGAAATTGTACCACCACTTAGGTGGGGAAAACTACATCAGAATTGACCCCCCTCAAAGTATTGGTATATATGCAACTCTCATCACACCAAGGTGTTAAAGATGTTGAATCTACCCATCTAAAAATAGACTTTACCGATTTTACCAAATATATACCCTAAAAACATGGATATTTTGGGTTTACATACAAAATCATTCAAAATAGGTCACCTATGGGGAATCATAACTTGTGTGCATAGGAAGAGTCTTGGGAAACTCAAACATAGATGCACCCAAAAGCTCAAAACAGTTCTATATAGAGGACACTCGTGTCATTTGTGCTACTATCAAATTAGGCAACTACTATCCATAAATGGTTTTGACTCTTGGCTCATGTCTACGACACTCATATCACTTCATATCATATTTTTTAGCATCCATATCTCCCATTTTAGTCAATTTCTAACTAAGTACATATTTACATTATTTATTATAATTTTTAGAAA
Organism: Torreya grandis; assembly: GCA_037957365.1. Taxonomy (NCBI): domain Eukaryota; kingdom Viridiplantae; phylum Streptophyta; class Pinopsida; order Cupressales; family Taxaceae; genus Torreya; species Torreya grandis. The sequence continues at coordinate 465,165 of JARHVA010004093.1, read as the reverse complement.
GGTCAAACTAAGTCAATTATATTATAAATTATTTTTTATATTTATTTCATATTTATACCCTAATTTAATATACTTAGAACTTTTAACAACCTAGGGCTTAAATTTAATAACCCTAAAATTTTAAATCATTAGGTGAAAATGACTTACTTCAAACATTACACAATCCCTAACCCTAGACTACCTTTAGGGTTTCCTATTTGCATATTTCTAAGACCCATATTTAGATTTAAAATCCATATATCTTCTAATTTTAATTTTTTATAATCATGATAATAATGGAAAAATAATTTTATCAATCTTTGATGTAAATTCTAATACTTTCATTTGTATGTTTATTTCATCTAATTCAGAATGGACTCAAAAAAGACACAAACACATATATACATGAGTCTTTATATCAATTAAAATTTATGTCAAGATTCATTATTTATTTAGCATGTTATTTTTATATTGTGTGTAATTCAAATAAGAATAAAATATTCATACACATAGAGGATGTATTACATAATCTACTAATTACATTACCTAAAATTAACAACACTCATTTAGATGCTTTCTACTTTTTGGTTTACTTTGATTCTTTACCTATCTCTACAAGATAGAAGATAAAATAAATAGTATTACTTATCCCTCCTACTTATTGACCCTACACATATTTATTATATCTTGCCTCTACTAAAAGATATATGCTCATAGTATACCCTACGATCCATGTTATGACATCCACATGTGGTCCCAAAGCATGGTAGGTTATAAAAACCCATGGATATAGTTTTGTCAACAAAAGTAGTGTTTCTTAAAATATAATTTCTATTTTATATCTCATACAATATTCCAAAACATATAAATACATTCTATATGTAAAATTCCATGATATTAACATGCCTTGCACAACAAATCCTACTTATGTTGCTTCCATAATTAATATTATGAAATGGATCAAAGAGCATATTTCATTCAAAAAATAAGATCTCTCGCCATATCACATCATATATCTACACCTACCTCTTTACATTTGATTACAAATTAACGAGGTGGGTGTCAAATGTGTTTTAGTTGACAATGGATCAGGGTTGAACATTTTTAACATATCCTTTCTCTATCTTCTAAATATACATGTTAAGGATTTGGATCCTTTTAATATGAACATCTAAGGCTTTGATAATATTTTATGAATTTTTTTGGGTCAAATCACACTAAACCTTACATTGGGACCTAAAACACTACCTATGACATGTCAAGTTATGCCTAATGATATTAATTACAATATCTTGCTTGGAAGACCTTGGATTCATGATATGCATGTCATTTCATATACTTTACATGCATATTTAAAGTTTATATTAAAATCTCATATCCTAACATTCCCTGTGGATCAATAACCATTCAAATATTGTTAGCATATAGAGACTTCACACAAATATATTCCTCACATGGATTTTACTACAACACCCCTCTAGTCTACTATTTAGATTTCATATATGACTCCCCTAAACACATCCATAACACAAGGTAGTATATTCACTTCTTCTTTTAGATTGATATATTTCAAAAAAATGGGTTAAATAATATAAGGCCTTGAGAAACATGAACAAGGAATCCTTAATCATATTAAGGCATATGATCAATAACATAAACAAAGAATTGGATATAGACATAACACATTTAACACCAAGTCCTCTCACCTTGATTCTCAACATATAATGTTTTGTCCACCAATTCCATCAGTAGATAATATAATAAATCATGTTTCTATACATTCATTTGTTTACCCCAATCTTATCAATGATGCAACTTCTCTATATTTACCATTTTTTTATAAATTTGTTAATTATGAGGCTCTATTATAATTCCTAAGGGTATACATGGATCTTTTTCCTTATATAATAAGAATAGGATTATTTATTCCACAAATTCCCATGCATACCTTAGTGAGCTTATAGATAATTCCAATGATATTTCACCTAACACAGTTGATATTATCCTTACAACACCATACATTATTCAACAATCTACATTACTTAATGAAGAGATAGTCAAGTTAAATTATAGCACTAGTATTTACCTTCACATCATATTATTGGTTTCTACCTTGCATAAACAAGAAGACATGATATTCATCATATTTTAAAGGACTTCCCTAAAGTTTTTGCTTGGGCCTATTTCAATAGGCCTGGCATTGATCCCTCAATTATAGTACACATGATTACACTCTATCTCAATACAAAATAGGTTAAATAATTTTTTTTTAAAATTCACCCCAAGGTTGATCTTTTAGTCAAAGATAAGATCCAATGGTTCTTTAATGTTATTTTTATTTGACTAGTTGTTCATCCCTAATGGGTTGCTAACATTGTCCCAATTATTAAACCTAATATCCAAATCTAATATTGTTGTGATTCTAGAGACTTAAACAAAGCATGTCTTAATGATGATTTTCCTATACCTAACATTGATATGATAGTGGAATCCATAGTAGGTTATAAAATCCTCTCTTTTATGGATGGTTTTATCGATTATAATCAAATCAAGATCAGTGAAGAAGACTAAGAAAAAACTTCTTTTACCACACCATGGTGCACTTTCTGCTATGTAGTAATGCCCTTTAGATTTAAAAAGTAATAACAACTTACTAATGAATAATGAACCATATATCTCATGATCCCATTCATAAGATAGTTGAGTACTATGTCGATGAATTATTGAAAAATCAAAAGAGGGATAATACCATGCAATAGATTTATGCCATATTTTTGAAAGATTGAGAAAGTATAATGTATAATTAAATCCCAAGAATGTGTATTTAGGGTTTAGTCTAGTAAAATTTTGGGATACATAATATCCTAATGTGGTATCAAGGTTGACCCACAAAAATAAAATCTTTAATGGACATGCCTCCTAAAAAATTAAAGTAACTTCACTCCCTATAGGGGAATATTTGGTCAATAAGCCACTTTGTGTCATAACTAGCATATAAGATTCAATAATTCACTAGATTACTTAAGAAGGATATAAAATTTGAATGGGATCTCACATGTTAATAACTATTTGACACACTCAAATATTTCTTATTAAATCCACACATACTAGTACCAGCAACACTTGACAAACCACTTCTCCTTTACCTCTCATCAATAGATCATGTACTTAGTGCACTCTTGGAATAACACAATGATCAACATAAATAGTGAGATATTTAATATATTAGTCATACACTTGTTGACTATGAATAAAACTATCTAACAATAGAAAAAAATTGTTTAGAACTTATATTCACTACTTAAAAGCTTCAACACTATATGATTAACAATGAGACACAGGTTATTACCAAAGTCGATCATTTAAATTTTTTTATGTTAAAACCACATATCTCAAGTCATATTAAAAAATGGGTAATGCTACTCACAAAATTTTACATCAATTTTGTGTTGCAAAAATTAGTAAAGGAACATAAAATTGTAGATCAATTAGAAGCAACCCCATTATTAGACACAAATCTTATCAATTATGATTTTCATGATGACTTCACCTCATATAATACAACTCAAGACACATGGACAATGTTATTTGATGGTTCTCAATGTGCATCTAGTGCTGGGGTAGGAATTATTTTCATCGGCCCACTTGGGCACATAGTACCCATTTCCTATTGAATTAGTTTTTCATGTACAAACAACATCATAGAATATGAGGCCTTTATTCTAGGCCTTTAAAGAGCTCAGGCTCTCTAAATTAAACCAATTAAAATTTATGGGGATTCACATTTAATTATTAATCAGGTTACAAATATCTACTAAACTAAAGAATAATGCCACATTCCTTACAAGAATATGGTTTAATGTATATAATCTTAGTTTGAAAACTTATCTATTGAAAACATTCCATGAAAAGATAATCATCATACCGATGCAATGACTAGTGTAGCATCATTGATATTCATTAATATAAATGAGGGTAAAGATGTCTTCACTATCAAATGATTATAATCTCCATTGAGGTACCATGATGACCTCATATCTCTATCAATTTTGTTTACCATGTGTATTATATCAATGTCTAAATGGTTTTGAGATATATACAATTTTTAACACAAATCTATTACACCAGATAATTTCACAAGGAATGATAAGTGTAATCTACAATGATATTCCCTTTCATATGTCATTATTCACAAAGACTTATTCAATCAATATTTTGAGGGATAATCTGATGTTTAATAGATAAAGCGGCTAGGATATCCATTCGATAGGTGCATGACAATGAATGCAGTGGCTTTTTCAATAGTAAAGCAATGTCACACAAATTATTTAGACAAGGTTACTATTGGCCAACCATGAAACAAGAATGTCAAGAATATGCCAAGTTATGTGATAAATGTCAATGCCATGACAACCTTTCAAAATGATTATAACCCATAGTATCCCCATGGTCATTCATTATATGGGGCTTTGTTCTAATTGGTAAGATAAATGTATAATCCAAAAGAGGTCAAAAATTAATTATCATAGCTATATAATATTTTAAAAAATAGGTGGATGACATTCCATTAAAATCCACAAAGGGAGAAGATATATGTTGTTTTCTCATGACCAACATTATTTCCCAGTTTGGTCTCTCAATTACCATCATTATAGATAATAGAACTTATTTTAAGAACAAAATAATGAAGAAGTTTTGTGTTAAATATAAGATCTATTACACATTTTCTACTCCATACTACCCATAGAGTAATGGTCAATTAGTATATTCAAACATGAAAATTAACAATATCCTTAGAAAAATAGTTACCAAATTTGGTGATGATTGGCACAATCAACTCCTCTATTCACTATGGGCCTACTACACTAATATTCACACACTGATAAGAGCTACTACTTATTCACTAGTATATGCCACAAAAGCAGTTATCTCACTATAATTAGGAATCACATCCTTATAGGTATCATTTAAAGGGATTATTACAAATGATTAATATAGAGAAAGACATTTCCATGAATTATAATAGTTGGATCACACATGCATTCAACCCACATAACATCTCAGCAATATTATAAATGAACCTAACAAGCTTATAATATCTATATTCACAATAAATAATTTGAATTCAATGATTTGGTTTCAAAAAAAATGTTATAAATGTCAATACCAAAGAAGATTAAAAAAACAAAACCAAATTGGCTTGGACTATACTTAGTCACATAAAATATTAGCCCCAAAGTATATTGTCTGGCTCACTTGATGGCAAAGCAATCACAAACCCATTGAACATCATCCATCTAAGGACATTATTTATAAAAACAAATCATGTTAGTTGTACATAAATTATATCTATAAAATAAAAAAATAATATAATATGTCAAAATAGAACATTTGAATGTTTACTTAAAAAGTACAAATTATAGATTGTATGCATTTCCATGTTTACATGTCTGATACTTGGCAAGTACTACATATGCTAGTTATCTTAGTATAGTCAGTGTTCACCATATATACATTATTCAATTATTATTTTTGAGTGTTCATAGATACTTATACGACCCAGGCCCACTACATAGATCTAGATTTACTTTTATCTACCCACTAAGGGAAATACATAGATACATAGGTTCCTCAATTGATACATTTTCCTATTTTGGGGAATCCAATACAAAGTTTTGATTTTCATGTTTTATTTTTATAAACTCTAAATCAAAGGTTTAGAATTATTATATCTTTATATTGATCATCCTACACCTACTCAAATTCATTATTGACTGCTACTCTAGACTCATCTTATGTATATCTTTACTCTTATAGAGATTTGTACCACATGTTCATGCATACTTTCATTTTTAGATTTATTAATTTAGACTTGATTATGTCTCTATGATTATTATATTTTATGGAATTTTATTATGCCATTTTTTAGTGGATATATGCCACTTATTTTCACTGTACGTGTAATGCCCAAAATTTCACCCATAAAAACACTACTATTTTTTTCTTCTCTTGTGTAACACTAACTTCGCATGAGTAAAAACCAAAAATATTTATGCAACCACACTCATGCATGAATTATTTACACATAACTTATAAATTCACAAACTCAATCAAATACAACCTTAAAAGTATACAAACACATGTAAAGTATTTTATATGCAATGTAGATGCTCACCATCTATTTTAGAAACATAAAAAGTGTAAAGACATTTGACAGGTTATATATGACTAAGCTATGTCAACTATACCAAAATTGATGTAAAATACTACACTTAAATTTTATATTCAAATAATACTATGTATATCTTGGACTAATTAAACCAAAACTAGATCGCATCTCAAATAGTATGAAATGTGATCCATCAATGGTTCATTGACACAATGATTCAACAATTACAGTTTTAAGCATGTTAAAGTTACATAAGCAACCTAAATATTAATCATTCTAAATTAAAATACATTCATGCCACCCATGATTACACTAAGGTTAACTAATCATGTGGAATTGGAATTACCTAACCATGATGCATCCAGACTTGACTAGCTCACCTCACAAATAAATTACATTTTTTTTTAATTCACTAATCAAATGGTGATGGATAAATTACCCCCATGAGGTGAAAATTATTTATTTAAGTTAATATATATTTTATTAGATAGAAAATACCACTATTAACCTATAAAATAATCTCAACCAATTAAAATTATAAAATAACTTGGTGTTCCAAATGAGTTTTTAAAAAAAAAATATTTAGCTAAGCAATTTCCTAAATAAATTGGGTTTGAAATTGATCCACTAAAAATAGTAAAAACATATGAAAATATTAAATCAAAGTTTTTATAATATTTTAAAATTAAAAAAAATCATTATCAACCACCATTTTCACTTAAGTATTCTTATAGTTATTTTTGGTAACACAAATTTTAAATGACTTTGTAAGCTAAAACATAAATTTGGGTGCAAAAATATACCAAAAGCCTTTAAAAATAGATCCACCAAAATTCATTGGGATGGGGTATGAAAATAATATTTGAACATCCTAATTTATGTGATGTAATTATAGAACCTAAAAGTTTTAATTTCAAAAAATATTTAGTTCTTCTATTAATTTGAGCCATTTTTTGAGTGACATCAACGATTAAAACTAGAACAACTAAAAACGTATGTATAGATTTAATTATAATAGAGTTGTTAAAAATATTAAACAATCATGTTTTGGTTATATTAGGTTCCCTGTTTTAATTTAAAGATGAGAGGAAACACTATCAACCCTCATATTTGAGATACTATGACTCTAACCTCTTTTAGTAGGGTGATTCCAAAGGGATTATGAAAACTAAATAAATTATCATGTAATTAATTTTATTGTTTGTATCTAGAATGGTTTCACTAATTAAAAAATGGAAGAGGTATATTTATACAATTTGGTGTATCTTATTATATTAGGATAGAGGTAGAGGTTTCAAATTTATGTTTGTATAAAATGACAAGAATAATTATTTATCTAAGTTAGCTATTGGCTGACCTAAGTTGATTCTCAATTTAGTTATCTTGTTTTAATTGTTATGTTCCTAATATCACTGAAGTCAATTCAAGATTTAGTGCTCAAGGTAAATCCTTGTGTAACATTTTACGTGATTATTTCTACATTACTCATTCTGAGTGTATGATAATCCTATATGTATAAGCCTATACTTTTTCAAATTTTATTTGTCGAAGTTACATTTTTTTTGTTACAAAAACAAATTTTATAAAATAATAATCTGTTATAAAACCATCACTATAACAATTCAATTTTAATACTTGAATACTTAATTTTTCTAGTTTATCAGTCACCCATTTTAGACCTATAATTATGAGAATCTAAAGACCAATAATTCAAAGTAATTATTAAACAAATATTTACTACACTATCAAAATTTACAAGAAATATAATAACAATTCAATGACAAAACAAGTTTACAATAATTACAAAATTTATAAGTTGAAACATAAGAAGCTATATTTGTATCATAATTCAAAATTGAGCTTTACAAGACTATACTATTGATCTAACCAATCAAACCAATAAGAGCACAACCTAATACAATAATAAAATTGTTACAACTAATAAAAACACTCTATAATCTATAATCTTGGTTACAAAAACTTTCTCATAATTTTGGGATAAACTAATGCCAAATAGTAGCTTTCTTTAAATACTTCTAAAATGACAATAATATTTAATATCTTTGTGAAAACTAAACTAGTTCTCCTTTACCTGCATTATGACATAGACAACAAGGGGTTAGCTAAAAAGTTTAGTAAGAGATTCTTTCTTCTTAAATACTTCATTTTTCTAAATCAATAAAAAAAATTAAATATAGGTCTAAACTACAAAATAAAACCTATTGTGATAACTTACATACTAAGCAACAAGGAGGATTGATCTTACCAAGACAAGGGCTATATAATTGGTAACCAAGTTTATCAATAGCCAAAATAGATAATTACAATTTTAATACACTAAAAACACAATACACCAATATAGATGCCAAATAAGAGAACCACTCTAACATGAAAATACTACCATAGAAAAATAATTTATACAAACATTGCAAGTGTATTAGATTTTAGAGCTCCCTTTTAGAAGTATATGAGAAAACTAAAGGATTTTAAGCATTTGTTTCCATTTTAAAAAAATCTCTAATTACAAGATATAGGAGATTTATCATCATATATTTATTTAAGATAAATCTAGTTTTATCACCTTTATCAACATATACATGAGTGAACCTAATTGACTAGGATTAGATTTAACTTTCCTATAATATAATAATATTAATTTATTTCAATAATAATCCACAAAATTTCTTAAAAAGGAGTAAATAAAATTAATTTTAACTAATCACATCCCTTGGGGAAACACCTACTTAATTCCACTCTCATGTCCCTTTAAATTACTACTTTGCACAATGGCTTCACTTCAAATCTTTTACTACCACCATATATTTCATATAATTCTATAAACTTGGATATTTATTAATTATAAAAGTTAAAAATTGATCTATTAAAACATACTAATTTCTTATTCCTCTTAATCTAGCGAAGAGCGGTATTGGTTAGAAGATTCTACTTGTTATATGTATGTATATACATCTTATATTCATATAAGTTTTATTTATCTGAATATATATCAACATAAATAATTATTTTGAATGGAAATTTTTGTTCTAGTGCTTAAATATATACTTCATGTTTATATCTATAATGATATATACTCATGTACCATAGCTAAAATATATTTAACAAGTACAAAAAGGAAACATATACATTTATATTTATGAATTTATTTCAATATTTATTTAAATGTAAAAATAATTATTTTGATTTATGAAATATTTTGTTATAATTATAATCAATACAACTTAACAGAAAATATGATAAATATATGTATGTATATGTACACACACACACACACACACACAATTGTGTGTGTGTGTGTATAAATGTATGTATGTATGTGTGTGTGTGTATATATATATATATATAATTTGTTTTATGTTTTTGGGTTTGGTTGATGACCGGGGCCTAACACTCTGGCCATGGCCATGGCCACCAGTCAGGCTTTTATGACATTGCTAGGGGAGGGGGTTGGTCAGCTTGACATCCCCCCTCCCCTCCCTATTATGGGAGGGGGTTGGGATGACTCATCTACCACCCCCCAAATCAAATAAATATCATTTTTTATAACTAAAATTTCAAAAATAAAACATTTGATTTCATTTATTTAATTTTATTTTCTTTAAATACAAAAAAATTAAATTACATAGATCTCCATATGTATTTTTTTAATTTTACACACACACACACACACACACATACTTTTTTTCTTTCATATTTTGTTTTAAAATAACAAAATAAGAAGCCATTATACATTTCAAATGTACACACACACACACACTTTTTTTCTTTCATATTTTATTTCAAAATAACAAAACAAGAAACCCTGATACATTTCAAATGTATACATGAATACACACACACACACACACTTTTTTTCTTTCATATTTTATTTCAAAATAACAAAACAAGAAACCCTGATACATTTCAAATGTATACATGAATACACACACACACACACACACACACACACACACACACACACACACACACACACACACACACACACACACACACACACAC